>CM057451.1:306590000-306912500 GCA_016271365.2 Neoceratodus forsteri | reverse complement strand
CCTCTTGCTAAGTTGGCACCCAGGATTTTAGGTGCCCAAAAAAGGCATTTGTGGGCTGCAAACTATAAAACAAACATCAGAATCTAGCTAAATGGATCCCATTTAGCTAGGTTCTGATGTTTGTTTTTTGAAATCCAACCATTTTCATATATTTTCCACATTTGTTAGTTCATGGGAAAAATCAACAAGATGGCGGTTGTCACGCCACAGAAAATGTTTGTTGCCCTGCTAAGTGGCACAAAAAAACAGAATTTGAGCCATCAGATTTTTACTTTTGTTGCAGAACGTTCTCTAAAATCACCTATTGCACATGTGCAGGTTGGAAAATACTAAGGAACGGATATTCAATGGGGTTGGACCTTACGCAACCCCACTATGCACCCCGGCATGCTATTCAAAAGGGTGACTTGTGCAGCGCAAGTCCCAGTGCGCCGGGGTATATTGTTAATGTATGCAGTGCATCTGAAGGGGGCATGCCCATGCATATGCAGCACATCCCGATATTCAGCCCAGGATGTGCAGTGCATCTGCTGGCACAACCCCAAGATGCGCCGCATACCAGGACACAAAGTTGAGCCACAAACACTTGGCTCAAATGCTGGCCACCTACTGGTGGGCTGCTGTATTACAGGGTGCAACACAGTAGCCACTAGCCTTGGGTGGCCACCCGCCAAGCAGGGACACCATCCACAAGCACCCATCCTGTCCCTGGTAGTCCAGTGGAACCCCCCCACCTGCCCATGGCGGTGATCGCATGTACAGTGTAACAGATAGACCCCCTGGCAGTCTAGTGATCTCCCCAACCCTCCTGTAGCACTGATCCTGAAAATACCAATGCAACAGCTGCCCTGGTAGTCTAGTGGTACCCCCTCCCTATCCCAACCCTCAGATCGCCATCTTCGTTGCATCTGAAATATCCCTGGTGGACCAGTGGAACCCACCTCCCAACCCAAAACACCGAATGCCGGTGAGGCAGTACCCTAAACATCCATAGTGGTCCAGTGGTACCCCCACCCACACAGGACCCAAGCCCACGCGGCTCCCCCCCATCATTGGTGGGAAGCTGCCACCTGCCCTCATACCACCCAGCTGCCCGCCAAATGATAGCATACAGTATGCACTGTAAGCCTATTGGCCCACAGTGTGGACCAATGGGCTTGCAGGGTATACTGTACGGGACAGTCACAAATATGTGAATGGGTCATTGACATATTTGTGACTGCCCAACCTAGTATGCCCTGCAAGCCCATTCATCACTATGGACAATAAACATACAGCTTATACTATAGCTAATCGTCGAGTGGGTAACTGGGTAGTATCACGGACTAGTGGCAGCCACCACGATGACTGGAAGAGAGCTGGGTGGGCCCGGGTCCTGTGTGGGTGGGGGGTTGGGAGGTACCACTGTACCACCATGGAAGTTTAGAGTACTGCCTCACCGGTGTTCAGTGTTTTGGGTGGGGAGACGGGTTCCACTGGTCCACCAGGGATATTTCAGATGCAAGGAAGACGGCGATTGGAGGGATGGGATTGGGAGGGGTACCACTAGACTACCGGGGCAGCTGTTGCATTGGCATTTTTGGGATCAGTGCTAAGAGAGGAGTGGGGGACCACTAGACTGCCAGGGGGTCTATCTGCACCACTGTACCCATGATTGTGACTACGGGTGGGTGGGGGGTCCACTGGACTATCAGGGACATATGTACATCTTTATGCCCACAATTGGGCTAACGGGAGAGTGGAGGCTACCACTGGATCACCAGGGCATGTTTCCCCTTATGTTTACCGAGATCACAGTTACGGGACAGAAGGTACCTGAGGAACCCCTCAGTCCACACGTCATTCTGTGCAGGGCGACAGTCACATTTTACCAGGCTGCCCTGTGCAATACATGCAAATGGGGCCATAATGACATGCAAATGGCCCGATCTGTGCCAAGCATACATTCTGGCCTCATTTGCATGCCCAAGTCTGAATATCGTGGGTGATGCACCCAGCGCAACTACAGTTGCTGGAGCATTCCCAGTTCTCCCTGTCTGGGGAATGCACCGGTGCATTGTTGCTGCACCATGCGTATTCTGTGCCATATTCAAAGGAGGTGTGCCATGCCACATCACCTTTGAATATCTCCCCATCTTGGCCCTGGTGCATCTCGGATGCGCTGCGCCCCCTCTTGTGCCATTGCCTGGCACAGTCTGAATATCTACCCCTAAATTTAAAAGCCTTATAACTCAGGAACCCTTAAATATTTTTTCACAAGACCTGTCAAAGGCACTACCTTGGGACATGACACATGTCCCATGCAAGTTTGGGAAAAAATTCTATTCCAGGTACACTGTAGGGAAGAGCAAAATAAACATATTAAGCATAGAAAAAAAGTTAATTGTTTTACACAAAATGACATGTGGATCTCAGACACCACAAAAGGTGCCATCTCAAAAATGTTCACACATCAAGACCTTGCCTCCTTGACAACACGTACAAAATTTTAGCTCACTTTGTCGAAGGGAGAAAAAGATATCAATGTTCAAAATTTGAGGTTTAACATTAAACAGGCTACTTAACCCTAACTATAGGGGCACTACTGCATCCCTAAGATATACATACATACATATACTGTGTGTGTATATATATATATATATATATATATATTTACACACACGCACATACATACAGACATATATCTTACAGTGACATGGTAGTGCCACTATAGTTAGGGAAGTTAATGTAAACAGCATAATATTAAACCTTAAATTACACTTTAATAATTTTGCAACTGTTCATCGGATTTGCTCAAAATTTGGTATGTGCTGTCCTGTGGGGTAGATCTCTTGACGAACCAAGTTTTGTTTCAATCAGATATGCAAATTCCGTGCTGCGAACAGTGAAAAAAGGTAAAAGTCGCTTTTTCCATCTGTTTTGGTTGTTTTTTTTCTCATCACGCTGCAGCCACACCATTTGAAATTGCAGTCTGAAACTGTTAGGGTAGAAAGAGCTTTCCCCAAAGAACAAGACAGCTTTTGTTTGGTAAAAATTTTTAATCCGTTCCAAAGTTATTCAATTTTGACATTTCGAGTTCTGAGTATGCTCAGTTCAATCTTTTGGATAGCTGTACAGTACAAAAAGGGATTTAGGACTCACAAAAAGGAATTCTGACAGCTTGTGAAGAAGGATTTATAAAATCCCTCTTTGCCAGAAAAAAATCCTTTTCGTGAGCCATTTTGTTTTCAATTTTTGTGCTCAAACAAAGCATTATAACTTGCCCCAGGAATATCTTCTGTAGACATCCAAGTATGGGTTTTGTGCATGTGGATGTTCTGCACACTTCTGTGCCTTTGGTTTAGTTTAGTTTAGTCAAAAATGCTAGTTTTTAAGTTTAAAAATCCCTTTTTGCGACTTGCTTCCGATCACTTTTCGCGAGCTGTCATAATCTCTTTTGCAAGCCAGACCCTTTTCTGAACTGTCAAAATCCCTTTTCATGAGGAATGACCAGATGTCCCTACCTCATGAAAGGTATTCACTTACAAAAAGGATTTTGACAACTTCATAGATCAACTACATGAGAGATTTTGACAGCTCACAAAGGGATAACTTTTTATAATCCCTTTTCACGAGCTGTCAGAATCCCTTTTTGTGAGCTGTAAAAATCCCTTTTCATGAGAAATCCCTTTTCGTGAGCTGTCAAAATCCCTTTTCATGAGAGCACAACCAGATGGCCCTACTCAGCGAAAAGGAATTTTGACAGCTCGTGAAAAGGGATTCAGCTTATGAAAAGGGACTTTTAAAGCTCACAAAAATGGTTTACTGGCAGGGTGATCTGGTCGGCCTTATTAAATCCCTTTTCCCAAGCTGTCTAAATTCCTTTTTGTGAGGGAACAGCCAGATAGTCCTACTTCACGAAAAGGGATTCGGCTCATGAAAAGGGATTTTGACAGCTCGTGAAAAGACATTTTTAAAGGTTACTGTTTCTTTGCCACTTCACTGTAAAGAAATGGTTAGGACTTTTGGCTTGAAATTTGTAGGGTGCAAAGGGGTTGCCCAATGGATGAGAGTTTGGTTGGTTTGGTGAAAAATTTATATCACTTCCATACTTATAACATTTCAAAGTTTGGAAATGTACTATAGGATAACATTGTGGTGGATGTAATACCTTTCAGCACCTATATCTCAAAAACAGTTTGAGATATGGATTTTTCACTAAACAGAGCTTGTGCTAAGTAACAATGCAGGTTGCCAGTCCATGATTATAACAGCAGTGGCATTTTTTCAAATGTTCCTATGGTTACTGAGATATTGTGCCATTTGCAGCACAAGGATTACCAGGAATGTCTCTAGGCCTGTGCTGCATCTCCACAAGTATAAGTAGATGGGCCACATATGGATACCATTATGCAGTAATGGGACTGCAGGGCCCTCCATTATGCAATAGTGGGAGCGCAGGGCCCTCCAGGCCCTGCATTCACAAAGGGAGATGACAGTTCATTACAATGATTCTACACTTATGGATAGATGGAAGTGGGCCCTACACTTCCAAAAATTGATACCATTATGGAGTGATGGGAGTGCAGGGCTCAGAGGGCCCTGTACTCCCACAGGGAGATGAGGGTTAATTACAATGTCTATGCACTTAAGTATACATAGGAGCACAGGGCCTGGAAGGCCCTGTGCTTAGGGTCCTGTGCAACCACAAAACACTATAGACTGATCGGAGCACAGGGCATGGAGGGCCCTGCATGCCCACAGAGATATAAAGGTAAGATTATAGTTTCTCAAAAAGTAAGAAATACAAACAGACCACTTCTCCCAGTGCAGTTTAGCCCCTACAAGGCATATTTTAAATAAAGGATGGAAATGAGAAAGGAAAAGTGTGGCCCACTGGGAATTGAACCTCAGTCCTCTGGTATGCCATTTCAATGCTCTAGCCATTAAGATACAGGCTCACATGGTTAGAGTGTCCGAGGAACTTCCTTAAATCCACACATTCCTTTCTCAAGTATGTTGCATAATCCTACAACTAGAACATATCAGAAATACAAACAGACCACTTCTCTCAGTGCAGTTTAGCTCCTGCACGGCATATTTTAAATCAAGGATGGAAATGAGAAAGGAAAAGTGTGGCCCACTGGGAACTGAACCTCAGACCTCTGATATGCTGTTCCAACACTCTAACCATTAAGCTACAGGCTCAGATGATCAGAGTGCCTGAGGAACTTCCTAAAATCCACACATTCTTTTCTCAAGTGTGTTGCATAATCCTGCAACTAGGAACATATCAGAAATACAAACAGACCACTTCTCTCAGTGCAGTTTAGCCCCTGCAAGGCATATTTTAAATCAAGGATGGAAATGAGAAAGGAAAAGTGTGGCCCACTGGGAACTGAACCTCAGACCTCTGGTATGCCATTCCAGCACTCTAACCATTAAGCTAAAGGCTCACATGGTCAGAGTGTCTTCCTTGATTTAAAATATGCCTTGCAGGGGGCTAACCTGCACTGAGAGAAGCTGAAAAGGACCAGTCCCAGTACTGAACCCTGTGGTACCCCACTAGTAACCCTCCTTTCTTCACTGTGGACTCCATTTACTACTACCCTTTGTGTCCTGTTGTCTAGCCAATTTTTTATCCAAGTTACCACCTTGGGACCCACTCCAAGGCTGGCTAACTTGTGTATTAATCTTTTGTGTGGGACTGTATCAAATGCCTTGCTAAAATCTAGGTAGGCCATGTCCACAGCCCCTCCCTGGTCTACTACATTGGTCACCCAGTCAAAGAAATCTATTAGATTCATCTGACATGACCTTCCCATCATGAATCCATGCTGCCTTGGGTCCTGTGCCCCACTGGCCTCTAGGTACTCAACAATTCTTTCCTTCAGAAATGATGCCATCATCTTCCCTACCACTGAGGTCAAACTAACTGGTCTGTAATTTCCTGCCTCTGTCCTGCTCCCACTTTTGTGAAGAGGAGTCACATCCACCCTTCTCCAGTCCTCAGGTACCACCCCATCCTCCCATGATTTGTTAAAGAGAGTAGTCAGCAGTGTCATTAGTTCTACCCATAGTTCTTTTAGAATTCTTGGGTGAATCCCATCAGGCCCCATTGCTTTGTCCATCTTGAATTTTATTAGTTCTTTCAGAAACCTTTCTTCTGTAAATGGACTGGTATTGATCCCCATCTTCAGAGTGTTTCTATTGTTTGGTTTAGGTACCTCCCCTTCCTCTTCCTTTGTGAATACAGAGCAGAAATATTCGTTCAGTATCCCTGCTTTTTCACTGTCACCCTCTACCCACATTCCCTCCCCTTTATTAAGCCTCAGTATCCCTCCTTTGGTCTTTCTTCACTCCCTAATGTACCTATAGAAGGTCTTATCCCCTTTTTAACAGAGTTGGCTATCCTTTCCTCGGTTTGGGCCTTTGCTATTCTGACTGCCTTCCCAGCCTCTTTCTGCTTAAACTGATAAAGTTCTCTGTCCTGCTCCTTCTGTGTTTCCTTATATTTCCTGAATGCTATCCTTTTCTCCTTAACCTTCCCTGCCACCTCTTTTGAGAACCATAGCATTTTTTTCCTTCATTGTGTTTTGTTGATTTGCTTTACACAAAGGCTTGCTGCCTCTGTGATGGCTGTTTTGATTACTTCCCATTGTTCCTGTACCCTCCTTCTTGCCTGTTTACTAGTGCTTTCTGAGGCACTCTCATTTTCCCAAAGTCAGCCTCCTAAAGTGCAATACTCTTGCTTTTGTATGGCTTGAGTATGGCTGTGTTTATCGTGAACCACACTGTTTGGTGGTCGCTTGTTTCAGATGGCTACCCATTTCTAAATCTGAGATTCTTTCTCCATCCCCATTTGAGAGCACCAGGTCTAAGATTGCTCTCCTCCTGAGTGGGTTCCAATACTAGCTGTCTGAGGCATGCCCCCTGTAGGGCATCAAGAATGACCCTTCTCTTGGATGTGCCTGCAGCAAAGGTGCTCCAGTTAACATCTGGCATATTCAGGTCCCCCATCAACAATATCTCCCCTTTTTCTGCCATTCTAAGGAAGCCTTCTATCATTTCCTTGTCCATTCCCTCTCCCTGAGATGGGGGTCTGTATATAACCCCCATGCGGATTGTGGTGCCATTTCCTGTCTCCAGGATGACCCAGAGTGCCTCATCTGTTCCCTGTTTACTCTATAGTTCTGTTGCTTTGATCCCTTCCTTTACATAGAGAGCTACTTCTCCTCCTCTTTTACTCTCCCTGTCCCTCCTATAGATTGTGTATCCTGGTATGTTGACATCCCAGTCATGGTTCTCTGTGTACCATGTTTCTGTGACTGCCACAATATCCAGACTACCCTCTTCCATCAAGGTCACTAGTTCAGGGAACTTGTTACACAGACTATGGGCATTGGGACTCATCACCCTCCACTTTTTGATGGCCTTACCCCTTTTAGCCCCATTCCTGTCCTTACTGCCTTTGCCTTTTTTTTACATTTATCTCTGTCCAGCTCCCTAATGACTTTTCTACCTTGGTGTTTACCTCACTAATTACCATGTTTTGTGGGGAGAGGCTGGGATTTCCCTGCTCCTTTTCATTGCCTCCCCCTTGGCTAGTTTAAATGTTTGCCAATGAAGCATTTAAACCTCTCACCTAGGATCATGGTTTCCCCCCTGGACAGATGCAGGCCATCGCACCAGTATAGGTCTTCATCCCTCCAGGTGGCTTCCCAGTCCCCAAGGAAGCCAAATCCCTTACCTCCACACCAGTTTTTCAACCATTCATTGAATTCCCTGGTGAGGAGTACCCAAGCATCACCCTTGCCATAGACAGGCAGCACCTCCGAGAAGGTTACCGTATGCACTACTTGTCTAAGGCCCCTCCCCAACTCTACAAACTCCTCTTGCACTGCTCTGATCCCATTTCTAGTCAGGTCATTTGTCCCTAGGTGGACAATGACATCCAGCTCCCTCCCTCGTGCAGCTGCTCCCATGATCCTGAGGATTCACTTTCTGTCCCTCCAAGCTGTGGCAGAGGAGGTTTCATGAATCCTAGCCAGGTCAGCCTGGAGACAGGCAACATCCTCCCTAAGACCAGAGAGGTGCCTGCAAATAGGGCAGCATCGCAGCCTCCAGAATGTCTCCCGGAACACTGCCACCCCACAGCCATTTGTTGGTTCCTCTTCTCAATGTCATTTTTGTGGTTTTCTAAAGCTGAATATTTAGGGGTAAATGGAAAACAAGATGGTGACAAGCAAAAAAGGATTCTCCCCACTCATTCTTGTTCCTTTTATACCCTTCCCCTGGGTCACACCTGGAAATTAGCTCTGGCTCAGTGTGCCTTTCCCAGTTACCAAACGTTTAAGCAAACAAACAAATAAATAAATAAATTCATAAAGTATATTCTATGAGAGTTCATGACAGAACTGTCCTTCTAGCTCAAATGTTTTGATATTTTCTGTGTACCCTTAAACCACATTATAGTGTGTACAAATGCATGTCATTACAGCCGGACGTCATACCACATCAAAGATCTGCAAGTTTCTAGCTCAGTTTACATCTGTTATCTGCAAACATTTGCCACAGTTAAGTTTGCTTTGCATAAAGTGCCATACAATTCTTCAATAAACAGTAAGTGCCTGGGACACTTATCTATGCTGTATACATTCCTATCTTGGGAAAAGAGTTGGTTCAGTGGCATAGACCAAGGTGCACTTTTGAAGTATCTTTATAAAGCCTCCAGCAGTGGGAGTGAGTGAGTGTGCCTACATGACCATTGCATCAGCACGTGCATAATGCATGATGTCATCATGCACTCATGTTCCCAGCTCATGCTGGCTTTCAGTTACCCAGGCAACAGCAGGCAATGTAAGATTGATGACATCTTAATTTTATGGTCAGGGACTAAGGAACAACATAATGACTTTCATAAACACCTGGAAAGCATGACAGATTATTTAAGGTTTACTTTGGAACAAAACACCAAGGACATTTCATTTTATACATATTTATAAGCAAAATGGGAAACTAGCCACACGACTATTCAGAAAAAAGTATGGATTTAAACATTGTTCTGCTTGCCTGCAGTTCCACCCTCAGAGGCTGATAGGAAGCATTCCCTATTCTCAGATGCTGAGGCTCAAAAGGAAGTGTACTAGACTCAGTAGACAGGAGGACCTCTATTGTGGAGAAGCTGATGGAATCTCTGATCAAAGAGGACCTCATAGACTAATTACAGAGCAATGGACTCCAGAATAGCAACCAACATGGTTTTGTGGCAGGAAGATCTTGTCAGACAAACATGGTAGTTTTCTTTGACTGGGTAACTAAGGAAATAGACATGGGTCACATGGTGGACCTGCTGTACTTTGACTTCAGTAAGTCCTTTGATTCAGTACCGCATAGGAGATTATTCAAGAAGATGGAAGACCTGGGTGCAATTAAAAGTCTAGTGAAATGGGTGGGTAATTGGCTAACAGGAAGGCAACAGAGGCTGGTGGTCAATGGAGTTAAGTCAGAGAAGAGAAAGGTGATGAGTGGGGTTCCACAGGGGTCAGTCCTGGATCCGGTCCTCTGCAACATGTTCATTAGTGACATTGGAGAAGGAATCCAAGGCTGGTTGTGTCTCTTCGCAGATGACACAAAACTATGTGAGAGGGTGGATAGTCAATAGGAAATAAAGGATGTGCAGAAGGACTTACAAAAGCTTGAGGGGTGATCAAAGGCCTAGCAGTTAAAATTCAATGCAAAAAAATGTAAGATAATACACCTAGGGAAAAAGAACCCCAAGGAGTACTGGATGGGGAGGGGAGAGACGTAATACAGATGAGGAAAGGGATCTAGGAGTTATCATCAGTAACATCCTTAAACAAATGAGTTAGTGCATAAAGGCCTATAGCAAGGCTAACAGGATGCTGGGATATATTGGGAGGGTGATTGACAGCAGGAGAAAAGAAGCAATATTTCCTCTCTACAGATCTCTGGTGAGGCCTCACCTGGAGTACTGTGCCCAGTTCTGGAGTCTTCACCTCAGTTATGAAAAGGATAGGTTGGAGACAGTGCAGCACAGAGTGATTAAAATGATTCAGAGATAGCATGGTAGATCCTATGAGGAACACCTCAAGGCATTACATATGTACTCCCTGGAGGTCAGAAGAGAGAGGGGGAATATGATTGAGACCTTAAAATTCCTCAAAGGAATTAATAAGGTGAACTTCGGGGAGTTATTCAGTTTGTATATCAACTTGTGGGCACGTAGACACAAGTGGATATTAGCAGATGGGAGGTTCAGGAGGGAAGTCAGGAAGTACTTCTTTCTGGGAAGGGTGGTGGAACCTTGGAACCATCTACCAGCTGAGGGGCTGAGAGTGAACACAGTTAGGGGATTCAAGCAGGCCTGGGACAGGGTGAAGGAAGTAATGGTTGCTTAGGGTGACAGGCCCAGGGAAGAGAATAGGGAAAGGACCAGGATGGTTAGTACCCTGGAGGAGCATTAGATTCCAAGGAAGGTTCAAGGGGTCTAGGGAACTTGGGTTGACTGGATGGACCTTTGGTCTATTTTGGCTGTTATTGTCTATGTTTCTGTGTTTCTAAATTATTGAAATGGGGAGTAGGTTTGTAAAGAGGGGGTACATTTAGAGCACTGTCAATATTGCCATAGTGAGAGCTGAACAAAAAAATAGTTTGGGAGTTACACAGGGAACAACTAGAGGCAGTGATAAAGGTGAGAGATTGGTCTGTGTTTTTCAATATATTTCAGTTTAACAATTGGTATGTCCAAGATATTTGACAAACACTGGGAAGTTGTAAGATCAGTAGCATTGCTCATTTCTATCAGCCCCTATGGTTGCATCAAAAGAGGTAAAAACTGTCAGAGACAGAACTGTCTACACTGACCACATAGTTAAGGATGCTAGGGGTGGTCAGTTATTGCTGGGTCCATTAAAACCAGATACAGTCACCTGTGGCAGGTGTTGCCATTGTGGCAATACTTCAAAAAAAGAACATTTGAGCATCCGAGAATAAATAAACAGTACTCCAAAAAAGAACTTTTAGACTGTGTGAGTTGTTATTTGTGTAACCCCCCTGTTACCCGGGGTTACTAGAATCCCAGTAAGACCTAGTGGTAGGCAGGGAAGGCAGCTTGTGAAACTCCAGTTAAATGGATTTCACACTGTCTCACTCTGTTCTCAGTCTCAGCTGAGACTGAGGGATGACATCACCATAGAACTTTCGCAGTTGCATAAGCCACACTGGAATGTTGCAGTTGGAGGTTAGTGTAGAACGCTGGAGATTTTGAATTCAGTCTGTGTGCACTCTGAGTAGAGACAGTAGTACAGCTGAGTGTGTGCAGGCTCTCAGAGCTTTAAGCACTGTTTTAGAGCTACTTTTGGAAGGTGTGTGTTTCCACCGTAAGAGGAACTGGTAATTGAAGTGGTGGAGACTGCTTTCAATGGTTCAAGAGCCCTATCCCTGAGGGGATGGTGGGGGGGTTTGCCTATTTTCCAGGGGCAACCCGCCTGGGTCCAGCTAATGGAAAGAAGCTGCCTAGTCCAGTTGTGCTGAGGCACCAGAAGCTCTGAGAGAGAAATTCCTTGTGAAGGAATCGCCTGTGGGTACCTGCAACCAAAGGGTGAGTTCACTCTGAAAAAGGGCCAAGTGTTTTTTCACCTGAACAGTTGGAAAGTTGGGATTGGACTGCTTAACTCAGTGGGAGGTCTAGAGAAATGGACCATGCCACTTAAATGTATGTTCAAGTCCAGCACAAATGGGAAGCAAGACAAGTAGATGGAATGTGATATACATTTAGCAAGATTCTACATTGCAAAGCTTACAGGATGAGGTGTTTACTGTCCAGAGAAATGGCCGGGTATGAATTGTGGGAGTGAGAAGTGGGAGACCCCCCCCCCATCAGTAGTAACCAAATTCACCTCTACGGATTTGCTCTGAGACACCTTTTACTTTCTCTCAGGTACTTGGCCAGTGCCTGAGGAAAGTGCTCAGATGTGGGATTAAGAGGAAGAATTCCCTGATGGGGTCATAGTGCTCTTAGGTGGTTTAGGGAGCCACCAGAAAATGTTTCCAAGAAATATGGAAGGTGTCCGAGTGGCCGGCAAGGGAGCCGAGCCAGGGAAAACCCAGAGCAGTGTACAAGTTCGGGCTGTGTAACTCAAAGCGGCATGCAAGTCCAGGCTGTGTGCCCAGAGGGTTCAGAGCCTGAGGGCTAAAGTGTTGAGGAAGTGTTCTTGTTTCTTTTAATCTGCATTACCAGGAGTGTAGCCCTGTGGGGGTCCATCTATGCTTTGTTTATTCTGTTTGGATGTGAATAAAAAGCCACACTTTAGAATCCCACATCTGGTATTGGACATTACAGTTATTGCTTCCTGTGTTAGGAATTATTTGGGTGTCCTTGTGCAGAGTAGCCAAACCTAGCCTTTGTGCCGAGTGACCTATTCCTCCCCGAACCCAGCCCACCTGGTATTGCTGTCAGATACAAACGGCATACCACCTGGGGGTTACATGTGGTACATATGCTGATGGGCCCTTTTTCAAAACTGTACATAGAGAAAACCACTGGAGCATTAAAAAGGAGGATTAGAGACCACCAAATTAATATGAGGATTATCAATTAAAATCCACAGTGGCAACACATCTCATACTGTAGGCCACAGCCCTGCCTCACTGCATTGTTAGGGTATTAAGAAGGTACCAGAACTGAACACAAGAAGGACTGGAATAAATCCTTTGAGAAAAGAGAAATGTTCTCAATTTTTCATAGGAGCACTGAACAAGTAAACAAGTATGAATGAGGAGGAGAACTGGCAGGCTTGTTGGTGATGACAGCTTGCATTTTTCCTTTTGTCTCATCATATTCTGTGATATTCAAAATCTTTATTTACTGTAAATTTCTTTTTTATAGGCTAAGAATAGTGCTGTACTGTATTCCTTACTGAGCAAACCTCTGTTTTACCTGACTGTTTTGACTGAGCAACTAACTATCCCAAATGAGGGATGGGGGAGGAGCAGTAAGATGACTGACTGCAAGGCTGCTCTGCTTCATTGCTTGGATCTATACTCGTGCTTTCTCAGCGTTTAGTTTTATTTTTAAACTCTTTGCCTTCCACTCCAGTTTGTGAAGGTAAACAAAAAGTAGACTATAAATTAAATCTTAAAAAGTGGATGCTGAAAGTTCTGGGAATAGTCATTGTCAAGACGCAAGTGGAACAATTGCAGAGACAAAATGGTAATGTTTCTAGAGCAGGGGTTCTCAAATGGTGAGGCCAGCCTCCCTGGGGAGGCCCCAACCTGTTCCAGGGAGGCTCAAGCAAGTCTTGAAAAGTATTGTATTTCAATTTTGAACTTTATAGATTCTGTGTGAAGGATAAGGCAAACTGAAAGAGGATAGTAGTAGGTGACTATATGTATTTATTCACAAGTCGGTGACCAAGGAAGGTACTGTACACTGAGCCATGGCTTATTTCAGGTGTACCCAGGGAAGAGTAGTGAGAGAATACAATTCAAAATGCAACTGCAAAACACTCAAGCAATACAAAATGAATAAAAATGCAAACAAATTAAGAACAATGAACTAACAATGCAAGGAACAATTGATCAATCAGACTGGCAGTACAACTGTCCAAATACAAGGGTTAACCATACAGGTACTAGGAATAAGAGCAGGAGGGAGCAAAATTATTCCTGAGAAGTTGCTTAAGAGCTGGGAGAGAGGGAGTGAGGCAGAGGTCGGCAGGAAGGTTATTCCAGTTAGAGGGGAAACAGAAAAAGCAGTCTGACCCAGGAAAATATGGCAGTAAGGGGTTACAATGGTTTGAGAGTCAAAATATTGGAGCAAGTAGATTGTCCTGTTTGGGGGGGGGGTTACAATAAGCTTAATAACATGAGAGCCAGCTACGCAATGAGGTTTCAATTTATTCCCGATGTACTGTAAAAAGTAAACTATTTTACTATGGGGAGGCCCAAAAATATTTCAGTATTTTGGGGGAGGCTTGAGATCTTTTCCATGGCTTAGGGGAGGCTCACTATGTCAAAGTTTGAGAACTGTTGTTCTAGAGTTTCCTCATGCGGTATGTTTTGCTGTGCAGTTTTATGAACAGAAGAGAGTGGTATGCTGAGATTTTGGTGTGTCTGGCCTCAACTTATAAATTCATTGTTAGAAGTTGCTAGATAACTGAATATTTAAATTAATATAAATTAATATAAAGACAACTAGGACCAGTGTTATGTGGGTGAATAAAGCCTTTATTGGAGTTTTCCATTTTTTTGAAACTGAGAAGCCATGGCTCAGACGTTTGTGGCTTTCTGGCTGTTCTGTAACTTTATTGACTCCCTATTAAAGCAGCAGTACAGGGAGCATTCAGCAGAAAACTAGGATATTCTCTAACCTGTGTGTCTGATTCAATGTGACATCCGGTTCTCTCTTTTCTGCTCCATTCATTTTTAAACCGTAATTGAATACATAGTTGTTTTTTTTAAATATAGCACATTAATTTGCACAAAATAAGTAACTGTCTGCCATGTTTGTTTTCAGGAATGAGCATCCCACAATTCCCTTGTGCACATTTGCTGTATGGAGTACGTGCTTGACCACAAGCTATCAGTGGGAAATTTGATAGCATATTGTAACTGCAGCCTCTCATCTGTTTATAGCAGTACTCTCAGACACTAAGACAAATAGCAGGCATTTAGCATTGCTAAAGTTGGCAGAAATATGTATTTTGAAGAGTATGTGACATCAAGAGCCTGATATTCAAAACTTTGCCCCGGGGCTAAATTAGCACTGCCTGGCGTGTTAAATTAGCTCAGACCCAATAGCCTGCTATATTCAAAATGGGTAGCCCCAGTGCTAAACCTGCTGAATATAATGTGCTGAGGAAGCCGGGCAAACTGGGCTGGGAGTAGAGTGCAAAAATAGCCCGGGAAATAAGACAGCTCTGAATATAGCAACCAAGAAGTGCAAACTACAGCAGCAGCCCAGTGCACAGTGACATGAAGGAAGGTAAAGGTGAACTATGTGGCCAATGTGTGTGCTAGCAAAGGAGTGGATTCATTAAAGCTGCAAACACCAGTGCATGTGAAATTCTGCAGAAATGTACCACGTTTTCCAAAATGTTTGCATGGCGCAGACACATTTGCCCTGGTTTTGTGCAGGTTTTCTGCGGAGCTAAGCCGTTTGCCCAGTGCTATCATGTTTGCCTGGGGCAAAAATATGTTATATTCAAAAGTGACATAAATGAGCCTACTTAAGCAGTCTGTGGGCAAACATCCAGAGTAGCATCTCATTATGTCCTGATTTGCATGCAGTTTGCCCTGTGCTATTGCAGGGTCCCACAGCTCCACCTGTAGGTCAGTCTGGAAGTGCATGGTGGTAGCTGCAGGCTACATTTGTACAGAACAGCATATAATATTGTGCCCCAGGGGACTACACAGCACAGGCACAAGTGGTGGTGCTGCATGCAATTGTCAAACTGTAGTTCTTGCTACAGTGCACCGCAGACACTACAGTAACAAGGGGGCCAGTAGTGTGAAGGACACAGCAATGTCTATGGTGTATAGAGCATCAATGACCACTGTACTTTACACAGTGACAAGCCCATCTTGCAGGTGTGTGCTGACAGTGGACATTACTGTTAAGATGTTGTGTGACCCACAGACGCTGCACCATTGGCATGGAATACTCACAGTGACATATACATGGCTGGCTGTGTGTGCTGTGGTGTCTGTACAGATGTGCAGTATGTGGCTGGTGGGGCACATACCATCAGACAGGCACACTGATGTTGGGGTATTCCCCAACACTGGACCATTTGCACTGCGTGGCTTGTCCCAGCCTTGTGGCAGTACCCAGTATGTGGTGCCTACTGACCACCTGTACACCCTCCCCTCAAAACCCTCCATGCCCCCAGTGCTGCATGTGTGTGCTGGATTCTGTTGGTGTCCACCAAAGGGTGGTCTGCAGGTGTGTGCTGTATGGACACACTGCCGTGGTGTCCACTGGGTGCCGAGTCACCACTTACTGCCTGGCATGGCTGGTACTGGTGGCAGATGATGGCATCATAGGAGTTGTCATCCATGTGCAGCATGTTTCTTCCATGTCTGGTTTCTTTCTATGTTTAATATTTACTGGTTAGGGGCACGCAAAGCCACACAAAAGTTGCACAAAGCTGGGCAAAGCCACAAAGTTTCACAAAGCTAGTTTGCCCAGAGTTAAGACTACCTTTTCCTGGGTAGTAAATTGCACCACGCAAAGTGTCACACTAAGTCATGCAAAAACACTTTGTGCAGCACTAATGCACTGAATATAGCATTGCACCTGTATTCATGTGCACACCTCCTCGGTTTGCCCCCTGCATACATTATACTTTTGACCCATACTAATGCAGTTTGCCTGCACTATTTGACCTTTTGCATATAGCGGACCCGCACAAACCCGGCACCAACCCTGTGCAAACGGTTTGCGCCCAGCACAAAGTTTTGAATATCTGGCCCAATGTGTTGTACATGTTTAGTGTTTCTAGCATGTCTATTAAAAAAGTGAGATGGGATTCTGCTGGGATACCATACCTGAGGGCATATTTGGTAGATTGTTGGTGAAATGGCTGTGCCGTATTGTGACCTAGCTTGCTGAACTTCTATGTCTGTGCGGGTGAAGGAATTTTGCATTTTGCACAGTATGAACAATACTCACTCTAACTCAGGAACAAGTTTTTTTTTTAACAGCATCTTACCACAGTTGTACAGTGAACAGAATGATTTCACCCCCTTTAAGCCACCTAAATGCGTTAATAAGAATTGGGCAGTAGAAATATTCTTATAAAGACAGGAGGTGTCCTATACTAGAGCTGGCATGCATGGGAAATGGCAAAAAATGGAATCTTCCCTTTTTTTATGTTTTCTTGTCAGTTACACTTATTAAACTGCCCTCCCAGCACAATCCCCTGTACAATGTGAATAATTAAGCTAATGCAACAGATACAGAGGAGACGCACTGAGCTAATGATTTGACAGACAGGTGAGCAGACTCAGTAACCTAATACAGTTTTTAATTTTTTATTATAACCCACCACCACTGCCACCACATCAAAATGCCTTGCCACAGTCGGGACACTGCAATCAAAGACAAATTGTCAAAGAAAAAATAACGGATAGATTCATGTATTAGTAGGTCAGAATTAGTACTGTGAATATTATTTTGAGCATCACTATACTGGTTCATCGCTGTTTTCAACAGCAATATGTCAGAGTGGCAAACCTGGCACCACTCTTGCCTCTGGTCCTGAGTTTCTTGTATTCTGACACTAGGGACTTCAACATTTACCCTCCACAACTGCCAGTCCATGCCTGCACTCACTTACACTGTAGACAGCCAGGTTCGGTTCTCACCTTCCCATTTCACTGATGTCTTCAAATAAAGACAACATTCAGTTTAAAACAATACCCTGTACCCAGCACTAATACTATGTAGACAAAATATATAGATGCACATAACATTTTTATGTCAAGACTGCAAGGCTTGAACTCTTGTCCGGTATGAATTCTACTATGTAATGCAATGCCATGTGCCAGACCAGTGCAAGAATTTATTCGGAATCCATGCTGTTGTCAGATCTAAGTAATGTGTGGCTTTGTTCAAAAGAAGACCACATTAATTAAGTTTTCTTTTAGTGTGCAAACAAATTATAAATGATACGGCTTCACTTTGTTTGGAATAATAAAGGCACAGCTTTTATCAAGATGGCAATAGATGTTCCTGGGTTAAAAGTGTGACATGCGTGAATGGGTATTCGAAACAATATTTATTTATCAATTAAAATTATTCAGACTAGATGGTTCATTTGTAACAAACTGTCCTACATTGCTGATACTTAGAATAGTTTTCTAACGAAAGTCGCTATTGTTTGGTTTTATCGTACATTACTGTACGAGAGTGTGTGAGCGTTAAAAAAAGGCATTTACAGAATAGTAGAAAGAAAAAACAGGAAACCTGCTAATATAATGCTTTAATTCAATATGGTGATACATTCATTATTCACAAAACTGAAAGTACAGTAGGTACTCGGCATTTAAAGTTTCCATTTGCTGTATGCTAGAGAATGTGGAACTAGCATACATAGGTAAGTTATGTCTCTGTTGCATTTTATTTTACTGTAGATTACACCTTAGCTAAAAAGTTAGCTGACACAATATATATCTCCAAAAATATCAAGTGTGAATGATTCCATAACTTTCGTACTTCAACAAGAATAAGTGAACAGCTGATACATATGAAGTGTTTAAATGAAAACACAAGTGTTTGTGTCTGTGTTTGTGTGTGGGGGGATTCAACACTCATAAGTTATTTAAAGATTTAAATAAACATTAAACAAATGTGATATTTTGTTTTTTGTTCTTTTGTGGTGACAAAATCACATGAGACACAGACTCGCTCTGTATCAGAGGTACTGCATGTAGTACTGCTGCTTGACAGTAGTGGTGGGCAAAGTGGGCTCAATCCACTCTGTGAAGTGATTCACGGAGTAAAGGCGGATTCGTGGAGTGCTCCGCAATGCGAAGTGGAGTACTTTGAGTTATAATGAGTAACACGAAGTCCATTGAAAATAGTGACTTTGCATTACTCCACCTTCCCAGACCACTACTCCACCAAATTTTAAGGTGAAGTGCACTGAAAGCAATGCACTTCGCCTCACTTCGCCTTGTTTTTAAGCTCCGAAGGTGAATTTTGCAATGATTCATGGGATTTCAGGTCACATGGGCTCTATATTGATCTGCACAGCCTCAGTTCGGGATAGTGTGTGTGTGTAGGAAGCTGTAGGAGACAGTGTGCTCTGAGAGCTGTCTGTGATTGAAACCTTCTAAAAGCTGTTAAAAAAGCATTTTTGAGTTTTTTGGGGGCTCAAACTTTAGTTCATCGATTGTAGGAAACCCTCCTGTGCTCATATCATTTAGCATTTTTGTTTGTGTGTGGATTTTGAATGTTAATGTAAAACACTGAGTGTGTGTAGTAAAAGAAAGTGAAAGTGTGCTTTGGGGGAGGGGCGTATCTGTGGTGTAGGTAGATTTAAGTTGGAGAAATAGGGATTTCTTTGTTTTTTTGTTATATAACTGACTGTGTTAATGTACACTGTGACAATGTAACATTTTCAGTAATTGTTGAAATTTTCTTGCTGATTGTGTGTTGTGTGGATCTGGTGCAGCAGTTCATAATTTCAGGTTGTTTACAATACGTGGCATATTACTGAACTTTTCAATTTGCTATGCATTACTCGTTCACCATTGTAGACAAACTGTTCTGTGTGTGTGTGTGTGAGTGTGTGTGCGGTGTTGCGCGACATCAAATAATACACCTTTTATTGTGCCACAGTGTAATTGCAGGCGCAGCAGGGTGAACCTGCTATCCACTGCAGCTGCTTGATTTTGTACTATGATTATGGCATCTGTTCTTTGTTTTGCTGCTTGTACTGCCATAAAAATCTGCAGTCAGTGCTCATCCCCACCCCCACCGGCAAAAGGATTTTTTTACCAGATTGGATTGTTTGTGACCTCAGCACCACTGGTTACTGAAGGTGTTTTCACTTGTGAATTTGTGCAACTGTCTCTACCTGTTGCTGAAGCCACAGTTGTTTTTTTGGCTTCACATCCAGCATCCCCCCAATCAGAGAGTGCACACAATAAAATCTAAATTTGTTTATAATATTGTTGTTGATCCCCCAAAATGCCCACAAAGAGACATGCAAGCAAAGCTGGTTCTCACCATGGCACTGCTGCCAGTAAGATAGTCTGTGGGCATGGTATTACGCAGACGCAGAAGTGCATTGCTGATGTGAGGAAAGGTATTTCTCCTGCAATGTGTTTTACAGCCCAATCAGTAGCTTCACTCATAGTTGGAGGAGATTATGTTTTCCCAGCCGGTGGTGTTAGTGCAGTTGCTGGTGGTGATAGTATGAGTATTGCTGCCTCAAGTTCGAATTCTGACCAGTGTACCATATCCAAAAATATAGTGAAGTGTGAAGCAGTGCAAGTGAGTGGCAGTGTAGATGATGTCATACTTCCCAGTAACATCCCAGTAACTGAACCTGAGGATTCAGATAATCATGTCAATGATAGCATACAATGTGATATTTCGTCCACCGCGACAGTTCATGTCATGCATTTTCCATGCAGTGATTCACAGTGTGGTGAAAAAATATCAGGTGATGGTGGTGTAGATGACGATGATGAATGTGATGATGAGGATGATGATGATGTTGCAATAGTTGCAACATGCAGTCCACATGCCAGCATCCAAGCAGAAGATATGGATGTGTGTGATGTTGATAAATATGATGATGATGATGTAATTGACCCAAGCTGGGAACCGGAGAAAAAGAAATTCAAAGTGGCTATGTCTGAGTCTGTTTGCAGTGATCCCCCCCCCCATACAAACTTGTGATTTACCAGTTTCAGTTGATGATGACCCAGTAATAATGATAGATAGTCGTGGTGGTCAGTTGCAATCCAGGTGTGCAGTGCCGAAACATCACGTAGCCCCCCACTTCAGTGCTTAAAAGAACGGAGTTAAATAAGCAGCATCATGCACATGTTAAAAGTAGAGCATCACAATCCCTTGTTTGGGATTTTTGTTCAAGATGCAAATGATGAGTCATGTGCGTGTGAGTCGAGGTAAAAAGGGGAGCCATCTGGGCACAGGAGGACAGCATACGCATCTTAAGAATAGGCACATGGCACTGTGGACCCAGCACAAGATGGCAGCTAATACCACAGTGGGGAATTCACCCTTGTCAGCAACCATAATGAGCATGTTATCCCTTTCCATGGCTGTTAAGTCCAGTAGGAAATTAAATGTGTGCAGTAATGAGGTAATAAGGGCAGAGGATTACTACAGCCATAATGAGGTGGAGGAGCATAATGACTTTGAAATATTGTCCAGTGCTGGTGAGAGTAGCAGTTTTGGTGGTGGTGGTAGTGAATGCAGTATGTCTTGTGCAAGTGGTACATCAGCCCCGGTTGGCAAATCTGGCAAAATAGCTGCATTTCTGGGTTTGTTATCATCACCTGTTCAACCGTCTTCATCAAACATCCACACTCCACCCCCTGCCAATGCCATTCAGAATCATCACAAAGCAGAACCATTTGTCAATGTCATCACACCCCATGTAAAATGTTTAAGTCAGCCCACGTTACAGAATGTTTTTACGCATAAGCTGAAGTACCCCCCCCCAATCATACATTGTCATGGGAACTTAATGCTGCTGTAGCTGAAATGCTGGCAATTGATCTTTTGCCCTTCTCCTTTGTGGAGAATTCTGGGTTCCAGCGGTTTGCTGCATGTGCCTGTCCAAAATGGAAAGTCCCATCCAGGGCATACTTTTCTACCCGTGCTGTCCCCGGGTTGTTCCGTACTGTGTCCAACTCAGAAAGACATACCCTTCAACATTCCTCCTCTCCGTTCATCCATTTAAGTATGGATATGTGGACAAGTGGCAAAACAGCGGAGAGTTCATATTTGTGTATAACTGCACACTGGACGCAGGTGCTGGGGTTGTTTGTGATGTTGGTAGTGTGAATAGAAACATAAAACATAGAATTTGATGGCAGATAAGGACCGCTTGGCCCACCTAGTCTGCCCATTTCCCTACCTGATAGATAAGCTGCAGATCCTAGTTAACCAGCAGCCTACTTCTTCCTACCCCAACCCCCTAGAATTGCCTTATGACTGTCCCATGCATGCTTGAATTCCACCACTGTTTTTGACTCCACAACCTCCTCTGAAGGCTGTTCCAGACATCCACAACCCTGTCTGTGAAAAATACTTCCTTAAATTACCTCTGAGCCGCCTTCTATCTTTAAATTGTGCCCTTGTTCTTGCACCTCTTTTTTGAAAGATGCTACCCTCTTGGACTTTGTTGATTCCCTTGAGGTACTTGAAAGTTTCTATCATGTCCCCCTCTCCCTCCTTTCCTCAAGGGTATACATATTAAGCTCCTTAAGTCTCTCTTCATATGTCTTCCGTGCAGACCCTGCACCATTTTAGTTGCCCTCCTCTGGACAGCTTCCATCCTGTCTATGTCTTTGGGAATTGGGTCTCCAGAACTGCATGCAGTACTCAGATGTGGTCTCACCAGCTGTCTGTACAGAGGATAATAACTTCTTGTTTTCTGGTGATGCCTCTCTATGCATCCCAGTATCCCCCAACCCTCCTTGCTGCCCTCTCACATTGCTTGCCCACCATTAGGTCATCTGATATGACTACCCCAGGTCCTTTCCATTTTTGTTGTTGTTAGTATCTCACCCCCCATTGTGTACTCTTCCCCTGGGTTTTTGTTTCCCAGGTGCATTACCTTGCACTTCTTAGCATTGAATCTAAACAGCCATACATTTGACCATTCCTCCATCCTTGCCAAGTCCCTTCTCATCCTTTCCTCCCCACCTTGTGCATCAACTCTGTTGCAGATCTTTGTGTCATCTGCAAAGAGACATACTTTTCCTTCCAGTCCCTCTGCAATGTCGCTTATAAAGACACTGAAGAGGACCGGTCCTAATACTGAACCCTGTGGTACCCCACTGCTAACCCCCCTTTTTTCAGAGTGGACTCCATTTACTATTACTCTCTGTGTCCTATTCTCCAGCCAATTCTTTACCCAGGCTGTCATCTTGGGACCCACTCCCAAGCTGGCTAACCTGTATATTAATCTTTTGTGTGGGACTGTGTCAAATGCCTTGCTAAAGTCTAGGCAGGCCATGTCCACAGCCCCTCCCTGATCTGCTACTTTGGTCACCCAGTCAAAGAAATCTATCAGATTTGTCTGGCATGACCTTCCGCTGTGAATCCATGTTGCCTTGGGTCCTGTGCCCTCTGGCCTCTAGATACGCAACAATTCTTTCCTTCAGAAGTGATTCCATCATTTTCCTACCACTGAGGTTAAACTAACAGGTCTGTAGTTTCCTGCTTCTGCCTCGCTCCCACTTTTGTGAAGGGAATCACATCTGCCCTCCTCAGTCTCAGGTACCACCCCATCCTCCCATGATTTGTTAAAGAGGGTAGTCAGTGGTGTCACTAGTTCTATCCTTAGTTCTTTTAGAATTCTGGGATGAATCCCATCCGCCCCAATTGCTTTGTCCACCTTCAGTTTTAAGAGCTCTTTCAGAACTCTTTCTTCTGTAAATGGGCTGGTATCAACTTCTGTATCCAGAGTGTTTCTACTGTTTGTTTTAGGTACCTCCCCCTCTTCCTTTGTAAATACTGAGCAAAAATATTTGTTTAGTATCTCTGCCTTTTCACAGTCACCCTCTGCCTCTAATCAGTGCAGTAAGGTGGATTGTCATGATAGCAATCTTCCAGGAATTTGACAGCATGCAATGATTGTTATGCACAATGTGACCTGTTCACACATTTTTGAAAACATATTGGACATGGTACTGACTGAAATTGACAAGTGGCTGAACCCCCTGTCCCTGAGAACTGGCTTCATAGCAAGTGACAATGGGTCAAATGTGGTGAAATGCATCACGAATGGTGTTTTTATTCGTGTTCCATGCAAGGCCCATTGTTTAAATCTTGTGGTGCAGGAGTTTCTGCAGCACCCTGATGTAAAGGAAATGCTGACCGTTGCACACTATATCTGGTCTCACTTTTCATGATCTGGAAAGGCCCGTGACCAACTGCGGCAGTTGCAGATGCAAAACAACCTGCCTCAGCACCGCTTGAAGCTGGAAGTTGTCACCCAATGGAACTCCACTTTATACATGGCAGAGAGGTTGTATGAACAATACAAAGCCATCTCAGAATATCTTGTGATGCACACTAGCTGTGACAGTTCCAGGGCCTCCATGTTTATAACGACTGAAGAGTGGCACCTCATGGACCCTGTAATAACAATTTTGCGGCCTTTTGAACATGCCACACAGGCAGTGAGTGGCAAGTCTGCCTCCATTAGCCAATCAATTCCACTGCTGTGGGTGCTGAGGCAGACATTGGTGAATGCACAGCATGGCCTTGATGTTGCCGGAGACAGTGTTAGCAGTATGTTGCTACAACACATGCTGACAGTATTCAACCAGAATGGTCACATTGTGAGCAATTAGCGTAGTGACAACTTTGCCATAGCAACAATGCTGGACCCACGATACAAATGTGGAATTGAATTAGTACTGGAGGGAGGGCCTGAACAGGTAAAAAATATCAGTGGTCAACTGGTGTGCTTGGTTCATGGGGCACAGAAGTCACGTGCCAAGGTCAGCAAACCTCAGCAGCATAATCCAGCTGAAGGTGTACCTGGAGGACCATTAAGCATATCCTGCAAGGGGAAGGGGACTGCAGTTCCAGGTGGTCTGTCATCCAAAGTGGCTGGTGTCAACCCACTTTGGGAGGCTTTGTCCCAAGTGGGAATTTGTGAAATAAATGATTCCGGAGAACAGGATGATGCATCAACCACTGGACTTAGTGCGGCACAGAGAATGGTTGAGTCATATTTGTCTGAAAACAGGCATCTGACAATAACTGATGATCTTGTGTACTGGAGTGGAAAGGTCAGTGAATGGCCAGAGCTGACTGCAGTGGCACTGAAGTACCTCACATGCCCACCCTCCAGTGTAAGTGTTGAGAGGGTATTCAGCTTAGCAAGTGCAATAGTCAGGGATCGTCAGACAAACCTGTCTCCTGCAAATGTTAGTTTGCTAACATTCATTAAAATGAATGAGAGGCACATACCAGCACAGAATGCAACCTCGGTATTCATACCCCGGTCTAGTCATGGTGGTTTTAGTGATGTGGAAATGGACCATCCTCGTGGCACTGGCAGTGGCAGCATGAACGGCCCTCCACTGATGTAGATGACAACATGATGGAGAAAGAATTTCCCAGTGGTCAGATTTCAGACCTAGATGACAGTGTGGGCAGCTTTCTTTATTAGGATGATAATGTGGTTAATGTTGGCAGGTTTTAACTGAAGTTGTTAAAAGGTGGTGTGCCACCCCGGACCTTCACCACCGGGACTGATGTTAGCCACTGCCACCACTGAGCATGAGTCTGTCCACCCCCCGGACCACCACCAGGACTGATGTTAGCCACTGCCACCACTGAGCATGACTCTATCCACCCCCCAGACCATCACCACCAGGACTGATGTTAGCCACTGCCACTACTGAGCATGAGTCTGTCCGCCCCCGACCACCACCACCACCAGGACTGATGTTAGCCACTGCCACCACTGAGCATGAATCTGTCTGCCCCCAGACCACGACCAGGACTGATGTTAGTCACTGCCACCACTGAGCATGAGTCTGTCCACCCCCTGGACCACCACCGGGACTGATGTTAGCCACTGCCACCACTGAGCTTGAGTCTGTCCGTCCCCCAGACCACCACCACCGGGACTGATGTTAGCCACTGCCACCACTGAGCATGAGTCTGTCCGCCCCCCCGGACCACGACCAGGACTGATGTTAGCCACTGCCACCACTGAGCATGAGTCTGTCCACCCCCCGGACCACCACTGGGACTGATGTTAGCCACTGCCACCACTGAGCATGAGTCTATGCGCCCCCCCAGACCACCACCACTGGGACTGATGTTAGCCACTGCCACCACTGAGCATGAGTCTGTCAGCCCCCCCGGACCACCACCACTGGGACTAATGTTAGCCACTGCCACCACTGAGCATGAGTCTGTCTGCCCCCTGGACCACCATCACTGGGACCAATGTTAGCCACTGCCACCACTGAGCTTGAGTTTGTCCACCCCCCCAGACCACCACCACCAGGACTGATGTTACCACTGCCACCACTGAGCATGAGTCTGTCTGCCCCCCAGACCACCACCACCGTGACCAATGTTAGCCACTGCCACCACTGAGCATTAGCCTGTCCACCCCTCGGACTGCCACCATCGGGACCACCATCGCCGGGACTGATGTTAACCACTGCCACCACCACCAGATGCAGGAAGATATAACAGAGAATGTCATCATGTGCAGCAGCTATCACCACCACCAGCACCCACCACCAGTGTCATTCAGACAATATTTCCTCATTACATTTACATTTACCATGCCAAGGCAGAGGGAGTCAAACAGGAGACCACATCGATCAGCCACAGGCACAAAGCTTCTTAATATTTAAACTATAAAGTGAGTATGTGTACTAATGTCTGTTACGCTATTTAACTTCCTTTAGTTGTACATTTTGTTTTCTGTAGCTTTTCAGAGCCGCAATGGTCAAACACATACGGTACACTTATTTTGTCTTTTTTTTTTTACAGGTTAACAAAAAAACTCTCCTTCACTGAAACTCGGTAGGAATGGTACTGCAGCTGTACCGTACAGTGGAACCTATGGAATATCCATTTGAAATCCATTCTGGTAAGTATGAAGATTTTATTTCAACCCTTTCATTTTTTTGGAAAGACTGCATCAAATGTGACTGAGTACAATTCATAAACTAGGTGACGTGTACTGTACGTCACCAAAACTATTTCTGTAAGATATCATTCATGCACTGTATTCTGAACTTGCAGCTGTGCAGCCCTGACCATGACAGTGTTGAAAAAGTTGCACATATGTTGTGTTACTTGACAAGATGTGGTTTTGAAATGTAACTTGACTTGAGATTGAGAACCAGGGACAAATTACAATCAAGTCCCCAACCCCCTCCCCCGGGCTGCAGCACACATGCGTTTCATTCAATGACCATGACCATCAACAACCAGACTCGAGAAGGATGCAGATGAAATCTGTGAAGAAGTAACCAGATAAGAAATCATTAGAGACAAACCTGCAAATATGCTTCCCCCCACCCCAAAAAAAGAATACTTACCTTCATTTGCTTGAGAGTTATCCATTTCAAATTTCTACGCAAAAAGTTCTCATTGAGCACTGGAATGTGCACACCAACAGTATCTGTGGCCTGTGATACAGAACAATACCATGAGTACATGTCCACGTCAACCCCCCTCACCTACAAAATACACAAATATGTATCTATATATATCAACTCACCAAGACTACTATTAGTGTGCACACAAAGGGTACCCTTCCATCCAGTTGAGATGATTACATTGCATTTGCTGGAATCGCAGCACACATTGGACCAGCAATAGTTCTCTCACGGTCATTATTTTATTCTGGGGGACTTTGTATGTGCTGTAACACTCCTATTTCACTTTATTTACCACTTGTCAATTTTCTGGACTCAAGGCAGATGCATTTTGGGCATGCAGAAAAAATCTGAGGACTCTGTGCCACCACTGCGCACATGACTGAGTGTGCCATTAATTCTGGGGGACTTTGTATGTGCTGAAATGCTCCCATTTCACTTTGTTACCACTTGTTAAGTTTCTGGACACAAGGCAGATACATTTTGGGCATGCAGAAAAAATCTGGGGACTCTGTGCCGCCACTACAGCATGACTGAGTGCACTATTAATTCTGGGAGACTTTGCATGTGGTGTAATGCTCCCATTTCACTTTGTTACCACTTGTAAATTTTCTGGACACAAGGCAGATGCATTTTGGGCATGCAGAAAAAATCTGGGGACTCTGTGCCACCACTGCATGCATGACTGAGTGCGCCATTTATTCTGGGGGACTCTGTATATGCTGAAATGATCCCATTTCACTTTGTTACCACTTGTCAATTTTCTGGACACAAGGCAGATGCATTTTGTGTGTTGTGTGATTGTGAGCTCATGATGTCATACTGACATTATCAATTAAAACAGCATTGCAAGAATGTGGTGACAATTTTGAACAGTACTTTTTTATGCTATTTTACATTGCCAGCCACTAGTTGCCTCCGACTTAGTTGACTACTTTTTGTCATGTATGAAAAAAAAATGAGCACGCCTTTCAATATTGTTATGACCAGGTTTGTATTTATTTGCATCTGCTTTTCAATAAATATTGTTCTGTGGAGTCATAAAACACTGCCTGCTGCATAACTGTTAATTTACAACAGAAGTGATATATAACAACTAACTGATGTGATGGAGAAAAGCAGCGGAAAATACTGACAAAGACCTGGTCAGCACCATATTAAAAGGAATGCTCCTTTCATTATTTCACACATGATAAAAGGTAGTACAGCAGACTCAAATATTGGAAATTATAGTATCATACAAGTCAGGATATAAGTAAAGGAAGTTGTAACATAGCATTAAAAAATATAGGTCAGAGTTCTCAACAGATTGTTGCACTGCTGCTTTACAGAGATTCACCACGTTACATAGTTATGGTGTTGCACCTAATATGTGGGCGCCTTACTTCAAGGGGAATCTTTCTTGCTCCACATGTCCTTACATACTGCAATACATTTCTGTGAAAGCCGCCTGTAATTTCATTAAAGTGTGTCACATCACAGAGGAATTCCCATTCAGAAAAGCCGCTCAAATTCTACCCCCCTTTCTCAGCAACATTAGGACGTGATGCCAGGGGGAGCGCGGGTGCATGCTCCACTATAGTGAATGTCCAGCAGCTATCCGAATGTTTCTTTATGTTATAATGTTCAGTTTGTGGTGAAATGTGGGAATGTTTCCACTAACAGGCTCTTATTGCCAGGGCGTGCCCACCGTTTCTAAACGCTCTCTAACATAAAAAAGCTTCGAGCTACTGGACAATCAGACG
Organism: Neoceratodus forsteri; assembly: GCA_016271365.2. NCBI lineage: Eukaryota > Metazoa > Chordata > Ceratodontiformes > Ceratodontidae > Neoceratodus > Neoceratodus forsteri. Next base: position 306,883,899 of record CM057451.1, on the reverse strand, counting down.
TTCACTATAATGGAGCACGCCGCAGCTCTCCTGACATGCAATCTGGCAATGCTGAAGGAGAGACAAGGTGGCTTTTCTGGTAATCTGTGTGTTTCTGCTAATAATCTGGCGTTCACAAATGTATTACTATGAGACATGTCAGTGCAAGCATTCCTGGATAGGGCACCTATGGAGTGCAATGTATAGCTAGTGAATCCTATCGTATCTATTTCACAAACAAAATAGTTATAGAGCCTTAGTAATGTTTATTTTGTGTCAGGACTCATGAATCGGATTTTAAGTGTTTCACAAACAGCATGAAGACTGAGCAATGCGAGTATGTTGTGGTAAACTGCATGTGTGCCATCAGTGTTCTTTTCTGTGTGTGCATACATTGTCCAGCTTCATGCAAACATATATATGGTAAGACTTGTTGCATTATCTAGAATAAAGATTACAAAGAATACCTGATGTATATTTTATTGGTACCATCAGCACCAGCAGACTAAGTTATATGATATTTTTTCAGAGGTATCGGGTCACTGTGCACCTCAGTCACTCACAGTGCACACATGACTTTGTGGAGATCATAGCACAAAAAAACACATGCTCTCCTAAAAGTTATGTGTACAGTATGTGAATAAGGTGCACTCTGGCCAGACACCTCTGAAAAAGAATTGTATTACTTACTCCACTGATGATGATGGTGACAATAAAATATATGTTATTCTGCTTGACATTCTTTATAGCATAAACACTGAAACAAGTCAGTAACAGCAATATATGTTTGCAATACGCTGCACAATGTCCGATGTCACACACACACACACACACACACACACACACAGAGGAAACAAAACTGACTGCACACATGCAATTTAGCACATCATACTTGCACTGCTCACAACAGCTTGGCCACAAGCACTCCACAACAGAAAGTCAACATTACTGAGGCACTGCAACAACAGAAGGGCAAATGCCTATTACTAAACAACAAAAAAGACACACAAAAACAGTACAGCACAGTAGTGGGGGGGAGGGGTCCAGAAAAAAATCCCTTAATGGGGGAATCCGTCATGTTCGAGCAGCAGGTGCAGCATTGACAGTATTTGCAGCTGCTGTTGCTGGATTTGATCCACCTGCTGCTGCACAGCACCCACCCTCTCATTGCTTTCCTCAAGGGCCGCCCACACCAGTGCAATGTCGGCCTGTGTTGCAGGCACTGTGGTGGGGTCCACTACAGCTGGAAAGCCAGGTAGTGGTGGTGGTGGAGAAGGCAGTGCTGGTGGCTGTGGCGGCGGTGGTGGTGGAGCAGCTGCTGCAGTTGCCCTTCTCCTGCTGCGGCGGCAAAGCACAACTTCACCCCCAGCACCCTCTGCCACTGCCACAAAAGGGAAAGCAGGTGGATGCTTGGCCCCTTCGGTGGCAGCCTGGAACTCCACCTTGTGGTGGTTTGCCATGTGCGTGCACTGGCCACCGGTCCCCAAATGTGTCCCCCGGGGCCACAGTGCACCAGCACACCACACAGATGGCAAACCACATTGGTGCTATCTGCCCCCACACAGTTAAAAAATTGCCACACTGGGGAGCTGCAGGGGGGACCAGATATACTGCTGGAACCACCTACATTTACCTGGGGCTCCAACGGCAGCTGTGGAGGTGGTGGAGGGGGTGCTGCTGGAGCCCCAGCAGCTGCTACTGATGGCGGTGGTAGTAGCGGACTATGTGGCTGCACAGCCACCGGTGGCACTGGTGCTGCTGCTGCTGCTTCCACGGGGGGAAGCAACACCCAAGAGTTGGGGGCAGTCTAGCAACACCCGACTGCCCCCATGTGTGTGCACACCTCTCCTCTGCCCACGCCCACGGGCCACAGACTTTCCTCATCCCGGGTCCATCGCGCACAAGTCCCCAACTATCACCGATGCCTCAATACTACGACCTTCACCCGCACTCACAGTTTCACACTCTCAGACATGCACACACACAGTCACACACACACACACACACAAACAAAACTTATAAAAAAAATTCAGTAACAAAAAAACAATGACAAACACAGTACAAAAAAAATCAAGATGTAGCTTTTAAAAAAGCTGTTTTTTTGTGCTCAAAATCACAATGATGCAACTAGGAAACAAACTCTCCCCTCTCACCAAAAAGGCTTCCTCCTTCTACAACTGCAAAGGAGAAAGTGAAAGTAACTGCTTTTCTGACTCACTTCCTTCCTGCCTGGCTAAAGCATGTGACTTACAGTACTGTAAGCCATGTGATGTGTGGGGGGCTACCTATATTGTCACTTTGCCTTACTTCGCATTAAGGGTGAATGACAATGCGAAGTCATAATGAGAAGGCAAAGTGAGCACTTTACAGTGGCCACTTTGCATTGCGCTTGCCAATGCTAGTGGCCACTTCGAGTCCACTCTTCGCCAGTGTGGATTTAAAATTGCCAGCATCCTCTACTCTTCTGACAGTGATAATTTCCAGTTGTCATATTGACACCATTCACTGTCGACAATAACCATGAATGTGCATGGCACAATAACATAAACAAAGAATTGCATCATGGGCAAACAGTGGTGTATTATGGTTAACATTTTTGCCCTTATATTAACCATAATGCACTCTGTTTGCAAATGGTGATCCTGGCGAGGGTCTGTGCTGGTCAAGGGGTGAGTTAAACCAGAAAGGGGAAAACAAAATAAACAGTAAATCAAAAATAATTATTTTCAAGGACCATTCATAATAAAAGTATTGCCATGCAAATGTTTAAAAAACTGTTCATAGCACTGCTGCTTTAAATTGTCTGCCCTTGTGTCGGACATTAACCAGAGTCAGACCCAAGTATGGCTATGTAGAGAATGAGGGACTGCTGCCATATTGTGCTGTAATGTGCTTGACCTGGACAGGTGGAAGAAAGATTCCCTTTGGAGAATGGAGGTGTCCGTCAGAGTTCTAGAGATGGTTTCTGTCAATGGAAGTTGAATGGATGATTATAGTTGTGACTGCATCCTGGGGAACTGCATGCGGAATTCTACCTGCTAAAGGTATGCTGACTCTGCCTATGGACACTAAGGGTTGGGGCCAAGAAACAAATCAATTTACTGTGCTCAGTCTGAGTGATTTTCTTCTTGTTTCTACAGGTATTCTGACCAGATGGAGTTGTTTAAATGGAAACCTTATCACTAGGAAGTGGAGAAACTGGAAAATGAAGGATAAGGCAACTAAGAGCTGTCAGGCCAGGTTTTATAGCCTTTATGAACAAACCTTTTTGCTTTATCTGTAAAGTCTGGAAATAATGAAAATGAATACCCACTATAGGCTAATTATCTTGGAGTCAGTGTTCCTTGATTTTTGAGTGGCAGAATTTGATAAACTGTGGATTATCCATGGACTGATAACCAGTATGACTTTCCACTGGCTTTTGAATGTGGCAGTGTCTGAACAGAACTCTTTAGGGAGTCTTATTGCAGACTTTATTATGTTTGGTATAACTGCGAAAAGATGGTAATTGGCACATATTAGTAAATTATAACGTGACTACAGATGTCGAACTTTTAAGAATTTGGGGCTATTCTAGCCCAAGATATTAAAAGGTGGGAGCCCTCACTGCTGTTTATATATTTTAGGACATATTTTTTTATGTCTTTCAATTCTTGTCTTTCAATTTCAAACATGGAATGATTGTCCCTATGTACAATTCATTCATTGTATGTCTAGTACTGTTTGATTTACAGATTTATGGACTTTTCTGGGGGGATAACGATTCATAGGAACATTTGGTTATGCTGTACTGCACTGAATTTTAAAGTGCAAATAGCCTTATTAGGGTTTGCAATTACTGCGAGTATGGGATATCACAGTAAGGATCCTTGTAAAAGGCCAGGTGCAACAAACTTTGGGGGTACTTAAAAGGTTGTTCTGGGGAGTCTTGATCTTGGCTGGGAGTTACCACATCTTTGTTGGTGGACATTGGGGAACACTAATGGCAGCTGGTTAAGTAGCAGTGCTGTGGGCTTGCGTGGGATAATAGATTATTTATGCAGGTCAAAATGACCCAGCACATGAGTCTAGGCACAGTTCAAAGGACCCTATATTTAATGCCATAAGGGGTGGTTGGAGGGAGATACCTACCGGAAGAGTCCACAACAGGGGCATGGAGCAGCAAGCATTGCATGGTGCCTTTTGGAACTCCCCTATGAGGGTGGGTTCTATCTGTCTGCCAAGGTTGGCTTATCTGGGACCTATTGGACATAGTCCTGCCATTTTAGTCTAGGACAGAGTATTTCTGTATATTAACCTCAACAGTCCAACCATATGGCTCTAAGGTTATTGTTCAGTTCCACCCATTTATTATTCACTGCCACCCCGTGTGTCATACCGATGACTGATGACCTCTCATAACAAGTGAAGTACACCTATTGAGAATTGAGGGCCCGTAAGGAAATCTTAAATACCCATCTCTGGAATGATTGCAATTTTATGACTTTTTCTGACCTGAATTTGTTAAGTAGCTTAGGATATCAGGAATTATGGAAGTGACTTTAAAGGAAAATAAGCCAAGATAATACCTTTTTTAGCTGTATTGTTGGGTTGTTACAGTGGGAATCTACTGTATATAAGAGACACTGTGCTGCACTCCTTTTTTTTTTTTAATTACTATGCTTTTTAGTCCCCTTGCCAGCCGTCAGGTTTCTGCTCCGGTTACGGACCCCTTGCCTCCACCTCCGGACATGCCTGCACTCACCCTGTCATCCCTGGCTTGCCCCCAGAGAGTGGAGTTGCAGCACCGACCCCCATATCGGGCAGCGCTACAAGTATCTAGTCGGGAAGTCGGCTCCTGGAGGCTGACCGAAGCGTCAGGGGGCTAAGCTTCATTAGGATGGCTGGCAGAGGATGTTGTTTTTCTCCCTTTTTGTGAACAAGAACGGGTACGTGCAATGACGACCTGCGGCCGACCTACCCCTAATTTCGATCTGGCATCGATGCATGCAATGCACCCAGCCTCCACTAGATGTCACCGTGGCACTGACTACTCAACCCCCCTCGCCTCTGGAGAAGGAGAGCAGTCCTGTGGACGCTCGATCCTTCTCCACCCGGCCAGTCCTCCGACAACCTGGGTCCGTTCCCGAACCTGGGTCATCAGCGCCGCAAGTGGAAATCCAACTGCTGCGCTGGTGGGCAGCCTACTGTGCTGCATTCTACAGGAGGACATTAGGGAGAGTTTGATGACTAGAGAGCAGCATGGCAGATATGTCACCGCTAAAAGTGGATATTCAAGGGCACTATGGGGGAATGAGACAGGAGTTATGACTTGGGTCCATTATTGGTTACTAGGTCTCAGTGCAGTCCAACATTTCCTGACATAAGGGAATTAGTTCAGTTGGAGGAGCCCTATGCTTGATGCCTAATATGTGACCGGTAACAAATGATACCACTGGGGTTGCTGATAGGTGCACAGAACAGTATGCACTGCATGGTGCCCCTTGGTGCTCTCCTAAAGATGGTGGGTTCTGTCTGGTAGCACTAGCTAGCTCACTTTGGGCCTAGTGACTGCATTTTCCAATTTTGCCTTGGTCAGAGTGGTCTCTTGCATTGACCATAAGAGTTGTCTCTTGCTTTGACCATGATTTCTGGTTAGCTGGTCTTGTTGCCGTGACCTGGTTCTGTCCCTAAGTGGGGCTCAGGGATAGTCTACAGAATGAGGTGAGGAGTGGCCAATGCAGCAACCTGCATCACAGGAGATCCTAGTGGTCTCTTTCCATCCTCTTAATTCTTTGACTCTCAGGGGTGGTGAGTACAGGGATATGACATGTCTGGAACATGGCTAGAAGTACGAGAGGCTTATTTTGGAAAACCTCTGATGTACTATATCTATAATACTTAAAATGATAAGTTTATGGATGATACAGAAGGCCTATTCTGCTGAAATGTATGTAGAGGCAGAATCAATTGCTATCCTGTACTTGGACAGCATATGAAGGACCAATTACTGCTCCTGTGCTTGATCAGCATATGAAGGACCAATTGCTGCTCCTGTGCTTGGACTGCATATGAAGGACCAATTGCTGCTCCTGTGCTTGGACAGCATATGAAGACCCAATTGCTGCTCCTGTGCTTGGCCAGCATATGAAGGACCAATTGCTGCTCCTGTGCTTGGACAGCATATGAAGACCCAATTGCTGCTCTTGTGCTTGGCCAGCATATGAAGGATCAATTGCTGCTCTTGTGCTTGGCCAGCATATGAAGACCCGATTACTGCTCCTGTGCTTGGACAACATATGAAGGACCAATTGCTGCTCCTGTGCTTGGACAGCATATGAAGGATCAATTGCTGCTCCTGTGCTTGGACAGCATATGAAGGACCAATTGCTGCTCCTGTGCTTGGACCAGCATATGAAGGACCAATTGCTGCTCTTGTGCTTGATCAGCATATGAAGACCCAATTGCTGCTCCTGTGCTTGGACAGCATATGAAGGTCCAATTTCTGTTCTTGTGCTTGGCCAGCATATGAATATCAGTTTTGACTCCCACTCATAGAAATGTGGTGGTCAGGGACTGACAATGACCTAAATGGCATAAAAGGCCTAAAAGGAAAGCCCACCCTGGTTCTCTCAACCAGGATGGGATAGTACAGGGGCCTTATTCAGTACATCATTGCTAAATAAAGAAGAGGTGTCATAAACCGAGGTTCTAGCTGACCTATAGAGGGTAGCTTTATTTGGTGGAGCCCCTGTATGGTACTGGATAGCTCTCTGGCACGTGTAGTCTGGAAAAGCTTTGGAAAGGTTTTTGATTTCTGGTAGCATCTGAATACATCTGCATGAGTTTCCTCCTTGAATAGCTGGCCTCTTCCTCACTGGCCCATATACATTGATAAAGCCCTCTAGACTGCTTGAAGGAATTTGATGGGGTGGGTTTAATTCAGTCTAAGGTAACTGCCTGGGTTATATTTCTAATCATCCTCAAGTAACTATCTCACAGAAATCAACTTGATAATAGCAGTGTAAAGTTAATTGTTCACATGGCTTGTCATAGGTTTTTTTTTAATGCGTTACTGCTTATAATTTTATTACATTTTATGAACTGTATTTTTGTTAAGAATAGTAAACTGACCCTGATCAATATGAAACGGTATGAACTCTTGTAAATATGGTGCAACTCAGAGGATTTTTCATCTTTTTGACTTTTTAATTTTTAAGTACTGTATTCAGTGTATTGTCTAATACTGTAAAAGCTGTAAAGGCATATTGCTGAACAATAAAGCTTTGAAACAACAACAAATAACTATCTACATAATGCCTATATATTCATTTCATTCACAACAGAGATTAAATAGGATAGCAACAAATGTGCCTTTCAGTGTTACGCTCCTATGGCAAGAATAGTTGCTATAAGAGTTAGAATATACTGCTGCCCTGTTAAGTACTCATTTTTCAGCACTTTTTGAAAACTGTTCATCCTAAGGAGCGGATTAGTCTCTTCCTGCTGGTTGTGCCCCATAGAAGCAGTTTATTTATTTATTTGCTTTTGTTAACCAGGTAAGCACACTAGACAGCCAAGTGCCTATTTTCAGGTGCGACGTGGGAAGATTACAATTGTACATACCAGAGCATCAGACAGACAGGGTGCATACAAAGCATCAGAACATAGGTTACATCAAGAGGTACATTATGATCATCGGGCAGACAGGGTTCATGCAAGAGCAACTGAAACAGTGATTAGAAAGAGAGATAGAATAGCAACTTAGCAACAGGCATGGGGAGTATAACAAAGGTATGTAACAACAGACATTTATCTTATATTGCCTTATCTAGTTTATCTTATATTGCCTGCTGTTGTCTTGTCAACAGCAAGCCAGCTTCAGCTGGGGATGTGCACATTGTGCACACATAATTACATCACGCATCATACATGTCCTAACACCCTGGTCATACAGGCAAACTCACTCCTGTGGCTGGAGGCTTTCTAATGACACTTCAGAAGCGTACATCATGATATACCATAGAAATGAATGCTGTTCCAAGGAGAGGAATGTAAACAGCACTAAGTGTCAGAAAAGCAAAAAGCTTGTTATCTCATGGGTTTATTCCTGGCTACTAGTCAGAAGGCACAGAGTCAGTGTTAGGGCTGTACTCTTGGACTGGATGGACATAACAAGTGGAGTACCTCAGGGTTCGGTTCTGGGACTGTATCTCTTCAACATTTATGTCACATCCTTTCAAACTGAACATCAAAATTTATGGATTGCAAAATCTGCAGATGACCGTAGAGTAGAGATGCAGTGAATTTAAATTTCGCCAGTGAAGTGTGCACTTCACGTTGTCACTCCACTACATGGAGTGGCCAATACAAAAGGCTCACTTCGCCTTGTAATTATTACTTTACATTGTCATCCCACCTTAACACGAAGTAAGGCAAAGTGACAACAATATTTGCAGCCCCTCACACACACAGTCACCAGAATTAATGTGCATCCCCAAAATGCTACTGTCTTGTGTCCAGAAAATTCCTCAGTGATGACTAAGTGAAATGAGACCGTAACAAGAACTGCAAAGTCTCCCAGAATTAATGGCGCACTCCGTCATGCACACAGTGGTCACATACAGTCACCAGAATTAATGTGCATCCCCAAAATGCTACTGTCTTGTGTCCAGAAAATTCCCCAGTGCTGATGAAGTGAAATGAGAGCACAACAAGAAATGCAAAGTCTCCCAGAATTAATGGCGCACTCAGTCATGCACAAAGTGATCACACACAGTCACCAGAATTAATTTGCTTCCCCAGAATGCTACTGTCTTATGTCCAGAAAATTCCTCCATGCTAACAAAGTGAAATGAGAGGGTAAGAAAAAATGCAAAGTCTCCCAGAATTAATGGTGCACTCCGTCATGCATGCAGTGGTCACACACAGTCACCAGAATTAATGTGCATCCCCAAAATGCTACTGTCCTGTATCAAGAAAATTTCCCAGAGCTGACGAAGTGAAATGAGAGCGTAACAAGAAATGCAAAGTCTCCCAGAATTAATGATGCACTCAGTCATGTGTGCAGTAGTCAGACACAGTCTCCAGAATTAATTTGCATCCTCAAAATGCTACTGTCTTGTGTCAAGAAAAATCCCCAGTGCTGATAAAGTGAAATGAGAGGGTAAGAAAAATGCAAGTTCTCCCAGAATTAATGGTGCACTCCATCATGCGTGCAGTGGTCACACACAGTCACCAGAATTAATGTGCATCCCCAAAATGCTACTGTCTTGTGTCCAGAAAATTCCCCAGTGCAGACAAAGTGAAATGAGAGTATAACAAGAAATGCAAAGTCTCCCAGAGTTAATGGTGCACTCAGTCATGTGCGCAGTAGTCAGACACAGTCACCAGAATTAATTTGCATCCCCAAAATACTACTGTCTTATGTCCAGAAAATTCCCCAGTGCTGATGAAGTGAAATGAGAGGGTAACAAAGCATGCAAAGTCTCCTAGAATTAATGGTGCACTTCGTCATGCATACAGTGGTCACACACAGTCACCAGAATTAATGTGCATCCCCAAAATGCTACTGTTTTGTGTCCAGAGAATTCCCCAGTGCTGACTAAGTGAAATGAGAGCGTAACAAGAAATGCATAGTCTCCCAGAATTAATGGTGTACTGCAAATGCACAGACAGATTAAGATTGTGCTGTGCACTCAAGAGATGCAGACGCAAAGGCACAACAACACCTAACCTGTGCTTACAAGTCACAAATCCAAATCTGGAAAAGAATACCTTTTGCCAGTTGAGGGGTAGTGCACAGCAGTGACAGTCCATTACCAGTAAAGATACCACAAATCAGTGTAAAAAATTAATGCAGGTGCAGTGGATAACAGGTTCACACTGCTGCAATTACTCTGTAGCACAATAAAATGTGTCTGATTTAATGGCATGCATCGCACACAAGCTCACACACACACTACAAGTAATGCATAGCAAATTGAAAACCTTCAGTAATATAACCAAATGTTTTAAATAAACTGAAATTATACACTGCTGCTCCACAACAATCACCAAAATTATGTCAAGAATTACTGAAAATATTACTATGTGTACATTAACACAGTCATACAAGAAAAATATAACCAAAACAGAAAGACTGCCTTTTTCGCTCAGTTAATCTACATACACCACAGATACGCCCCTCCCACAAAGCACACTTCACAGTACACAGACTGATTGTTCTAAATTAACATTCAAAATCCACACACAAAAATAAACACTCAATGATATGAGCACAGGAGGGTTTCCTACAATTAATGCGCTAAATTTTGAGAAAAAAAATGGCTCAAAAAGGCTTTTTTAACAGCTTTTAGAGGATTTGAATTGCAGAGCTCTGAGAGAAAACTGTCTCCATCTTCCACTACACACACACTACACAGAACTGAGGCTGTGCAGAACAATCTAGAGCCCATGTGACCTGCAATCCCATGAAGCACTACAGAATCTGCCTTGGAGCTCAATAATAAGACGAAGTGATGCGAAGTACATTTATTTCAATGTACTTCGCATTGAAATTAGTGGAGAAGTGATTTGGGGAAGGCAGAATAACACAAAGTCACTGGTTTCAATGGACTTCGCATTCCTCATCATGACGCAAAAAGTACTCTGCTTTACGTTGTGGAGCACTTTGTGGATTCCACATTACTCCACTAATCACTTCACGGAGCAACTTTTGGCCACTTCATCCACCAATACTGTAGAGTGGGGGTAGAGATAATAAACCCCAGCACTACAATTAGTATGCAGGAGGCCCTGAACCACATAGACAAGTGGTGCAACAAACGTTAAGTTACAGTTAAATCCTGAAAAATGTACAGTTATGCACCTAGGGAAAAAAATCCAAAGGTCACCTATTGCCTAGCCAATACAACTCTCAGAAGCGTAAATGAAGAAAGAGATTTGGGCATTACTATCTCAACTGATTTGCAATTTAAAGCACACAGTAGGAAGGTTTGCCAAAAAGCAAATGGAGTTTTAAATTGCATCATTAGGCACATCTCTAGCAGAAGAAGGGGAGGTTTTGGTGCCATTGTACAGCTCCCTGGTTTGGCCATTATTGGAATATGGTGCACAGGTGTGGCCACCATACAAAAAAGTGAGATTGACATGCTGGAGAGGGTACAGAAAAGGGCAACATGCACTATAACAGGTAAAAGGATGAATTATACCAACAGACTGAAGGAACTTGACATGTTCTCATTGCATTATAGAAGGGTAAAGGGAGACAGATGTGTCTGCTATTTAAGGCCCAAAATGGATGGAGATCTATGGGATAGATTGGGGTTCTACTTCAGAGATGAAGCCTACCACACCAGGGCACACCTACTTCAACTGAAAGGGGAGAAATGCAGATCACGGAAAAGACAAAAATGGTATAACCAGAGGGTGATATCATTATGGAACGCGCTACCATTGGAAATTGTGTGCAGCTCATCAGTCCATAGCTTCAAGTTGAAGCTAGATGATCTGCACAAAATGGGAAAGTTTGTTTTTTAGGTAATATGCGAGCACTAAGGATGAAAGTCTATACAGCTCTGAATAAGCCTATGTAACCTAAGCTAAACAGATATGAAATCCGAGCTCCCGAATTTTTCTGAAGTCTCCCCAAAAATACATAAGGCTGCTGCATGGCGCTATATGGTGTTACACTGCGTGACTGTCCCCCTGCCACAGTTCTTGTAATGCACTTATTGGAAATGGGGTGAAAAGCTAAAGAGTCATGAAACTGGTGCTACCAAAATTTTCTGTAGTCCCTGAAAAAAAAAATAAAAGGCTGTTGCAGGTTTTACATGGTGTTACACTGTGTGGCTGTCCCCCCACCACAGTTCTTGTGCTGCACTTCAGAGGAAATGGGGTGAAAAGTTAAATAGACATGAAATCGGAGCTCCTAACTTTTTCTAAAGACCCCCCAAAAATATATAAGGCTGCTTCAAGGTGATACATGGAGTCACGCTGTGTGCAAAGATGACAGTGACATCCCCAAATCCCCAAAAGAGAATAATAAAAGATATACATTAGAAGTATAATTTTGAGAGAACAGAACATATTGTGAAAATGTAACACCAAATAGCAAGGAATCCAATCCTATCCAATGCAGTTAATCAAACTGATACAAAGCCTATGTCATTTATGCCCTAAAATTATAGCTACTTCACTGCTTTTTCATTTAAGAAAGGGCAAAAAATCGGATCTAGGTCAAAACCACTAATCAATAACATTGCAGTACAAAAGCACGTTGGGAAAAAAATGGGAGGAAAAATAGTGGCAATGAAAATCAGCTTCAGTGACAGAGAGCTATAAAAACAGACACATGCATGCAAGTTTCCTTTTGTCATATTCTAAGCACTTCCAGCAGGTCCCACCAATTCAAATAGCCAGCATCCAGCAGAAGAGGCGCACCCTTCTAACTTTGGATAAACTGTAACGGCATCACAAATTACTACCTCTCACACACAAAATCACAAATGAGCATGAACACACAGTCAAAGACTAACCCACAACAATGCCTATATAAACACAATCCACACCTGAGATCAATCAGCAGAACCTGTCATTAAGGCAGAACACCTGTCACACCATCAACACTTACGCAATCCATAACACTGTTTTCTCCACTACTACATGCACTGTGCCACTATTTAATGCAGCATTACATTTATACAATATTATATGCCTCACTCCCCTGCACCTCTCAGAACTTAAATATACATAGAAACATAGAATTTAATGGCAGATAAGGACCGCTTGGCCCACCTAATCTGCTCATTTTTCTACCTGATGGATAAGCTGCAGATCCTAGTTAACCAACAGCCTACTTCCTCCTACCCCCCACTGGGACTGCCTTATGTCTGCCCCATGCATTCTTGAATTCCCCCACTGTTCTTGACTCCACAACCTCCTCAGGAAGGCTGTTCCATGCATCTACACCCTTCTCCGTGAAAAAATACTTCCTCACATTACCTCTGAGCCGTCCCCCCTCTATCTTCAAATTGTGCATCCTTGTTCTTGCACATCTCTTTTTCTGAAAGATACTACTGACTTGGACTTTGTTGATTCCATTAAGATACTTGAAAGTTTCTATCATGTCCCCCCCTCTCCCTTCTTTCCACAAGGGTATACATATTAAGCTCCTTTAGTCTCTCTTTGTATGTCTCCTGGTGCAGACCCTGCGCCATTTTGGTTGCCCTCCTCTGGACAGCCTCCACTCTGTCTATGTCTTTGCAGAGATGAGGTCTCCAGAACTGCACACAGTACTCCAGATGGGGTCTCACCAACTGTCTGTACAGAGGGATAACAACATCCTGTTTTCTACTGTTGATGCCTCTCCCTATGCATCCCAGTATCCCCCCAGCTTCCCTTACTGCCTTCTCACATTGCTTGCCCACCTTTAGGTCATCTGATACAATTACCCCCAGGTCCCTTTCCATTTCTGTTGTTGTCAGTAGCTCAGCCCCCAGTGTGTACTCTTCCCTTGGGTTTTTGTTATCCAGGTGCATTATCTTGCACTTCTTTGCATTGAATCTAAGCTGCCATACATCTGACCATTCCTTCAACTTTGCCAAGTCCCTTCTTATCCTTTCCACTCCATCCTGTGTATCAACCCTGTTGCAGATCTTTGTGTCATCTGCAAAGAGACATACTTTTCCTTCCAGTTCCTCTGCAATGTCACTTATAAAGACATTAAATAGGACCGGTCCTGGTATTGAACCCTGCGGTACCCCATTAGTAACCCTCCTTTCGTCACTGTGGACTCCGTTTACTACTACCCTCTGTGTCCTGTTGTCCAGCCAATTTTTTATCCAGGCTACCACATTGGGACCCATTCCAAGCTTGGCTAACTTGTATATTAATCTTTTGTGTGGGACTGTATCAAATGCCTTGCTAATATCTAGGTAGGCCATGTTCACAGCCCCTCCCTGGTCTACTACTTTGGTCACCCACTCAAAGAAATCTATTAGATTCATCTGACACAAACTTCCTGCTGTGAATCCATGCTGCCTTGGGTCCAGTGCCCACTGGCCTCTAGGTACTCAACAATTCTTTCATTCAGAAGTGATTCCATCATTTTCCCTACCACTGAGGTCAAACTAACTGGTCTGTAGTTTCCTGCCTCTGGCTGCTCCCACTTTTGTGAAGAGGAATCACGTCCGCCCTCCTCCAGTCCTCAGGTACCACCCCATCCTCCCATGATTTGTTAAAGAGAGTAGTCAGTGGTGTCACTAGTTCTACCTTTAGTTCTTTTAGAATTCTTGGGTGAATCCCATCAGGCTCCATTGCTTTGTCCACCTTCAATGTTACTAGTTCTTTCAGAACCCTTTCTTTTGTGAATGACTGGTATCGACCCCCATATCCAAAGTGTTTCTCTTATTTGGTTTAGGTGCCTCCCCCTCCTCTTCTCTTGTGAATACTGAGCAGAAATACTCATTCAGTATTCCTGGTTTTTCACTGTCACCCTCTGCCCACATTCCTTCCCCTTTATACGTCCTCCAAGATGGCACAAAGCACTATACCTGCGCTATACCGCCACACGCTTGTATGTCCACCGTACTGTTCATGATCACGCTGTCCTTAACGTGTCCTTTTTCACATGTGCTTTTTCACACATGCTTTTGACCGGATACCAAAAAATCAGTCTCCTTATTCAATCCATATGGACTCATAGGCTCATAATCCAACAGCTTTCTTTTTTTATCAGTTTGATTTACATCTTAGGATAGGATTAGATATCATGGTATTTGGTATTATATTTTCACAATATTGTCTGTGCTCTCAAAATTATAGTAATGTATAGTTTTTATTTCTCTGTTTTGTGGATTTTGTGATTTCACCGTCATCTCTGCACTAATATTTAGCTTTCTTTCTGGCTTTACAGCCTTATTTAAATGGTCCTGTATGATTTTGATGAGGAACCTTTTTTTACTTGGTCAGAATCACATAACAGTTTTGAAATCTGAGGAAAGATCTATGGCCTTTACCAGTTTACCCATTCAGGCTGGAACTCATCTAAGTGCATCCTACTTTTTCTTTGTTTACCTCCCTAACTGTTTTAAGTGTAACATTCTTTCTAGCTGTTTAAGCATTGTTTATCCAGTTCAACATGATGACATTCAAAATTACAGTTTAAATAGGTGGTTGTAGTTTTCAGACTAACCAGGGGCTCTTCATGTTTCTTATTCGCAAATCTTACTGTTTATTTATTTTGCCGTTGTTGTCGGTTCACTGGACCCTCCGACTCTCTGCAGTCATCATCAGGAGCCAAGATAGGAAAGGCACACCCCACACACACACACCAACTGCCGGCTCACTGGACCCTCTGATCCGCCACAGTCGTTGTCGGTAGCCAAGATAGGAAAGACTCCACCCCCAACACCAACTGCTGGCTCACTGGACCTTCCAACCCCTCCCCCCCAATGCTCCTCCCAACACCAATTGCAGGCTTACTGGACCCTCCAACCATGCCTGCATTCCCGCGCGCTGTTTGCTCTGTCCCCCTCCCCCTCATCTAGCTCCCATTTCCCACCCTGACCTTTCAGGTCCCCTTTGTCTGCTATTTGACCCCTTAATCCACCTGCAGTCTTTGGTATTAGTCCCATTCTTTGTTTCTCCCCCAGCAGTCATCATCGGGAGCCAAGATAAGAAAGGCTCCCCCTCCACACCAGCTGCCAGCTCACTGGACCTTCCAACCCCCACAGGTATGGGCTTCTGCTTTGGAAAGTTGGAGGCACTTTATTGCCCACTGCCACTACCATGGCAGCTGCCCCACCAACCCCCAGCCTCCCACCCTAGGTGGTCATTTCCTTTATTGGGTGCCCTGTACCACATGACTGTCACATGACCCACTTTGTGATATTTCTAACTCCTCTAAACTCCATTAGCTGGTTATACTATTGGGCCACTAGAGGCCCCTGTTGTCTTCTTACTTACTCACCACAATTCCTAATTTAATTACTGTATTCTTATTGTATTCATCCCTTCTTCCTTCTCCTCCCCCCACTTCAGCTGGGACTAGCCTCTCTCCATCCTTCCCTTTACCCCAGTTCCTCATTTCCCACACCTCAGGATTTCAACCACTGGCTGTTGTTGCCTGGTCCATCCAGAGATGGCAGCTCTCACCACTAGGTTATCTCACTAGTAATAACTAGAGCTGTCTCTATGATATACTAGCTGTTCTGCCACCCTTCTCCCTCCCCTGCCACTCTTGATCTCCTCCCACTGGTCTACTCTACTTTCTCTCCCCTGCTCGTAGTTTGGTTTACCCATCAGGTGGCGCTTCACACCCCACACTAGAACCTTCCCTAGTCTATGCTCTTCCAATATTGCAGAACCTCTCTCATCATAAATTGTACTTTTCTCACCTCCACCCCACTGCCACGATGTCCTCACTGACTGTTCTGTGTCTCTCTCTCTGTATACTTCTCAAACTCTGCCTACCCTTTGACTTTGGTGCATCGACCCTTGCCTTGGAACAAATAGCTCTAAAGCATGCCAGACCAGTCCCTTGCCCAGTTCATATACTGCCTAGTCTTGAATGCAGCCTGCTCCTCTCCTTCCCATCTGCTGCCCTGGTCTTCATCAGCTCCCAAGACCAGCACCATCTTTTCTTACACCTCTCTTCCCTCTCCCTCAGGTTCCCATCTCCCTTTGTCCTCCTCCCACCCAGCTTCCACACTTCCCACCTCCTTCTCTCGGGGGACATTGAAAGTAACCCTGGTCCTGCTACTACACCCCCCTTAAACACTCCGCTATCCCACAGTCATCCTCTATGGGACATTAAGCACTGCCTAAAAATTGCACATCTAAATGTGAGGAGCATTCTTTCTAAAATGGCTGAGCTGGAAGCCTGGGTCACTCTGTACAAAGCAGACATACTGGGCATCTCTGAGACATGGCTAAAAAGCTCCACCCCTGACCACAGCTGCTCCCTACCTGGTTAGTCTTTTCTGTGCCAGGATCGTACTACCTCCCTCCATGATGGTGGTGGTGTACTCGTGTACTACCGGAACTTCTATACTGCCACACTTTTTGGGCAGTCCAGCAGTGACCTCCCTACTGAGTAGCTTGCAGCCAAACTAACAGTTGCCACCAATATGAACCTGCTTATTGGGTGCTGCTATAACCCACCAAGGACTGATGTCACAGGGCTTGTTGTACTCCTGAACATCCTTTCCCCTTCTCACTCTCCAGAGACACCATTCTAGTAGAAGACTTTAACATCGACTGGGACACCAACCACCTCTCAGACTGCAACTCCATTATTCAACAACGTAATCTTACCCAGCTAATTACCTCCCATACATGCTTCATCAACTGGACCAACAAACATACAACCCTTGACTGGATCCTGATGACTCAAGCTGGCAAAGTGGCCCATGCTGGCACACAGTCTGATGCCATTAGTGACCATTCCCCCATCTACTGTGTTTGGCATACCAACTCCCTCCCCACCCACCTATCTGACTTTCTGTGGTTTCTCTAACTATGACTTGCTCAGGCTACAGGATGACCTCAGAACCCTTGACTGGAATACCCTCTACAATGCCACCAATGCTGATCTAGCACTAGACATCTTTGTCTCAGCACTCTCATCCATCCAAGACAAGCATTTCCTGCTCACCACTCTTACAGTGCAAGGGGATGACATGCGGTAGCTCTCATCAGACCTCCTCAAGCTGATGAAGAAGCATAACTCTAAGCAGGCCGCCTATAAAGCCATCCCATCCCCACCCTTTGGAATAACTGCTATTGCCTGTGAAATATCTGCAAGTGCAGCATTCAGTCTAGGAAGTTGGCATACTTCCAATCACTGCACTCCAAACACCTAGGAAACCCAAAGAGCTTCTGGTCCTCCATTAATGCCTTGCTCCTTCCCTTTACTAAGCAGTCCCCTTCCCCCTTAAATATACAACAAGGCTCCTTGAATGACCCTACTGAAATTGTGAATGCACTAAATGCATATTTCTCTAACATTAGCAGCTACCTGGCCAAACTCCCCCCCCCCCACCTCCCTGCCCACACCCCCACCCAGCACTTCCAGCAGCCACCTTTTTAATTTTAAGACCATTTCCTCTCCTGGGACATTTAAGCTCCTCCCCTCTCTACCATCTAGAAAGATGCTGGTAGTGATGATCTATTCCCCCGTTTCTTAAAAACTGTGGCCCAAAACATTACCTATCCACTCACCTTCATCTTTAACTACTCACTTACTATGGCCTATGTCCCCCCTGCATGGAAGCAAGCCAAAATTGTCCCCATCCATGAATCAGGTGACCTTAGTCTTATGGACAATTACCATCCCATTTCTATACTGTCCCATCTTGAAAAGCTCCTAGAGAAGGCAGTAATCTTCCAAATCACTGAGCATATCCTCCAAATATAATCTCCTTTGCCCACAGCAACATGGCTTCAGGAAGGTGCACAGCACTACCATGGCCCTTGCCCTCTTCACTGATCACGTGCTATGGAATATGGATGATGGGAAGCTAACTGGTGCAGTGTTGTCGACTTGTCGAAGGCATTTGACCTTTTCAACCACAACATCTTGATAGCTAAACTTGATGC
The DNA here is from genome assembly GCA_016271365.2 of Neoceratodus forsteri. Taxonomy (NCBI): domain Eukaryota; kingdom Metazoa; phylum Chordata; order Ceratodontiformes; family Ceratodontidae; genus Neoceratodus; species Neoceratodus forsteri. The sequence continues at coordinate 306,865,338 of CM057451.1, read as the reverse complement.
CCTTGGCTTCTTCCCTGCCTCCACCACCTGGCTCACTAACTACCTCTCTGGCAGAATCCAAATGGTCTGCCTTGGTGATGCCACCTCCCCCCTTTTGCCTGCCACAGTGGGTGTCTTCCAGGGTTCTGTACTTGGCCCCCCCCTTTTTTCCCTCTTCATTAACTCACTCCCTTCAGAAGCCCTCTCCTGTAAAGCACTCCTCTATTTTAATGACCTAATACTATTCCAAAGTAACCCATTCCCCTCTGCTCTGTTTGGCACCCTTACTGCTGAGTTCTGCAAGAACCCATCATTAGTTCTTCACCAACAAACTACTGGTCAATGCTTCCAAATCAAAGGCCATGCTATTTGGCTCCAAACCAAAACTCTCCACTCTTGCCAACTCTGGCTGCCTTCTTACTGTCCTTAAACTGGATGGTTCTCCCCTCAACACTGTTCCCGCCTTCAAGTATCTGGGGATTAGCCTGGACCTGTCCTGTACATACTCTGACCACATAGCCACACTGATCAGGTGAATTAATCAGAAAATTGGACTTTGCTATTGCCTAATCGATCACCTCATGCCTGAAGCCCACCTAGCTGTTGCCCATGGCAACCTTCTCCCCCTCCTTGATTATGAGTGGCCAGTGTACTCCCTTATCTCCACTGCCAACCTGAACCTGCTGGACACTACCTATAATCGGATATGCCGCTTTGCCCTTTGCGCCCTTCTCACCACCCACCACTGTTCTCTCTACCAGCCCTTAACTTGTCTTCCCCCTCAAGCACAACATTCCTATTTGCTGGCCCAGATAGTTGGAAATGACTTGCACAGTCCTTCCTGCTCTCCACTATCTCTTCTGATCCAACCCAGAACCTTCGGCCACAATCTACATCAGTCATCCCACCTCCAACTCGACCATACTAACATAACCATTAGGATGGGCCAAAGAGCCTTCTTCTCAGCTGGACCCTCCCTATAGAATGACCTCACCCCTTCATTCCCCTGACCCCCCTCTAAATCTAAATGCCCTTTAAAGAACCCACTTCCTGCTCTCCTCAGCCTGCATCTGTCCGTAGGCCACTAGCCCTGCTCTTCCTCCAATGCAGCCCCCCATTCTTCCTCCTTCCACTAGTGCTCTCCTCCCCCATCCTAATTACTGACTCACTGATCTCCTTTCCTATTGAATAATGGCTGAGTATCTACCTGAAACCAATCCCTCTCGGACTCTGTGTACCACCTGATATTGCTGGCTCAGTCAATGTTTATCTACCTATTGTTGATGATATAGTAACATTGCCCTGTTCCATGTATGTTATATAAATCTTATTATGCTCATCTTGTTATATGGGCGTGGTGATGTTTACCTGTATTTATTTTCACCACCACTGTATTATCTGCCTGACTTGCACTGAATTTCCTGTTATGCTTCTTGTATGATTCTTGCTGTTTGTACTGACTGTATTTTACCATTGTATGTGCCAGTCCCTGGCCAAGGCCATGTCTGGGAAAGGTCTTTGGATCAGTGCACCAACCAGTTAGCAAATGAGTAAATAAATAAAATAAATAAATAAATATACAAATCAGTTTATGGAAATAACTCCCCCCACATGCAAGGCCCCTGTATCTTACTGTGGGCAGTTGCCCTATAAATTTCCTATTTTATATAGATTTATCTTTGTGACAAGATATAAATTCTTTTTTGGACCCTGCATATAGAGGGTTCAGGCTGTTTCCATAGGGTTTTGCCGAATATGCTTTTGGCTCGGCCTGTCTTTTGATACCTGGTCTTCAGAGTCCTTGTAACTTTATATTTAGGACTTTCTAATGACAATCTATAGGTGCATTAGAGTACTTTCCCACTGATTATTCAGATTTATTGATTTGTGATTTTAAATGACACATCCTTTTTGTGTGAAAGGCACCTTGATTGCATATCCCTTTCAATCTGAGCTTTAAATCTGGGTCTGTTTCACCATTCTGACACACCCCCTAAGAAAAACATAATGGTCAAAGTATTTCAGCTGCCAGTCAGCATATTTTCATTTGGGCTCCACAGTAAAGCTTGTACTTAGCAACATTACCTTACTCTCACTTCAAGTGCTTTTTTTCAGTGCCAGGATCAGGGTGGGGGGGGGGTGTAAGGGACACAACTGCACCCGGTTCCAGTCCTTAGTCCATTTCTTTTTTTTTCACTCTCTTTTTTTTCCAAACCCACTTTACAGCTGTGGTTGTGGCTTGGCTCCTGTCTTGACTGTCCCTCTACCTATTAGCAGTGGTGGCACCATCACATGTGATGTGGAGGAGCTCTGAGCAAGAGTGCACAACTCTGTCTTTTCCACCACAGTGGACAGGCTACTATACAGTCTATAGCTTGGAGGAGTCAACCGGTAAGCACTGAGCTGAGCTGAGCTCTGACACGGCAGCATATTGGTCTACTGAGTCTCCCTCAGTGGTTGGGGGCAAGGGTGTGATCTACCATGACTAGGCTGCTTTACCTACCTTCTGCCAATACTAAGCTCTCCTCATTGCAATACTAAACCCACGGCAGCAAGCGGTAGCATGTCAGCACAATGAAAATACAGTGAAGTCCACCACAGCTACAAATCTCAACAGGTTGTTGTGGTGGTCCGCTGTGCAACAGGACCGTGACTCCCGGTGTTTCGCCCCCACCCCAAACCAACTCCAACTCAGAGTTGGATATTTAGAGATGGGGTGACGTGGGGGGCTAAAGCCCCCACAAAAACAAACACTTTGTCCTGATGGGAACAATACTGACTGTTGGCATTGTTCCTGTCACTGTTGGGCATGTCAACAACATTGTTGTTGATATGCTGACATGGAACCGCAGCAAGCTAGGCCTAGTAGCTGGCAGCAGTCCCAGTTGTGATGGTGTGACCTTCACAAGCTTTGATCAGCATGGTACAGCAGCAACCACCACGCGGCAACTAAACAAGCAACACAGCTTGGGTAGGTCCACTACGGTCGGTGAGCCATGAGGTGAATCCAGTTGCTCATGGACCGCAGTCACGACCTGAGATGGTTGGTTCCAGCAGCATCCAGCTTCTTGCAGAAGGACAGAGGAGGAGGAGTGGGCTGAAAACTGAGCTAGTAGCACAGCATAACTAAACCAGGCCCTGCAGGCATACCTCTCAACCTCCTGCCTCATAAATCAGGGACAAGGCTTAAAAAAATCAGGGACAAAGGACCAAAATCAGGGACACACCTTCAAAATTTGAGATATCTTCCCAGAAAGCTGGTAGAATATGGGACTTAGTGCAAAATGCATTTTCTAAAGAAGAACAAGTCTGTAACTTTAATGCTTGACATTGTTTTGTGCTTACAGTCCCCACTGTTCAGCCACAAAAACACAAATTTTAGGAGGGACAGATCAAAATTTGAAGGCAAAATCAGGGACATCCCTGAAAATCAGGGACACTTGAGAGGTATGCCTGCAGGTTCTGGGTGGAAGGCTGGGTAAGTAAAAGTAAATATTTTTTTAGGGAACCGATTGGGGAAGGCGAAGGATTGAAATGCTTCTCACTTTTCTGTGCCTTTGGGTGTCTTCATGACCCATATGGGATGGATATTAAATAACTGACTTTGTCTGGCGTTGGAGAGAGAGAGATCAGGGTGGGGATGGGATGTTGTTTTTTTTTTTGGGGGGGGGGGTTCATCCAGGAGGAAAAAACAGTAACTCATGGGTTTAAGCCCAAATGAAAATGCACCACTGCTCTGGGGCCGGGCTTGAAGTCTGTGTGAGAGAGAGATGTGCTAATTATAATTACATGTCTAAATCAAAAACTCCTGAGACTGACCGACTCAGCGAGTGAAGTAAAGGACAGCGAGCAGCGAGACAGAGTCAGTGCGGTGGTTCATGGTTGAAGTCTGAAGGTCATTGGTCAAATAATTAAAGTTTTTTACTGTTTGGTGTCTGATATTTGAAGGCTGCTAGCAAGTGTGCGGTGTGCCTTCATTTGACCCACTGTATTGTTGTTGATAGTAGCGGAATGGGCCAGGTGGGCTCGCACAGTCTGCAGACTGCAGAGCTGAACATTCAAGCTGGAATCAACTCACACATTTGAGCAGGCAGGCGGCTGCTGCCTGCTTGAATGTGCGCACACACAGTTCCTGTGTGACTGTGCAGACTTTCCCATGATTAAACTGGTAAATGTAATGTTTAGCAGTAGCTTAACTCAAAACATTCTGTTATTGAAATGTTGGACAATGACCCTCAAAATGTAGGAACAAAATCAAAGAGTTAAATTCTAACTCAGAACACAGCAGAACAGAAACTAATACATTTCATTTGTGCAAGTGTAGTTTGGATTTAGGATTAGAAATAAGTTTTACCTTTTAGAGATATTCCAGACATTCCAGAGCTTGTCTTTTAGGCACCTAACTGGCACCTGCTTGCTGGCCTCCACTGGCTGTTGCACCCCCCCCCCATTGGAATCGTGCCCCTAATCCACTATGGACTGCTCTAACTGCCATCTCTTGTACTCTACTGCCCCACTTGCAGATCTAATCTAATTAGAGTAAATCAGATTATGCAGCAATTTGTAAGCACCCTATGATAATCAGCGGCGCGCTCTATGGACTTGCTCGCACTGTCTATTTGCATGTTCTGGACTGTAAGTGCTGCACCTACACTCTGCAATTTGTTTTTTTTGGGGGGGGCTACTTCATAGTCTTGCACCAAGGCCCAGTAAATCCTAGTGACAGCACTGATCATTTTTGTTTTTCTTGTACATTTTTCAGGCTTGCTGCCTACAAGACACTGACAGCTCGAGGTTCGGAGTGCACTTGCTATTCTTTTGCTTACCCAGAAAGGTCCAGCCTACAGTACACAGCGGCCCAGATATTCAAGAGCTGAGCCATGCACAATAGGGTTGCACCTGCGTAAGTCCGAAATTGCGCCATTCTGCGATATTCAGCAGGAGGCAGTTGCGCTCCCGAAATTATGCTGAGCAACAGCGCAATGATAATGAAGGCATGCGCAACCGAAGGGAGAGGAACCATGCATAAATGGCACAGTGTGATATTGAAAGAGTTGCGCAATGCGCAATAGTGGAGCAAAGCGGAAGTTGCACCATAGCGGAAATGAGCCAAAATAAAAAGGAGCAAGGAAGAGGCGCAAGAACGCTACAGGGAAGCCACATGCATCAGAGGCAGAGGCAGACAGACAGGGCAGGAGGCACAAACAGGGCAGGCCAGGGAAAGGTCACTCTGAACAGCCAGGCACAGGGAAGGTGTGGGGAGCTACACAGCACAGAGGCCAGCACAGGCAGGTGTACTCGGTGCAGGGGAGGTAGCAGCCAGGACAGCGGGGGGAATACAGTAACAGCTGCTGGGGGGGTCAACACAAGCCAGGGACATGGCCAGTGCCACCTTCCACATGGAGGCCGTAATGAGGGGGGTGAGAAGGCAGGTGGCAGGGGGGCATGGCCGTGGAAGGGCCCGTCGGCGGTATGCCCCCAACAGGCAGTACCAAGCCCGCACCAGCTTTGAGCTGTACACTGATACTGAGATTGTGGACTGGTACCACCTGAACAGGACAATTCTGAGGTGGCTCTGTGAGCTGTGCAGTGATGTGATGCAGGCACCCACACGACAGAGCCATGCCCTGTCAGTGGAGACCAAGGTAACAGCCTGCATGTGCTTTCTCACCACGGGTACCTTCCAGAGACCAACTGGGGACACCACAGGCATAACCCAGTCTGCCACGTCACGCCACCTCACCCAGTTCTTCAGTGCACTGCTGCCACATGCTGAGGAGCATATCCATTTCCCCAGCACAGCAGCGGAGTGCACATAGAAACATATAGATTTTGACGGCAGATAAGGACCGCTTGGCCCACCCAGTCTGCCCATTTCCCTACCTATTGGATAAGCTGCAGATCCTAGTTAACCAGCAGCCTACTTCTTCCTACCCCCACCCCTAAATTGCCTTATGACTGTCCCATGCATGCTTGAATTCCACCATGTTTTTGACTCCACAACCTCCTCCGGAAGGCCATTCCATGCATCAACCCTCTCTGTGAAAAAATACTTCCTTAAATTACCTCTGAGCTGCCCCCCTTCTATCTTCAAATTGTGCCCCCTTGTTCTTGCACACCTCTTTTTTTGAAAGATGCTACCCTCTTGGACTTTGTTGATTCCCTTGAGATACTTGAAAGTTTCTATCATGTCCCCTCTCTCTCCTTTCCTCGAGGCTATACATATTCAGCTCCTTAAGTCTCTCTTCATATGTCTTCCGGTGCAGGCCCTGCACCATTTAGTGCCCTCCTCTGGACAGCCTCCATCCTGTCTATATCCTTGCGGAGATTGGGTCTCCAGAACTGCCATGAGTACTCAGATGGGGTCTCACCAACTGTCTGTACAGAGGGATAATAACTTCCTGTTTTCTGCTGGTGATGCTTCTCCCTATGCATCCCGGTATCCCCCCAGCCCTCCTTGCTGCCCTCTCACATTGTTTGCCCACCTTTAGGTCATCTGATATGACTACCCCCAGGTCCCTTTCCATTTTTGTTGTTGTTAGTATCTCACCCCCCATTGTGTACTCTTCCCCTGGGTTTTTGTTTCCCAGGTGCATTACCTTGCACTTCTTAGTGAAATGGATGCTGGAGCATGGTCCGTCATATCTTGCGTCCATACCCAAGGGCACTGACTTGATCAGGCAGGAAGTGGAGTCATCCTTGGAATCTCGTCCCTTTCAGGCGGTGTTAGCAATGCTAGGTCTATTAGAAACAAGACTGCTTTAGTGGCAGATCTTGTTGCTTCTAACTGGACTTAGCATCACCGAACACAACAGCAAAATGCAGGCCCCATATTGGAATCTGCGGTTCCGGACGGGTTCTCGGTGATTCACCGCCGAGTGGACCAGAGGGCGGGGTTGCAGTCTGTTTTAGACAGGAACTGGACCTCAGGGAGAGCCGGTTGGATATACCAACTCCTTTGAATGTATTGTGGGTGCAGGTGCAGGATTCAGGATACTTCTCATTTACCGTCCACCAGGTGATGGGAGAGAATTCCTGAGGAGGTGGATTTCATCGCCGAGAGGGTTTAGAATTCCCCGATGGATAATTCTGGGGATTTCAATGCCTGGGTTGACGATGAACTTGCGCTTTTGGACAAAATCTCCTCCAATTGACTGATTCATTGGGCCTGACAAGGTTATTACCACTGCAACCCACCAGGGGACATTCATTGGACTTGATATTCCATCTAGGGATGGAAATCTCCGATGTGGTAGTGGAGCCCATCAGCTGATCTGACCATCATGCCCTGAGGTTCAGTTTCATTACTCCCCAAAAGAGGCCTGCCCCTAAGGAGATAGTACAGTTCTGTCCTTTGAGAGGAGTTACCTCAGAAGGCCTAATGACGGAGCTGGACTTCTCGGGTTTTCCAATGGATAGCATGGATCCAGGGTCTTTAGTGCTGGCCTATAATAGGGCAGTTGTGGGGGCCCTGGATGTCATTGCTCCTTTCTGAGTTCGCCCCTGTACTCTTCACCCCAAGTCCCCATGGTTTACCATGGAGATTCGTGGGTTGAAGAGACAGGGCCGAAGATTGGAGAGACGCTGGCGGAAGACTCACCTGGAAGTTGGCAGGCTTAGACTGCTAGATCATTATAAAATCTACCAGTTAGCAATCTCCCATAAGAAGGCAGAGTTCCTGTCCAGGGAGATTGCTACAGCAAGGAATAGACCGGCCCAGCTCTTCCGGACTGTAGACAGACTGTGCAATCTAGTCTGTCTTCATGCCGGTCGAGCATTATCACAGTTACAGTATGAGGAGTTTGCGACGTTCTTTGCTGATAAGGTGTCTGCTATCAGAGATGAGATCAGCCAGGGCCTCCCCATTGGGTCTTGCAGTAACCAATCGAGGGACACAAGTACCCATTTGACCTGGTCCACGTTCAGTCAACCGGTAGTTATGGATATAGTGAAAATCGTCCAGACTCTGCACCCAACCTTCTGTGGGCTGGATCCGGGCCTTACACGCCTACTCGTGGGATGTGTAGAGGTTATCGGCCCAATCCTCACTGGGATAGTAGTGGCATCATTGGAGAAAGGGATCTTTCCTGATCCTTTGAAGGAGGCAATAGTCGTCCCCTTCTGAAAAGGCCCTCCCTTGATCACGACTGCCCAGGAAACTACAGACCAATCTCGAATCTTCCCTTTTTGGGGAAGATTATTGAGAAGGTGGTCGCTTTGTAGCTGGAAGATTATTTAAACAGCCACAATATCTATGACCCTCTCCAGTCTGGTTTCAGGAAACAGCACAGTACTGAGACGGCTCTTGTTCGGGTATTAAATGATCTCTCTGATGGCAAGAGATCGGAGAACTCATTCTATCTTGGTTCTCCTTGATCTTTCAGCTGCATTTGACACATGTGGATCATGGGGTGCTGCCAGAGCGCTGTGGTCTCTCTGTGGACTAAGGGGTGGTCCACAGTTGGTTTAAATCTTTTCTGCAGAGTAGGACTCAGAGAGTAGTGTCGGGATTTATTCCTCATCTCCTCGCTGCCTACACTGTGAGTGCCACAGGGTTCGTGTTGTCCTGTTATTTGGCGATGATGTTCTCCATTAGGGACATTATAGACATTTTGGTTTGAGTTTTCATTGCTATGCCAATGATTCTCAACTCTATATGTCTTTTGTGCCGAGCAGGAGTCTGAGTCCAGTACATTGTTTAACAACTGCCTCCAGGAAATACAGAACTGGATGAGTGCTAATTGGCTGAGGTTGAACCGGGAAAACAGAGGTAGGTGGTGGAACCGGAGTGGATATCAAGTCCATGGGTGGGGAAAACTCAGGTTTATTTCTGGGAGGAACCCCGCTTATGGCATCTGGTCAGGTGCGTAACCTTGGTGTTATATTTGATGAGGGCTTGACCCTGAGGGCACAGGTGTCAGCCGTGGTCAAATCATCCTTTTCATCTAAGGAATATAGCATGGGTGAAACACTTGATTCCATCAGAGGATCTTCCTACCCTGGTCCGCCTTTGTGTCCAATCGCCATGTTACTGCAGCCTTTATCTAGGGCTGCGGGGTGGATATCCGTCAAACACAGCTGGTGCAAAACCGCGGCAGCTAGGTTGTTGACTGGAAGCCGGGTCCAACCATATAGCACCTGTGCTGCGAATTGCACTGGCTGCCTGTACAGTGGCGGATCACTTTCAAGGTCATGTTGATGACCTATAAAGCCCTACACGGTTTGGGACCTCACTACCTGAAAGAACTCCTGGCTTCTACTGTCCCTCCTGCTCCTCCAATCCTCTGGTGAGGATTGCTGGAATTCCAGGTAATCTTAAAACATCTGGTGGAAGAACATTTGCCTTTATGGCCCCTACTCTGTGGAATTCTCTACCTTGCCAGATCGTAATTGCCTGACTGTGGAGAGCTTTAAAAAAGCTCTAAAGACCTTCCTTTTTAATCAAGTATTTTTTTAGTGATTTAAATTATACTGGATTGTTTCTGAATTTGATGTTGTTTATAGTGTGGTTTCGATTTGTATGATTGATATTGTAAAGGCGCCCTGAGCTTTGGAAGGGCGCCTTAAAGAAATAAAAATTTACTTACTTACTTAGCATTGAATCTAAGCTGCCATACATTTGACCATTCCTCTAACCTTGCCAAGTCCCTTCTCATCCTTTCCACCCCACCTTGTGCATCAACTCTGTTGCAGATCTTTGTGTCATCTGCAAAGAGACATACTTTTCCTTCCAGTCCCTCTGCAATATCACTTATAAAGACATTGAAGAGGACCGGTCCTAATACTGAACCCTGCAGTACCCACTAGTAACCCCCATTCTTCAGAGTGGACTCCATTTACTATTACTCTCTGTGTCCTATTCTCCAGCCAATTCTTTACCCAGGCTATCATCTTGGGACCCACTCCCAGGCTGGCTAACTTGTACATTAATCTTTTGTGTGGGACTGTGTCAAATGCCTGCTAAAGTCTAGGTAGGCCATGTACACAGCCCTCCTGATCTACTACTTTGGTCACCCAGTCAAAGAAATCTATCAGATTTGTCTGGCATGACCTTCCGCTGTGAATCCATGCTGCCTTGGGTCCTGAGCCCTCTGGCCTCTAGATACTCAACAATTCTTTCCTTCAGAAGTGATTCCATCATTTTCCTACCACTGAGGTTAAACTAACAGGTCTGTAGTTTTCTGCTTCTGCCTCGCTCCCACTTTTGTGAAGGGAATCATCTGCCTTCTCCAGTCCTCGGTACCACCCCATCCTCCCATGATTTGTTAAAGAGGGTAGTCAGTGGTGTCACTAGTTCTACCCTTAGTTCTTTTAGAATTCTAGGATGAATCCCATCAGGCCCCATTGCTTTGTCCACCTTCAGTTTTAAGAGTTCTTTCAGAACCCTTTCTTCTATAAATGGGCTGGTATCAACTTCTGTATCAGAGTGTTTCTACTGTTTGTTTTGAGTACCTCCCCACTTCCTTTGTAAATACTGAGCAAAAATATTTGTTTAGTATCTCTGCCTTTTCACAGTCACCCTCTGCCCACCCTCCTCCTCTTTATTAAGCCTCACTAGCCCTCCTTGGTCTTCCTTCGGCTCCCTGATGTACCTATAAAGGTTTTATCCCCTTCTTAACAGAGTTGGCTATCTGTTCCTCGGTTTGGGCCTTTGCTGTTCTGACTGTCTTCCCAGCTTCCTTTTGCTTTAACTGATACAGTTCCCTGTCCTGCTCCTTCTGTGATTCCTTGTACTTCTGAATGCTTTCTTTTCTCTTGAACCTTCACTGCCACTTCCTTTGAGAACCATAGTGGTTTCTTACATCGTTCGTTTTGTTAATTTGCTTCACAAGGCTTGTTACCTCTGTGATGGCAGTTTTATTATTCCCATTGTTCTTCCACCCCTCCTTCCTGCCCATTTGCTAGTGCATTCCTTAGGCACTCACCCATTTGACAAAGTCAGCCCTCCTAAGTCCAGTACTTTTGCTTTTTGTAAGCTTGCTCTATTGCTGTGTTTATTATGAACCATACTGTTCGATGGTCACTAGTTCCCAGATGGCTACCACTTCTACATCTGTGATCCTCTCTTCATCTCCATTTGAGAGAACCAGGTCTAAGATTGCTCCCTCTCGAGTGGGCTCCAATACTAGTTGTCTAAGGCATGCCCTTGTAGGGCATCTAGAATAACCCCACTCTTTGAAGTGGCTGCTGCAACTGCATTCCAGTTAACATCTGGCATATTCATATCACCCATCAGCAATATCTCCCTTTTCTGCCATTCAAAGTATTCTTTCTATCATTTCCTTGTCCATTTCCTCCCCTGAGAAGAAGTCTGTATCTAACCCTGTGCGGATTGTGGTGCCATTGCGGTCTCCAAATTTACCCACAGTGCTTCTTCTCCTCCCTGTTTTCCTTTTGTTCTGTTGCCTTGATTCCTTCCCTTATGTAGAACTACTCCTCCTCTCTTTTACCCTCCCTGTCCCTCCTGTAGATAGTGTATCCTGGTATGTTTATGTCCCAGTCATGGTTTTGTGTGTACCATGTTTCTGTGACTGCCACGATATCCAGATGTTCCTCCTCCATCAAGGCCACTAATTCAGGAAGCTTATTACTCAGACTACGGGCATTGGTACTCATTGCTCTCCATTTTTTGATGGCTTTACCTTCTTTTGCAGCATCCCCCACTGACCTGTCTACCTCGGTCTTTTTCTCATTTAGTACCCTGTTTTGTAGGGAGGCTGGGATTTTCCTGCTGTTTATCAGTGCCTCCCCTTTGACTAGTTTAAAAGCTTGCCAATTAAGCATTTAAACCGATTGCTCAAAAGACTTGTTCCTTCCTGGACAGATTCAGACCATCCTGCCAGTATAGGCTGGTGTCCCTCCAGGTGGAACCCCAGTCTCAATGAAGCCAAACCCTGTGCCCACACCATTTTTCAACCATTCATTAAACTGCATGGTGCAAAGTACCCTCGCCTCACTCATGCCATTGACAGGCAGCACCTCAGAGAAGGAGATTGTGTGTGCTACTTGTCTTAGGCCCTCCCAATTCTACAAAGTCCTTCTGCACTGCTCTAATCTCATGATTAGCCAAGTCATTTGTCACACAGCAAACAACAGGAGTTCCACAGGGTAGCATGTATGCCTGGCGTGCTAGGGGCAATAGACTGCACCCATGTGGCCATCCGCACCACCTGGCTCGAGGGGCCACATACATCAATCGCAAGGGCTATGCCAGCATCAACTGCCAGGTGGTGTGTGATGCCAGGGGGCGCATCATCAATGTCTGTGCCACGCACCTTGGGGGAGCACACGATTCTTTCATCTAGCACCAGTCAGCACTGTGCTACAGATACGAGAGTGGGGACATCCCCACTGGCCACCTAGTGGGTGAGTATGCAAACCACATGGACAATCATAGGGCCTGGGGGGACATGACCAGAGGTGGCATGGGTAGTGGCCTACATGGCCTGGGGTAGGGCGATGCTGATCAGCAAACTAAACTCCACCCTCTACACACAGGTGACAGTGGATACCCACTCCGTCCCTGGCTGCTCACACCCTACCGGGCCCGCGACCCCATCGCAGCAATGCTACAAAGAGGCACATGCCACCACACGTAATGTCATCGAGCAGGTGTTCGGGATGCTGAAGGCACATTTCTGTTGCCTGGACACCTCCGGCGGTGCCCTACAGTACAGCCCCTCAAAGGTCTGTGGGATATTCCTGGCCTATTGCATCCTGCACAACATGGCCAATGAATGTGGGATAGCCATACAGGTCGAAGAAGGGACAGCAATGGGGACAATGGGGATGCCGGTGGCGATGGTGATGGGCAGCCCCCCTGGCTGATGGGACCCCGACTGCTCCGGCGAGGTACAGCTGCACGGGATACCATCACGGAGGAGCACTTCAGCCAACCCAGGTAAGTCATGGCCATGCGCAACCACCAGTGGCCAGGCACAACACACAAACATGCAGGTACACACACGGTGCATGCCATCAAGGAAGTGGCAGGGCACAGAGGCACACACACAGCCAGGGATGGGTGAGGATTAACATGCCATGCCGAAGGACACACACACCACACACACACACACACACACACACACACACACAATGCAACAAACGTGCACAGAGGGCAGAAGGCACACTGACCCAGAACACACACCCTAGCAACACACATGTCCACAGGCCACCACGCCCACTGCCTGTCCATGTGCGCATGTCAGATGCTGAGCACCATTGCACATTGGTGTACAGCGTAATGCAGGCATCATCATGCACACGCAACTGTGGGCAGCAGCCGGGAGGGTGTGCAGGTGGACTGTGTGTCCACGTGCAGGGCCGGGTACACACCCGTGCACTGCCCACTGACACACAAAATGCACACAGGGCAGCACCAAACAGTAGCCACGCTGGGAGACAGGTCAGTCCCGTGACACAGTGCCACAGCCACCACGGATGCGTGGGCGGCCCCACTGAGACCCGCCAGCACTGGCAGGCTGACCACTGGCCTCATGGGGTGGCACCGATGGTCCCCCAGGGGTTCCACTGCATGAACGTGACCGTGCCCATGCAGGGGTCTGCAGCACACCGAACATGCCTGCACCAGGAGTGCTTGGGATGCCCACAGCTGAACCCAGCATCGACAGGGTGGGAGTCGCACAATGCAGGGAACGGGGGGTGGATAGAGCACTGCATGGTGTCTGCGATGCATGGGCACCTGACTGTGTGCCCATTGTGGCCATGACAGCAATGAATGCCTGTGCATGCCTGTCAATGGCAGCAGTCACATCCTCCCGCAAGCAGTCCATCCGTCCCAGGATCTGTTCGGTGTCCCTGTTGCAATGCTTCTCTGCCTGCTCCAGAGCCACATGCAGTGCATCCACAGACGTCACAAGCCGCATCTGCTGCTGGACCGATGCTCGCAGTAGGTAGGTGTGCTCGTCCAAGAGGTCATCAGCCTCCTTGGCATCCTGTCCCTCAGGGTGTGCAAGGCTCTGATGTTCAGCACCCCTTGAGGGTGGGTGCTGCGCACCAGGACCAGGTCTGGGCATGTCCACAGGTGGTGCATAGACGCCGCTGCTGAACCCTGTACCCCCAAGCCCAGTGGGTGACTGCTGATGCTGCCTCCGCTGCCCTTCTCAGGGCTCAGTGGTGCCACTGCAGTGGCCACAACAGTCCCACTGTCCTGAACAGACACCAGTGCTGCCCCACTGGTGCTGACAGGCACAGCCTGGGACTGTGCTGATATGCAGGCCTCCACGGCGGCACCACCCATAGCCATGGGCACTAATTGCCCTGCTGTGCATCCATCCTGTGGCACACACGTGTCACTGCCCATGACAGTCGTGTCATCACCACTGGTGCCGGACTCTGCCCTGGCCACAGCCACAGCATGCTGGCAACCGTGGATGCCAGCATGCTGGGACGCAAGCAGGACTTCCTCCACACCTGTCACAATGACATCAGTGTGGACAACCAGGTGGCTCCACTGTCGCAATGATCCACATATACCTGTGGAGGTGGATGGTCCCACCTCTGACTCCATCCGACTGTCCGCAGTGGACAGGCCCACCACCGCTGACCCATGCAGCTGCTCAGGATCTGTAAGGGAAAGCAAAGTCGCGTTACTGCGTGTGACCTAACCTGCCTCCCCCCATAGACAGAACATGACTTACCATGCAGTGATGGGCCACCACCCGTCTGGAAGCCACCACCCGGAACACCCTCAATGGCACTTCGCTGCATGCTTCCAGCAAGCCTCTCCTCCACTGGAGTGAGCTGTACCACCTCCAGCTGTCTCCCACCTGTTGCAGCACGTGCTGCCCTGATGGCAGCCACCTTCTCCTTTACCCTCCTCCTGTCCGTGCCCATCTACTTTTTACACTCCTGCACGGAGCGCTGGTGGCTGCCATGCAGGTTCATGGCACGTGACACCTCCTCCCATGCAGCAGCATGGGCCTGAGGGGTGCCCCACCATCCACTGAGCAGTGGCTCCTGATCCAGGTAGGCCTCGAACAGGGCCTCGGTTTCGGCCTTTGTAAAATTCGGCCTCCTCCTCCTCCCACCATTGTGTTCCTCCTCTCCAACAACGTGCTCGGTCATTATGTAGCCTGTAAGAATGGCAGTTATTACCTGTGACTGTGCAGTCTCATGCATGTCCCTAATCCACAGTCCACACTCCCAAACAGCATGCAACTCACCAATAAACTGCAGTAACCGACTATGGCCACTGCAGCACATTGTCGCACCTTTATAGCACAATCCATGCAAATGAGGTGAGGAGCAACTTTAAGTACATGCAAATTGCAGTGCTGCGCCATTGAATGGCTGATTAGATGATTTGCATATGATGGCTGAATATCGCGCTGTTGCGTTTGCGCAATTGTGTTAAATGTGCTGAGCCAAAGGCGCAGTTCTGTGGCATGCGTAGTACACCTCACTGCACATGCCTGGGTTGCTGATGCAGGCATCTGCCACCCTGATGATATGCTGTGTATGGTAGGCAATGCAGGGCATGGCCAGCATTGTGCCAGTGGCATTATAGCGATGGTCACTACATGGCGCTGTGGCACTGGGCCTTCATAGCGCAATGGCCCAACTGCCCAGTAGTCCGCTATGGTGTTGGCACACAGGCAGCCAATCGCGCTACACGCATTGTCATCTGATGGCGCTGTGCATGACCTCGTGCCAGAGACCCTTGACCCTGTGCCTGACCTTTGCCCCCTTGGCGCCATGTGTCAGGCATAGGTGCACCTCTATCGTGCTGTTCGGTAACAGCGTGATAGGGAATGGCAGCACTGTACCGTGCAGCATCTGCACGTGGGGAGCTGCGCTGCAGTGCACCATATTGCCTACTATAGCAGCTAGAATGGCGCGCAGATGGGCAGCACAATGGACTGCTATTGAGCTGGCCAATCTGGTGGCCATAGTCGAGCCACACCATGGGCCTCTCTTCGGGGAGGCCTCCTTGGAAAGGGCCAGGACCCAGGTGTGGCAGGAGGTGGCCACTGCCCTGGAAGAGGCCACAGGACAGGGACGTACAGCTGAGCAGTGCAGGCACCGCTATGGTGACCTGCGCAGGAGGGAGCCAGTGCTACTGGCCCGACTGCGGGCACGTGCCAGGAGGGGCACGGTGCCATGTCCAGGTAGGGGTTCTGTCAACACACTTTTATCGTCCATATGAGTCACAGTGTTGTATGTGTCAAGCACATAGGGGAAGGACCGTATGAGGTTGGCTGTGGCGGTGTTCACAGAGTGTGGGGTGGGTGGGTCTGGCTGGGTGTGAGGGCACACACCTTGGGGCAGGGGGACTTTGCTTCAGGAATGTACTGATGTTCTTCTCCCCTTTTTTTCCCCACAGGCCCAGATGAAATCCACAGGGTGCAGGCAGAGCAGTGGAGGGGGAGGACAATGCAGTCAGGCAGGCTGAGGATCATCAACGCCCACCTGACCGGCCCGATGAGGGTGAGTGCCATACATCCATGATTAGTATTGCATGCTGTGTGACAAGGTGGGCAGCGGGGCATGGCCACCATTCATTGACATCACAGCTATGCATGCCACTTGTTACAGTCAACACTGTCCAGTGGCAATGCATGTCTGGGTGTGCGTCACTGGTGGTCCATGTGTGCACCAGGTGCATGGCTGTGCCACTGCCTTGGCACCACATAGCCATGTTACTAAACGTCCACGGTGGTGTGTGTGTGTGACATGGTCAGTGGGTGTGTGCAGTGTTCCACATGGCTGTATGCACCTGGATGGGCAGGTCCTGTGGACGTGATCACTGCGGGTGGTCACACACCATCACAGTGGTATGTCCCATGGCCGTATGCCATGCACAGTGGGCGGGCTGTATGGGGTTGTGCATTCACACCTATTGACTGTGCTCCCTTGACCTAGGTATGTGCCATCTCTGTGAAATTAGGGACACCTTAAGGGAGCTCCTTCATCTGGCCCGCAAGTCCGTGGACATATTGAGGAGGCTCAATGCAACGGGGGTGCTAAGGAGGCACAGAGGCAGGAGGTCCCAGAGCCAGGAACGGCGGTCGAGATGATGGTCCTTTGGTCCCTGACTTCCCCTACCCCCCAGGACCCACCTTCACACCCCTTTTATGCCATCCCATTTGTCCACCCCTTCCACCTGCCCACCCCCACCTTGTTTGTGTCCCCCACCCCAAGCTTGTATATAGTTTTTATTATTGTACATAGTTCACTTTTATATTTACAATACATTTGAATTTGATATGAATACTGTGGTGATCTCTGATTTGCAGCGGGCTATAGGTGCTCAGCTGCAGTGGTGTGCATGGCATCAGGGGTGGTGCAGTCATGGGTATGTGTGTGTCCACATGGAGGTGACTATGGTGTGGGGATAGATATCAGTCAGTGTCTGTGTTGTGTGTGTTGTTCCCTGTGCACTGGATGACTGTGTGCAGTGGTCCATGGCACGTGCTCTGTGTCCATGGCGCACCCATCGGCCCGTCCATGGCCTGTGCAGCTGACACACATGCCTGTCTGTGACCTGCACGGTCTGCTGGCATGTCAGTGGTGGCATTCCCTGCAGGGTGGACACTGTACCCGTCACTTTGCTGGGTTGCCAATGTCACTGGTGTGGTGCATACCTGGCTCGGGTGGCACGGTGGGCAACACGGTCATTGTCCCACCTCCATGCTGTGGCTTGTGTGTGCTGCAGAGGATGTGCCCCACTGTCTGTGGCTTGTGTTCCAGGTGACTACTGGTGGTGTACGGGTCCACGGTGCCTGCACAGGGTGGCTGGCACTCCAGTGCCATGGTGGATTGCAGGTTGTGTGTACATGGCTTACATGGGCCCACAATGGGGGCTTGGTTGCCCCACCACTGCGTCCCTGTGTTGTTGTACCCTTGGGTATGGGTGGGTGTCTGTCCATACGCTGTGTGGCATCCGGCATGGTGCATGCTTCCACGCACCACTGTGGGTGTCTGTGCTGGCTGCTGTGGCCAGTGGTGGGTCAGGGTGTGTCACTGGAATACTGTACAGGGCGCTGTACCACTGGTGGTGGTGTCAAGGACACGACCATCCCATGTGGGGTACCTCTTGTGCCAACGCATGGTCGGTCTCTCAGCAGTACTTCGGGGAGGACTGTGTGTGGTGGCACTGTGTCTGCCGTTGTTGCATTGCCGTGTGCTGCAACCTGCTGATGGGTGCTCGTGGTGGAGCTGGCTTGCATGGTTCTGTGGTGCACAGGGTTGCATTGACATGGTGGGGGTGGTGGCATGCATGGGGTTTCCTGCAGTGGTGGTCATTGCTCATGGGGGGGTGTCTGGGGGTCATGGTGCAGGGTTTGCTGTGCACTGGGGGGATAGTGTGGCACAGGGTAGTCTGCCCTCCTTGTGTGCCAGTCACAGCTTGCTGGTAGGTGTGATGGGGCACCATGGCCAGGCTGTGGGTTGGTTGCTTGTCTCCATGGACCAGTGGTTATTCCAGCCTTCCCCCAGTTGTGCTGTGCTTGGGGTGTGGGGGGGACGATGTCTGTTCTGCTGTGTGTTCCTGTGCCTATCTGTGGCATGGGTGGTGGGCCCCTACCTCCCTGATTGTGCAGTTACATTGCTCTGCAGCTGGGGGGCTCCCTGGTTGCGCTATGGCACCTCTGGACTGCTCAGCTTCCCCTCCCTTGTTGCGCTATGGCGCAGGTGGTGCAATATTCAGTTGTCGGCTGTAGGCGCAATTTGGCCTGCTCCATTTTTGAATATCGTGTCTCTTGCGCATGGGCGCAATAGACTTGTGCTTGCTCCTGCTATTGCACACTTTTTGGGCGCAGTTTGAATATCTGGGCCAGCATGTTTTTTAGAGCATCTGCCAAATACCCACCCAGTCATGCTATTGCATGGGATGTGAATGCAGAAAAAATTGAAATGCTACCAATTGATCTACTGCCATTCTTTCTTGTGGAGAACATGAGATTTAGAAGGCTGATGGCATGTGCCTGTCCCTAATGGCAGATGCCCTCACAAATGTACTTCTACACCGATGTCATTCCTGAACTTTATAGGACTGTATCACACATGGTAATCCATGTCCTGCTGCATTCAGCATCTCATAAATATATCTCAGTATAGATATGTGTACCAGTGACCAAACAGCTGGTAGCTCCTCCCTGTGCAATACAGCACACTGGGCACAGGTATCTGGGGGTAGTATTCAACTCTGGCTGGGGGAAAGGTTGTGCTCAGCCCAATTGCAGTGGCAACACTCCAGGTATTTGCCAGCATGCCATGGTGGCAATGAAGAGTGTAACTGGATCTCACATGGGTCAGAAAATGTTACAATTGCTCCTGACTGGGATTGATGAGTGGATACAGTCTGCAGTGGTGGTAACACAAAAGAGGCACAGGGTCTTCAGGCTGCTGTAGAGTGGGGGAGGACAGGGGACTGCCGACCTTGAGACATTTGTGTATCAGTAGTCTCATTCTGACCCAGCTTCACTTTGGTGTACCCCAAGAACAAAGCTGCAGGCAAAGTTGCCGGGTGAAGTTGCCAAAGATGAATTTCCTATTAAACAGAAAAAAAATCTGGGAATTTGTTCACAAAGGCAAATTTGGTGAATTTGCCTTAATTTCACCAGTGAATTAAAACTTTGTAGCATCTCTTCTCATCAGCTGCCTCCTCTTCTTTTTCAATCATGTCTTCAATTGTCACTCGTGACAAAACGGCCCAAAGCAGATTTGTGGTTGTTTTCTCAGTTGACTTGCAGATTTTATCAGCCCTCTTACCATGTAAGGTGGTATCAGCACCTAGTCTCTGATCACTTTCAGGTCGTGCCTTACATAACTGTGACTTTAGCATCTGTGCCCCATGTACACATCTTTCTAGCTGGTCTGTTAAATTTTGGACCTGCTCATGCCCACCCTCAAGTATTGATGATGGGCCCCATTAATATAGCATGGGTCCATAATGGTGGCAATACCAAAATCTGCAGACTGCAGAATACTGGAAATATGGATATTGCAGTCAGATACATGGAGTATGTTTTCCACTGCACAGCCTTCCGTATCACCACCTGCCTCCAGCACCTGCTGTGCATTTAACAGCATCTGCCTCGGCACCCATAGAAATGGGATAGCTTGACTGATACAGGCAATGCTCCCACTCACTGCCTGGGTTGCATGTTCAAGTAGCCTTAGGGTCATTATCAGGCCATTTGTTTGTCACCACTGGTCTATTGACAGAGGCGCAACTTGTATTAAGCAGCAGATATTCTGAGATGGCTTTGTACTGCTCATACAAGTGCTCGTTGATGTACAGTGTTGTGTTCCACCTGGTCACAACTTCCAGCTTCATGCAGTGCTGAGGCAGTTTGTTCTGGATCTGCAACTGCCTGAGATGGTCACGGGCCTTTCCTGAAAGGGCAAAGTGGGAACAGATGTGACTGGCTACAGACAACATGGACTTGATTTCAGAATATGATATAAACTCCTGCGCTACTAGATTAAGATAGTGTGCCAGGCATGGCACCCTAAGAAACCCCCCATCACTTATGCATTTCATCACATTTGAGCCATTATCACTCACAGTGAAACCCGCTTTCAGTGACTGGGGTGTAGCCACTCATAAATTTTAGTCTAGAACAATTCTAACATCTTCTGCTGCATGTGTGAGCCAGTTCAGCTATTTAATGCCAGCATGACATGTTGGTGAATAACCAGAGTGTTGCTACCACTGCAGTTGGGCTTACTACAATTGTTCCCCTTCCAGAGTGAAATATTACCCCAGGTACCTGAGCCAATGCACAGACAGGAGCTAACAGATGTCTGGCTACTGGTCCATATATCTATACTAAGATAAATGTATGGGGTGCTGAATGCAGCAAGGCATGTATTGCCATGCATGACACTGTTTGTCCCATAAAATTTAGGAATGGCCTGGCTGGAGAGGTAGGTTTGCAATAGAATTTGCAATTGGGACAGGCATGCACTATCAACCTTCTGAATCTGACATTCTCCACAAAACAGAGAATGAAAGTAGGTCAACTGCACACATTTCAGTGGTTGCTGCATTCCATTCCCATGCAACAGCATGACTGGGTGGGTATTTTATATGAAGCTCAAACATGCTGTGCAATATAGACTGCACCTTTTAGGCTGCTACGCTGCCTAACAGCTGGACTCTACATGGTGGCATGACTGGTGAGGTAGCATTTGACTTAGGGGATTCACAGATGCCACTCAAATGAAAGCAGTGATTTGGGGTGTTTTCTGGACTAAGAGTGATGTGCTTTGGTGCCTCTGGGTGCTAATACTCAACCCACCACTGTTACTATTGCCACTACTAAGAAATCCCGCAGACTCCTCTTCATCTCTGTAGTAGTCCTCCTCAGTCAACGCTACCTCCACTGGGACTGTTTCCCTGCCATTTCAGGATGCCTCACCAAATGAAGATAAGGGAGAGGGATCCCCTTGACCGCCTTCCCTTTGGAGCGGAGTCCAGCATAGCAGGTGCCTGGCCCTGAGGTATGTGTGTTGGCCACCAGTGCCTAGGTGACTCCTCCTTTTTCCATAGCTAACTTGCACTTGACACAGCTGGCAAATAGGTAGTATGTAAAAATCCCAAACTAGGGATTTTACAGCCCTGGATTTTACTGTATATGGTGGTGGTATTGCGACAGTGGAGGAGGTGGCAATGGGTGTTTTTAGCAATGTTTTCTGCACTGCAACAGTGGGTGACTCACACAGTGTAATTGGCTCAACAGTCCTATCAGGAACAACAGTTGGAGGATTGGGGGGCTTTGCTACTTACATGAAATAATTGTGGTGTGCATGGCACCACAGGCTCAGCAGCATGACCCTTACTTTTTTTCATTTCAGGTTCCCATAGGGGTTCCAAATCATTGTCCCCATCCCCACCCAGGCTGATAACCTCTTCCTCCTGAGATCTGTCCTCCTCACTTTCTCCACCCTCTCTTTCTGTCCCATCATCCTTGCATGCAGCAGTCAGATCTCCCTCCTCAGACTCTCACTCATAGTAAAGCTCAACACTCTTGTTAGGAAATGGGAACTTATCATCCAGATCAGGCTCAGTGCCACCACCACCAGCAGTCACAGGGACAACAGCAACCACAACCCTGACCACTGTTCCAGAGACAGACATTCTTCTTCTTCTTGGACTGATCCTCTTATTTCTGCCTCCCCCAGCACCCACCAGCATGGATGCCACAGATGTGGCAGAGAATCATTTAACCACACGGATGCCACCGCCACTTCTGCCTACTAGTCCTTTGCTACTAGTACTACTGGCCACAGGGCACATGGATGATGCTGCTGTAGAAGTAGTTTTTTAGGTGCAACACCCTTTTAACCCACAGAATCTACACACTTCTTGGCCACAACTCATCACCAGCAACACTCGTTGTTTAGTCAAACTTCTCTGTACAGTCATTTTTGATATTTAGATTTTTAAACACTGCAATAAAACTAAATGCCAACAGCATCACATACAATGCAATACCTCACCAGAGGGATTAGCAGTGTGATCTTAATAACAACAGAACCATTTACTAAATTAAGGAAGGAGAAAAGGACTTCTTCAGATACATTAGAGAAAAGAAGGAAGAACAAGGACTAGATTGTAAGGATTAGGAAGGAAGGAGGGTGGGCGGAGAAGGGGGTGGATCAGGCAGAGGCATTAAATGAATACTTTTGCTCTGTGTTCACAAAAGAGAAAGGGGGGGCAGATACCCCAAGGGAGGGTGGGAGTGGATAGTGAGGGGAGGGGTGACTGATGTAGGGATTACAGAGGACAGGGTTCTGGAAGGGTTAAGGGCACTGAGGGTGAACAAGGCACCCGGGACCAGATGGTATTCACCCTAGGGTACTCAGGGAACTAGCGGAGATCCTGGCAGGACCACTGGCTGACCTGTTCAATATATTCCTGAACACAGGATGCGTACCACAAGACTGGAGGATGGCTCATGGGGTGCCCATTCACAAAAGTGGCCCTAGGGACGAACCAGGCAACTACAGACCAGTGAGCCTCACATCAATTGTGGGGAAGCTCATGGAGACAATCCTAAAGGAGAGGCTAGTGACCTTTTTGGAGGACAATGGTCTCCAGGACGGCCAACAACACAGGTTTGTCTTGGCAGATCTTGCCAGACAAATCTAATTGAGTATTACGACTGGGTGACCAGGGAGCTGGACAGGGCCATGCGGTGGATGTCTTGTATTTGGACTTCAGCAAGGCCTTTGATTCCGTCCCGTATGGGAGGCTGGGGGGGGAGCTATAATACATAAGGGTGGGAACGAAGATGACCAGATGGATCATCAACTGGCTGAATGTAAGGCAGCAGAGAGTGGTGGTGGAGGGGAACCCTCATCACCAAGAGAAGTGATGAGCTGGGTGCCACAAGGATCGGTGCTGGGACCAGTGCTGCTTGGGATATACGTAGCTGATATCTCACATAGGATCTGGAGTAGGATCAGTCCGTTCACTGACAACACAAAGATGGGAGCTGTGGTAGATGACATCAAAGGGTAGAAGGGGCTGTAGGAGGACATGAACAAACTAGAAGAGTGGTGAGAAACATGGCAGCTGGGGTTCAACACCAAGAAGTGCAAGGTGCTGCATTTTGGAGCTAGGAACCAGGGGAGGAGCTATCATCTGGGAGAGGTGCAGCTGGAAAGCACTGAGGAGGAAAAGGATCTGGGGGTGCTTATAACAGGCAGCATGAACAACTCAGCTCAGTGTAGGGAGGTGGCAGCAAAAGCCAACAGGATGCTGGGGTGTATATCAAGGAGAATCTCCTCCAGAAATAGGGAGGTGATCCTCCCCTTGAACAGATTTCTGGTCATGCTGCACCTGGAGTACTGCATGGAATACTGGCGCACATTCCTGAAGAAGGACATCAAATTGTTGGAAGGGTGCAATGAAGGGTGGCCAAGATGATCCAGGGATTGAAGTGAAAGTCCCACAGGGATAGATTGGGCAAGCTGAACATGTACTCCCTGGAGGAGAGGAGAGGAGAGATAGGGGAATATGATTGAAACCTTTAAATACCTTAAGGGGATAAATAAGGCTAATACAGAAGGGATTTTCCAGCTTAGAAGAGGGAGGGCTATGAGAGGACATCATCTGAGATTGGAGGGGGAAGGGAAATCAGGAGACATTTGTTCACTGAACAGGTGGTGGACAGGTGGAATGCTCTGCCTGAGGAGGTGGTATCCTGTAGTACGGTGGGCAGCTTTAAGAGGGGTTGAGACAGGGTGAGGGGGGGTTGTGATGAAGAAGGGTGGGAGGGTGGGGCAGCTGCAAGTTGAGGGGCTAGCTGCACAATCGAGCAGATTCGATAGACCGTAAGGCCTGCTTCTGCTGGCATTTTCGTATGTTTGTTTGTTAGCAGTTACTACAGAAAAAGCAACGCAAAAATAAGATTTTGGTTTTTTTACATTGGTAATTGACAAGACATACAAGATGGGTAATTCTGAACAAGTTACTGTAAGTAACATCGTCACTTCAACAAGTAAACAAAAGAACTACAATCAATATAATAACAAACTGACAAAATAATTCACTTAAACACACAAACTGTACTACAGAAATAACAAATCACAGACAACAGACAAAAATAATTAAGAAGAAAGACTGAAGAAAACAAATAAGACTAGTGCTTACATGGCTGCCTTGCTTGCCAGATAAATGGCTCCCCTCCCCAAACAGCACTGCTTCAATAGACAAAAGAAACCCACTGCTTTAAACTAAATAAATCTGCAAAACTACAAACAAACAATAGAAATCTAGCTGCACAAGGCACTCTAGATATTTTCTGAGTGATTTGGTTCTCAATGCTCCCTGTTCAGAGTACTTTTTAAGATTTTGTTCATCAGATGATCAGGGACAGACTGCTCTCCAACTCTCTCGTCATAGGATTGCACTGAGCACAGCCTCTACATGGCATACAGCTCATTTCAGTGCCATGTGACCTCCAATCCCATGGCACATTGCCAAAGTCACCTGTGGACCCCACTTTGCTGGTGAAGTTAACAAATTTGCTATTCACAATGGCCCTTATGCACTATTGGGTGGGAATTACATGACAGAGGGGCGTATCCCACCCGCGTAGCTCCGCACCTGTGGACAGGTGCACACTGGCAGTATGCATCAATGGCCACCACCTGTCTGCGGGCATGCCCCCCCGGCACATAGGTCCATGCAGAGAGGCCAGGAAAGGAGTCTCAGACCCAGCATGGGTCCCACAGTGGATCCCTTGAATGGTACGGCACGGGTCTGGGTGCTTAAATAGCTTCTGAAGGTACCCAGACCTGTGCACCTGTGCCCAGTGGACCCGTTCCCTAGCCCAAGTGGCACCGAGGCCACATGCTGCACAGGCAAACCATCAGACTTCCACCCACTGCCACAACCCCCCAACACATGCCAGCCCTGTCCCCTTGCAGGAAAGAACCCCCACCATGCCCCAGTATGACCACCTCGACCCCAGTCTATCACCCCCCTGCAGTATTGGTGGACAGAAAACCCACCAGCAACACTGCCCCATACCCGTACCTATCCGGTGGTGCCACGGTCAGTGGCCAGCGGCACGGCCCTCCACACACCTCCATGGCCTCCGGCCATCTGACATTACAGAGCATGCTGCTGATGTGCTCCTGCATATGCTCAGATGGCTGGTGGCCATGGAGGTGTGTGGAGGGCTGTGCCACCGGCTGTCACTGACCATGGCACCACCGGCCAGGTATGGGGAGTTGCCCTGGGTGGGTGGGGGTTCACTGGCAACTGAGCTGTGGGACAGGGGCATGGGTCACCTGGCTCATCTGTATGCTTGTGCGTGTGTGTGTGTGTGTGTGTGTGTGTGTGTGTGTGTGTGTGTTGTGGGGTTTTCTCCCATGCTACCCAGAACCAGTGCCCTCTTGTGTGGGTGGGCAGTGCATACGGGGGGGCTGTCCTGTTTGGGGTGGGAGGTATACAGTGCCACTTCAGGAGGTTGTCAGCCTTGTGTGGGTGGCAGACTTGCATGGGCACTGCAGGCAACACTGGGTTGGGGGTTACTGCATCAGGGGGGACAAGGCATCACAGAGTGGGGGGGTTCTGCATTGGGGTACAGGGTAGGGGCATGCCCGTGCCTTGTGTGTGTTGGGACCCACCAACTGCATAGGAGGACAACTGCCTCAGGGGTCCAGTGTGCATGGGGTGGGCCATGTAACTAAGTTATGACAGGGTTCTCCCTGGCATAATAGGCACCCACCTACGTGCCCTGGTGCACAGCACTATGTGCCGTAGTGCATGGTGTATAGTGCTGGCATGCTCCCTGCCCGCTGCTTGCGCATTACTGTCCACACAGCCGGAGGATCGGGTGCTTAGGGGCTGTGTGCTCTGGTTGGTGCACCACATGTGGGGGGCACAATGGGTGTGGAGTGGCTATGCATCACACATACTCAGCATGTAGCCACTCCACAGGTTTGTGCATGGGGCCCAATGTTAACATTATACTGTAAATTGGAAATTTGTAGAGAAGATTAACTTTTCCTGAATTTAGGCGAATTTGAAAATTTGTCCATGAAGTTGGCCAACTTTACAAAGCACAAATCAGATGTAAATTGAGCTAGAAGCTTGGAGATCTTTGATGTGGTATGAGTTTTGGCAGAAATGGCATGTATTTATACACAGTGTGGTGCTGTTAAAGGGCACCCAGAAAATAACAAAACTTTTGAGATAGAAGTACAGTTCTGTTGTGAACTCTTATGGAGTATACTATAAGAAATTGATACATGAAATCACATGTATTGTTTTAAAAGAGTTTATTGAATGCATAATATGCATAGTATGTTTTATAATTTATAATAATTATGGATAGAATAAATAGTAGTAGCACTGAGTGGCATGCCTGGGGTTGCTGCAATAATTAAGAGGCTATAGACTGGATACAGACCACACTAAGAAAAGTTACTGATTATTATTTTTAATCATATTTTTTAGTAATAATGAGTGCAAAATAGCGCCATTGTTGTGAAGCAGAGTATCAATACATCATGCATAAAGTAAGGATTTACAGTATATTGACTGGTTTTCTGAGTGGAATTTTTTTTAAATTTAACTGTGAATGGAACATTAAATAATGTGTATATACTTTTTTATTAATTCGCTTTTGGAAGCTACTAGTTAAAATGTTGGGTTCTGTGTTTGATGTAACAATTGTTTTTCAAAATTTAAAGTTTTGTTAAGTTTTTAAATCGTAAAACCATCATCACAGATACACTGTCAGGTGATGTTAATCGGTTAACAACAAACTATCCTATCTACCACCCCCCATCCCCTCAACCCTCCCTCCCCCGGAGTGTGCCTATTAACAGTTCCACTATGATATATTAAATTTACAAAAACAGAGTAAGAACGCGCTAAAGGAGTCAGAGGAGTTACAGACAATTTAAGATAAGTACAAGGCATACAATTTGCCCTATTTTTATCAAAGAGAATAAGCCAGTTGCAAGAACTGGCAATTAGATGTTCAATCTGGAAGCACAGAGTGAGTTCCTTTACCCATTCAGTGTAGGATATGGTTAATTGGTCCATCCAGTGCCTAAGAATGAGCTTTTTCGCAACCATCGATATGATAGCCATGTGAAATCTTCTTTCTTTGACACTGATGCTAGACTAAGAACCCAAAATACAGATTTCCACAGTGAACAAATCAGCGAGCCCCAATATAGGATCCAACTTGGATTGTATTGTTTGCAATAGGGGAGATACTTTTTCACAAAACCACAGGATGTGTAGGATATTCCCTTCATCTTTACCATACCTAGTGCAAGTAGTTGAGGGAAGATGCCCCATTTTAGCTAGTTTGACCAGTGTATAATACATATCATTGAGGAAATGATATTGGGTGAGCATAAGTTTTTCCTGGGTATTATATATGTAGAGGTCTTTCCATATTTGTGCCCAGTTAAGGGAAATGTCAGGTAATAGGGAATCCCAGACCTTAGAGCCCTTTAAGGGATCTGGGAGAAAGATAGACAGCAGATGTGAGTACATGCAGGAAATAGCACGAGGAATATTGACCAGTTCTGAGAAGCGAGAAAGAATGTGGTACACAACCAAGGGTTTAGGCCTTGTTCCAAAAAGTTGACCTATTAGGTGGATGAGTTGAAATATGGGATTGACTAATGTGAACCTTCATAAGGATGTCAGGAGAGGAAAGAAGGGAAGCTTGATCGTATAAATCAGTAACCTTGGTGTCCTGCAGCTGGGGTAGCCATCCTGGTGAAAGGGTCTTGCCTCCAATCTTGATAATAGAATTAGAAATTATGGGCTGGGAGGGGTCTCTAGAGAATGGAATCGTCAAAGAGGAGCAGAACTGAGAGAAAACTCTAATAGAGGTTCCAATTGCTGATATTTTTATGGGTGCCAATAGAGAGTTCCATGGCAAATATAACATATTAGAAGGAAGAAGATTATGTTGTTGCATAATTTGATTCTCTGTTTGTAACCAGAGGGGGATATAATCCCCATTGGGTACAGAGAACCAGCAACTGGGTTTAGAGAAATGACTGGCCCAATAATAAAAAAGGAAATTAGGAAGACAGAGCCCACCAAACTCCTTAGGAAGGCTCAACTTAAGAAAGGAGCATCTGGGGAATTTTTGTAGCCAGATAAAATTAGATATAATGGAGTGAATGTGTTGGAAAAAGGAAAGTGGGAGCCATAGATTCAGCATGTTCAGATAAAAAAGCCTGGGAATAATGTTAATTTTAATAATACTTATGTGACCCCATAGAGAGAGCGGGAGGGATTCCCATCTCAGAAGGTCCTGTTGAATGCAGCTCACCAGATCGTCTAGATTGTTTCCTGACAAGGGAAGGATCCGTGGATAGGGAAATGCCTAAGTACCTGATAGAATTAGCAGACCATTTCATACCAAACTGCGTGAAGTCCGTTTTGTAAGTATGGTGGTTAAGGGGAAAAATTTCAGTCTTGTTAAGGTTTAACTTATAATTGGAGAGACGGCTAAACTGGGAGATTACATTCAAGGCACAGGCTAATGAGAGCGAGGGGTGGTCTAAATGCAATAGGATGTCATCCACATGTACAGGTAGAGTAAGCTTGCACCCCCTATCGGGATTCCATGTATCTGAGGAGTTGATTTAAGATGTCTAAGAAGAGGCTCTAGATATAGATTAAAAAGGAAAGGTGAGAGAGGGCAACCCTGTCTCGTACCTGTAAAGAGGGGAAGCGAGAGAAGAAAGCTCAGTTGCAATATATCCGGGCTGAGGGGGATGAATATATCACTTGGAGCCAGCTCAAGAACTTAGAGGGGAAGCCCATTTTCTGCAGTGTTGTCCATAAAAAGCCCCATTCCACCCTAGCGAAATCTTTTTCAGCATCAATGTGATACTAGGGCCATGGGGGATTGACAGGATTAAGCTACTTGAAAAATGTGATCTAATTTGCGTAGGTGCTCTGCTGAGGACCTACCTAGAACAAATCCCACTTCTTCAGGGCTCAATAAGTGGGTCCAGATGTGCCTTATTCTACCAGTGAGAATTTTTATGAGTATTTTGATGTCATTGTTCAGAAGAGAAATGGGTCGGTAGCTAGAAGGATGGGAGGGATCTTTGTTTGGCTTAAGAAGAAGAATAATGGTGGCTTCCAGAAGAGAAGGATCTAGAGAGGCAGACTCTAGAATATAGGTGTAGAGGCATAGCAGAAGGGGGGCAATTATTTAGAAAAGGTTCTATAAAAATTAGAAGGGAAACCATCAGGTCCTGGTGCTCTGTCCAAGGCTAGACCTTTAATAGCTTCTTCTATTTCTACAAGAGAAATCGGAGATGATAATAGTATTTGGTGCTGGTTTAGGAGAGATGGCAGGGAGAGAGCATCGACATAGGCGTCTATCTCTCCAGGAGCTGGAGGCGAAGGGATTTTACCATATAACTGGTGGTAACAAGCCTCAAAAACAGATGCAACCTCTCTAGGACGGGTTTTATTTGAGCTATCTGGGGCCATAACAGAGAGGATTAATCTGGAGCTTTTCAATTTCTGTAGGTGGAGGGCCAAAATCCTCCCAGCCTTTTCACCCTAATCTATATCGGTAGACCTAGTCTTTAGAATGCCATATTCAGCTTTCTCCTGCATGATATCCGAGTATTTATTCCTTAGAGAGAGTAGAGTCTCTATGGAGACAGATGGAGAGGTGGAAGAGAGGGACAATTCTAAGGACTTTATTTGGGCTAGGTGGGACAAGGCCTGGGATTCTCGCAGCTTTTTCCTGGTAGAGGCCAACTTAATGAACTCGCCCCTTAAGAAGCACTTAAGTGCACACCATTTGTGGTCAATTCTGAGCACAGAGTCTCTGTTAAGATCGGTGATGGTCTGAATGAGAAATTGTATTTTAGAAATGATGGACTTATCTTTCAGAAGCTGGGTGTTCAGCTTCCAGGTGATATCCTTGTGTACATCCAGTTCAGGAAATAGGGTTATCCAGGCTACCGAGTGGTCAGAAATGACAATCAGTTCAATGCCTATATTGCAAAGACAGAAGAGGAGGGGAAGACTAATTAGTATGTAGTCTAGGCGGAACCAGGATTGATGAATAGCCAAGTAAAAGGTAAAGAGGCGATGGGAGGGATTAAGGATTCGCCATGGGTCACATAGGCCTAGCATATCTATGAGGTCACCCACAGGTTTTTGGGATGAGGAGGGAGGTTTGAGCGGTAAGTATGTCCTGTCCAGGTCTTGTGTAGGTGGCATGTTCTAATCCCCCCCCCCACGATTAATTGGGTGGGTAGAAGGGTGGCCAACTTATTTGCAAGATCCATAAAAAAATGGACATCGCCCCCTACAGGGCCATAGATACTGCCCAGCACCACCTCTTTACAATCTAGGAGTCCTTTGACCAGAATGTATCTACCATTCGGATCCACTATGGAAGTATCTGCCTGGAAGGAGACATGCCTCATAATTAAGATGGCTACCCTCCCCCCGGCTCAAGGATGAGTTCCCAGCCACAAAAATCTGACCCACTCCTTGTCGGCGCAGCCAGTTAGTTTCTTGGGTCAGGAGATGTGTTTCCTATAGTAAAATGATATGTGCCTTTAAAATGGCACAGTGTTTAAAGGTTTGGTATCATTTAGTGGGGTCTCTCATCCCTCTGGCATTCCATGTTAGAATTTTCATTACATTAGCCATCATATTTATAGTCGTCAAGATTAACAGGTACCATAAAGTTGTAAGTTGCAAGCAAATAACCCAAATGAGGCACATTCCGTCCCTCCCCACCAAGCCAGATCCCCAAAAAGGAGTTGTCAGGCTATAGAACAAAGGAGTTCCTGTTTCACAACAACAATTGCACAAAACTAATGAATTGATGTAACAAGTTAATAAAAGTATCTACGGTTAAGAAGAAATTTGGTGGGTAGCCGAATGAATACTGCTTTCTGGAACATTTACTGGCCTTGATTCAGCCCTGAATTAAGAAGTGTGCCTGAGGGAACATAAGGGTGTACCCTGGGAAAAACAAACCATGGAATACCATATTTTACCTTCCCTAATTAGACTGCTATTATTGAACCTTAGTGCTAAAGGAAAGAGGTCTGTGCAGCACAAAGCCTAACTTGTGAATATGGGACTCAGTAAGAGCTGTATCCTTTAGATGACTGATAAAGATGTTGTTTTGGGGACTCAGGCACTGATGGCTCTTCCCCAGCAAAGGGCCAAGGTTCTTTCTCAGTGACTTCCTGGACTGTTTATTACTGGTGACGCTGCCCATGGATTCAGTCTGGTTGGACTTGACACCTTAATTGTCAGTGAATGCAAAACACTGCAGGCTGAATTCCTGCTGAATGGCAAATCCACTTCTGGAAGGCTTTTCAAATTTATTTTTTAATTCTGCAGAATTCTGAAAAAGCATTTCTATGTAAACCACAGAACAGACCACATGGTCTCGGAATAATCCACGGTTTGTGGAAAATTAATCTGCAGTTTGTATTTTATGAGTGCTGATGGCCCCTGGAGAGAAAACAGTTAAAATCACAAAATGGAACAAGCTAGTGCTTGAAATTGCCAGTTTATTTGCAATTGATAACATTTTACAGGTTTTGCAAAACACAGCAATTAACTCAAATAGCTGACTGAGTGATGACAGATACACACAGAAAGCCACTAAGCGCACAGCTTCAGTTTCCATAACCATTTAGTCTGTGTAAAATATTTCCCAAAACAAACTATTTAATGCATGCATAGGGAATGCAAAATGGGTTTCAACTAAATAAGTTATCCTCCCTAGCAAAGGGTAAATTCCATATCTCACGGATGGCAGTGCCCCTAGCTAGTTGCAAAGATTGTGCCACTCATGTTGGTATCTATGGAAAAATTAACCACTAACTGCGAAGAACAGGATTGTTAGGATACTGGGAAGGTGGAGTTTGGTGGCTTTATAGTGCATGAGAGTAAAGCTCGAGCAGTACTGGGATGTCACCAGAATCCCAAGGCATCTTAGAAACCCTGTTTTTCACAGTAAGTGTTTTTTTTGTTTGTTTTTTAATAATAGATTATGTTCCCATTTTGTGATCAAAATATCTAATCTACATGGTAACCATCCTGGTACTTTTTCCTTTGTTAATCAACAAACTAACTTGAAATGACCTACTCATATATACTTCCCTGTACTGCCTTACTGTCTCCCCCTCAGTCAGTGCTGTTCTGAGAAAGGTTATTTAAAAAAAAATGCTAATTTTGAAATGGGTTCCATGGTCTCCCTGGATACTTCTGCTGTGCATTCCAAGTTGTTCAGAACAGTTTTAAGTTCTAAAAAAAAGTCATTCTGCACAGTTCTAAGTGACTGTCATTTAGAAATCACTAGCAAAATGGGCTAATCATATGTTACCGCATAATTATTCTCAACCTGATACTACAAAAGAACCCTAAAACCGAAAGATCCTCCAAAAGGGCCATGTTTGATCGCTTACAAAGCCCAAGTAACTGCTAGACTCTTATATGCTTTCCTATGCCCCCATCCTCCATCTGTCTGGAACCTCCTACTATTGAAACCCCTTCCAATATACACTAACATTCTGATTGCCTTGCTGTAGGACTTGTTGAATTGGCTAATTTGTTTAGGGAGTCACTTATGATGACTCCCAAGTCCCATTCCTCCAAGGAAGTGGCCAGCCTAAGTCCGCCCATCCAGTATTCCATCCTGGAATTCTTTTCCTCTGTGCACATCACCTTGTACTTACTGGTGTTGAATTTCAACTGTCAAACCTTGAACCATGTCTCAAATCTTTGCCAGTCCTTCTGCAATTCTCTCACCCCCTCCTCACTGTCTATCCTGCCAAAGAGCTTATTGCTGGCTATAAAGAGACACATCTTGTCCTGTATTCCTTCCCCTATGTTGCTGATAAACATATTGAAAATGATTGGTCCCAGGACTGACCTGCGTGACACCCCACTTGTGATTTCCTTCTCCCTGGAATTGACTCCATTAACCATCACCCTCTGCTATCTTCCTCCTAGTCAACTTCCTATCCATTTAACTAGGACCTTCACTGCTCCTAAATCCTTTAACTTAATTCAGCAGTCTTCTGCATGGCACCGAGTCGATTGCCTTGTGAAACAGGAAGCAGCATAGAGCTACTTCTTGTCCCATTTCCATTTCCATTTTCTAGTTACCCAGTCAAAGAGTACTATCAGGTTGGTCTGATAAGACCTCCCTGCCACAGACCCATACTGTTTACTATCCTGGAGCCCACTGCTTTCCAGGAGGGCCACCAGGTCCTCTTTGACTAGTGTTTCCATCAGTTTACCCACACTGGACGTAAAACTAACAGATCTGTAATTTCTCTCTGTCTCCTCCCTTGTGAAGTGGAACCACATCCACTATCCATGTCCATAAGTGGAAAACCACCCTCATCACCCCAGTCTTTAAAAGTGGAGACAGGACCAGCATAAGCAACTACTGCCCCGTATCTATTTTACCACCCCTCTCGAAAGCCCTAGAGAGAATTGTGTCAGATCAGCTCACTGATTACCTCAATAATACAACCTCCTCTGCCCTCAGCAGCATGGGTTCTACAAATCCTACAGCACTATTACTGCACTGACTGACTTTACTCCACACCTATATGACTCCCCTGGATGGTGGAAAAATGGTTGGGTCAATCTTTATTGACCTAACCAAAGTATTTGACACCATCAATCATCACATCCTGCTCAACAGCCTCGCAGCCCTTAGCCTCTCCACCAATACATTGTCCTGGTTCTCAAGCTACCTCTCGCACAGGTCCTAGTGTGTTAGGATAAAAGGTGTATCCTCTGAACCCCGGAATGTTACTTTGGGTGTCCCACAAGGATCAATTTTAGGGCCCTTACTAATCAGCCTCTTTATCAATTCCCTGCCAAGCGCTTGCTCTGCTAAGATGCTGCTTTACGCAGAGGATGCAGTGATCTCCGTACCAGGAATGCACCTCCATGAAATAACAGTTACCCCTTCAAAGTAGCTTTACCAAACTGGAGACATGGTTTGCTCACAACAAACTCCTCTTGAACTACAGAAAAACAAAAGCAATGCACTTTACCCTACAAAGCTCAAAATGGCAGGGTGGCCCACTTACCATACTAAGTCAAAAAAGTGATGTAATCGGACAGGTTACTACCTTTAAATACCTGGGATTATTCCTAGACAACACCCTTTCTTTCAACACCCATATTGACCATGTCATGAAAACAGCCAACATCAGACTCAGACTCCTTTACCAACACAGAAATGCTATGACCTCTGAGGCCCTCAGCCTTGTCACCAAAAGCTCAATACTGTCCATCATTGACTATGGACTGACTATCTATAGTGCGGCCACTGAAACTGCTCTCAAAAGGGTTAGACTTCTGCTCAATAAAGCCTGCTGACTTGTTCTAGGAGCTAATTGGTATTCCCACTCTTGCAGTCTCTACTGCATAACTGGCTGGTTCCCATTACCTCTAAGGTCCCAGTACCAGGCATGTATCATAGGAAAAAAAGTCCTCCTAGGACTGGTCTCAGAATCAGCTTTGAAGCTTTTCCAATGTAACCCCAACACTAAAACAACCTGAAGCTCTGCTAGAGGGGTACTTCATGTACCTCACAAACGAACCTCCTTTGCCCAGAGAACCCTCTCCTATCAAGGCCCTCTCTGGATGAATGACCTACCCCCTCCCTTTTTCACTTTAAGAAACTCGGCCAATTCAAAAAAGAACTCCATCACCTCCTGGTAGAATCCCAAGAGAGCAACTGCTGTGCATAACTATAGAAGTTCCATCCCCTGCCCTAAACTTCCAACCCTTACCCTCCCGACCTTGTTAGCCCTCTCGCCCCATGAGTTCTCACCTCCTCCCCTCCACTTGGTTTACACTTCCCCCTAGGCTGCCCCTATACATACAGCACTTATCAGCTTGTTCTCCCTCATCACCATGCCCCCTTCTCCTATCCCTAATAACATTATACAATATGCCTCCTCTGTACCCGTGCCAATACTCTCCATACCTCCTCCTTCCTCCCCTTTTCTTTGACAAAGCCAATTTTGGCTGCCAGCTACAAGCAACCTGCACTTAGTAACTAGAGCTATAGACTAGAGATATTTCTGTAATAAAAGTATTTGTATTTGAGATTATATTCCACATTTATCCTGCTTATAAAATAGTCTTGTCACTCGGCTGTTGTATGTTCTCATCATATGATGTAAATTGCACTATTTTGTCTGTTCTTCTACTGACCTAGAGCCTTTGTAAAAGAGCCAGTTTGGCTCAAAGGTTGTATTTCCAAAACTGAAATAAATAAAAAAATAAATCAATAAATCCCCCAACCTCTCAGAACCACCTCTGACTGCATGGAGCTATTGCATAACCCTGCCAGGGGTTCAGCCAGTCCTGATACCAATTTACTGAGCACACTAGGGTACATCCCATCTAGCACCAGTCCCCAATCTACTTTCAGGGTTGCAGTCATGTTTCTTACTCTGTCTGCTGTTAGTTCCATCAGCCCTATTTCTGAGATACCCCTTGCAGCTGCCTATATGTCACTTTCTAGCAAAGACCAGCTATCCTCCACTGTGAATACTGAATAGACGTAGATCATTCAAAATAACTGCTTTATACTTAAGATCCTTTATTACCCCATAGCCAGCCTTCCCTTTTTCTTTCTTTTTCCCTAATATATATGCAGAGCTCTATTTCCCCTCCCTGAACCCACTCTGCAGCATGTAGCTCTATGTCTGCTTTGGTATCCCTGACCACCTTCTTTGCCTCCTTCATCTTTGCCTGGTACCCACTCCATCTCTCTTCCCCATTTAATGGTGTAGCTAATGAAGGCCATCTTCCCACCTCACTGCCTCTCTGACCTTCTTAGAGAACCAGATCAGTTCTTGTATTTGCTACCTTTAATAACTGTTCTCAAACATGATGTAGTTGCTTTGAGAACAGCCTCATTAATTTCTCACAACTTCTCCTCCACCTCCCTGATCTTGTTCACTCCAACCAACTTTCCCTTTAATTCCCTCATCTATCCAAAATCTGCTCATGTGAAATCCAGAACCATAGCCTTTGACAAGTGTATACTTTTATCCAGGGTCAGTTTAAACCAAATGGTAGTATGGTCACTGGACCCGGTTTATCTATGCCGAATTGACAACACTGTTGTCGATGTTAGGCATAGCAAGATCCCCGATGTCGACAGGTGAAATTTCACCTGTCAGACGTTGGTGTGTTTCTACCTGGGTGGCTGTGCCCCCCCCCCACCGCACCCCTGTTCTTAAATAACAATTCCAAGTCAGAGTTCTCTAGAAGGGGGGGCAAAAGTAGGCGAAAGGGAGAAAGTTTGCCCTCATGTCCCTCACGGTGACAATCTCGAATCCTGTTGAGATTGTCACTGTGAGAGATTTCATGGTCAGGGTTTCGCCATACGGTCAGCATACCTCTGGACCCCAGTGGTTCCCGAACCCACACTCTACCTACCATTTCTGAGTTGGTGAGCAGCACATCCAGAATGAGTTGCATGAACCTGGCTACCCATCAGTGTACTTTTTGTTGGCATGTCTGCATCCCGTACCTTCTGACCTTCCTGGCTTAAACACTTACCCATCCCAGGTGTCTGGTTTCAGATTTTTCAGTTTCAGCCCTGCAACTTACCAGGAAGACATACATACATATATAGATACATAGATGTTTATGGCCAGGAAAAGACTCAAGGTCCATTGAGTCTGACCATTTTCTAAATAAGCCATCACCAATCTAACACTGGTTAGGCCTCTAGTAGATCATTTATCCCTTAGTTCCACTTGTCCTAGCCCTCCCTCCCTATTAGCTCCACCCCTTACTCCATCATTCTCAACAGTCCCATGTGTCTATCCCACTCCCTCTTGAAACTGTTAACCATCTTTACATTGACCAGCTCCTCTGGCAGACAGTTCTTCTTTTCCACCACCCTCTTTGTGAAAAAGTGTTTCTTCATGTCCCTCCTATGGCTGATTGTGGTGAGCACCTCTCTAAACCTAAACAGTTGCTAGTTGTCCTCTCTATTTGTATCCTTTAGGCACTTGAAGGTTATTGTCTTGAATTCCCCCTCTCTCTTGGCCTCTAGTGATTACACTGTATATGAAAGTCAGCCAGTCATTCCTTATAAGTCCTCCTCTGCTGGCCATGAATAATTTTAGTCACACTCCTTTGGATCAACACTAGGTGGTCCATGTCCTTTTTCAAGTGAGGATTCCAGAACTGTGTAGTTCCAGATGTGGCCTCACCGAGGACCTCTACAGGAGCAGTATCACCACCTTTCTTCCATCTGCTTGAGAAGGCCCTACCGATGTATCCCAGTATTCTAACCTTTACCATGTGCCTTGTTACAATGAGCTGAGGCTTTGAGGGTATTACTAACTATAATCCCCAGATACTTCTCTTGTGATATCTGTGCCATTCAGTGGGGAACAGAGGTGTAAGTTGATTTATCCTGTTTACCAACCAAGTCATATTGTGAGCCACATACAGCAGAAAGAGGCAAAAATCAGTTATAAATGTAAGAAATCGGTAAACTGAGATAGAACAGGAGAGAACAGTTTGGAGTTCAATAATCCAGCAGACAGATAGAAGAAAAGAGGCAACTCCTGGAATGTTATAGGGTAAATAAACTGATGCAACTGCAAGAGGAAACATGAGAAGAGAAGAAAACATTCTTTGGCATCTTCTCATTCTTAAGAAAAGAGATCCTATCCAGGGATGAAGAGAAAATTCCTTGCTATGGGAACTACTGAAACATAGAAACATGAAAGTTATCAGCAGAAAAAAACATTGGTCCTTCCAGTCTGCCCATAATACCTCATCCTGCTACTGAGACCAAGTGTCTATACTGAGTTTATGCCCACACTAAGTGTCCTCATGTTTCCTGCCTTGTTGGTAACTCTCCTGGTGACTATTAAGCTCTTAGCTCTGTCCCAACCATGTTTAAAGCCATTGATGTTATTGGTGTCCACAATCTCAAGTAGCAGGCTATTCCATGGGTCAACCACTCTCTTTGTGAAAAAAACAAACATTCTCACATCCCTCCAGAATTTCCCTCCCACCAGCTTCCTCTCCTGTCCTGGTGTTCTAGAGCTGCTGTTCTTGATAAATAGCTTCTCACAGTTTATCTTGTCCATTCCTTTCAGGATTTTGAAGGTCTCTACCATGTTACCAGGTCTCTATCATGTTACCACTGTCCCATCTGCCCTGGAGCAAGTACATGTTCAGAGTACTAAGGCAATCATCCTCATGGGATCTTTCCTGCAGCCATTATTCATATTTGTAACTCTACACTGCAGCATCTCCAGTCTGTGCCCGTCTTTCAATATGGGACAGCTCCAGAAAAGGGCACTGCACTTCAGGTGTGTACTTATCAGTGATCTATAGAGAGGTAGTAATACCTTCTTTCTTCTGCTATTAAATACCCTCCCAATACACCCCAGTATCCTAGTTGCCTTGCTGTAGGCCTCGTTACACTGGCTAGATTGTTTATTTATTTCAAACATTTTGCCAGGAAAGACATACTAAGCTGATTACAGCTCCTTTCCAAATGTGTCCCGGGTAGGGAGACGGGAGGAATAGAGGTACACTAAGAACAATAAATACAATTAATGCAAACAGAGTACAGTCTTTGTAGCACCAGTGGCTAAGTACTCCAGCTGAGTATGACAGCAGAGTATGGTAGGTGAGTGGCAGTCCCTGTCTGAACTCTGGCTGCTTGTATCTGTGGCATGTCATCTTGTAACCTGGAGTACAATAGTCTGCCCTCTTCTTCTACTACTGTTGGCATATGATGGATTGTTTCTGCAGTGTGGCCAAAGTGTAAGATTTTATGAATGGAGCCTTAATTACACTGAGGTCCCTGCTCTGTGAACTGTGCCAGTAAGAGTTTTTGTGTTGTCCCTGCTATTTGAATGGTTCACTGTGTGCTCCCATATTTGGTCTGCTGTGCTGCAGAAATCCTGCCCTGAATTAATAAAACTGTATAGTGTATGTTAGAATGTTGTATTCCTTTAAAATCTAACTTTCACTAGTCTTGTTGTACCATCAATTCAACATCATGATGTTGTTGTACCATCGTAAGTACGTCACATCAATGGTACAACAGCCCTGATCACCTTTGCGCATGCGCAAGTCACGGTTTGTAGTCATCCATAAAATGGCTTCGGCAGTTCAGTGAAGGCACTGGAGGACGTTCTTATTGACCAGTAAGTGCCATTTTGTTTAAATATTAGCCGGCACACAGCAGGACACTAGTATCTATTTTCAAATGTGGACCCAAGCGGAGTGTTGTCATGGACACGGGCGGGGCAGGAGGTCCCCGACATCACAGCGCAACTGGGAAAGAAGTCACAAGCTTTTTTTTTACTGTTGCCCATACACTATAAAAGACAGTGGATAGCCAACAGTAAACAACAACACTGTTTACATTTCTTGAGGTTTCATGACAACTGAAAACCTCTCGAGCTACGCTCTCGAGGTTTACATGGTTGCCATGACAACCTCTCGAAGTGAACAACAGTGTTGTTGTTCACTGTTGCCCATCCACTATCCTCTGTGTAGTGCCAACATCTCCCTGAACTTTTGTATGAAGCAATTGCTGACACCTGTTGCTTGCAGCTGTTTTACCGCCTGATTTCTCCAGCCTGTGTTCTCGTGCCTATTTGACCTAACCCATCAGTCAACTGCTGTGTCAGGGCCACTGTGGGGGTATTCAGTAGGCTTTTTAAATCTATAGCCCTAAAGATGCAGTGGTGTCTTTGAAGCGGCAGCAGCTGAGTACTCTAGCTGAGTATGACAGCAGACTACGGGCTCTGCCAGAGTCGGCCAGGGAAGCTGGAAGTTGTAGACAGAGACACTGCTTCAGGTTTTGAAGCAGTAAGAGTTTTACTTTTAGGTTGACTGTGTGTCCATGAGTTTAGGTCTTCTTTGACATAATGTTTCTTTTTAAAATGTTTGTTTGTACATTTTTGATCTTCTTGATGATTTCTAATGCATGGGAAGAGATTTCTTTTAAAGGTTTTAAGTTAGGCATTCAGAATAACATCACATTTAGTTCAACTAGCAATACTGACACTGAAGGGGTTTTTAAAGATTGTTTTTAAATTTTTGGTATCTTCCCTGAAAGTAACTTGTTTCTGATTGGGAGAGGGATTATATGGAAAGGGAAAGGGGGAAAAGGGGAAATTATTTAACCAGGAAAGGCACAGTAAGCTGCAGCTTGTTCCCAGTTGTGACCTGGGAGCACAGAGAAGTTAAGTGACTTGCTCAGGGTTACACAGTATACAAGTAAGGGTTGTGGGATTCAAACCTAGGTATCCAGGTTTGCAGCTCAGTGCCCTAAAGCACAGCACTATACTGCCTACTATGTTTAATAACATACTGTCAATTTATTTGTTGATAAATTGGTATCATGTTATTAAACATACTACTGGCCACTCACCTAATAGAAACATGGTTAAATGTAGTACAAAATCACACATGCCCCCATAATGCAGAGCATCATGGACTGCATATGCAAATCACCACAGAATATTATGCTGGTTCAACTTTAAGCAGAAATGCATGGTGCCAAAAAGTATCTCACACAGTTTGCAAAGGGTGCCAACAGAAGACATAGACACGTGTTTCATCCTACCAGAACTCATCAGTATGACTCATCTACTTGACACCCCAGTGGAATGAACCAGCCACCCTAAGATGGTCTATCTGGGTTATGTTGTGGTGAACCCAATTAAAACAAAAAACAAGGTAAAAGACAAAGAACCTCTGTGAACAAGCACTGAGGCAATGAATACCCCAAAGGTCATTGGCCGGGAAGCCAAGTTTCAAAGAAATATAAAATCACACATGCCCCCATAATGCACAGCATCATGGGCTGCATATGCAAATCACTACAGAATATTATGCTGGTTCAACTTTAAGTTAAATGTAGTTCTATGGCACATTTTAGGCCTTCATTCATTATTTTACTACTCCTCTCATCATGTTCTTTTCATCCTAATCCTGGACCCTTTGATATTGTGCAAACTGATCCAGGTATAATAAGAAATTCTATTAGTTTTTTGCACCTGAACATTTAGGGTTTCTCAGCAAAATAGGATGCTTTTGAGGTCTGGGTTTCAAATAATGATTTTGCGATTACTGCTATTTCTGAGACCTAGCTCTTGGATAAAATTTCATGATTAATTTGAGAGGCTATAACATTTTCAGAGAGGACAAGAAGGGTCGTAAAGGATGGGGGTTGCCTGCTTTATGCAAAAGAGCATTTTATGGTGAGTTGTTCTTAATTTTTAAATTCTGCCCCTGCCTGTGAGTTTTGGCCCCATATGGTTGCATTGAGTAATAAGAAAATAATTTCACTAGCAGTAATTTATGCTCCCCCAGGTTTACACCAGAATGACACTGATATTATTTGTAAGTTTTAAAATTTTCTTCCCTCAAATAGAGAAGCTCTAATTTTAGGTGGCTTGAATCTTAACTGGAATGTAAAAGTTGATTTCAGAATAAAAGCAGCCTTGTCCAATGCTAGGCTTAATCAGGTTATTGAGAAACCCACAAGATTTAACTACATAACCGGTAGTACTACAGTCATAGACTGGATTTTAGTTTCAGATATAATGAAAATTAAACATTCAACTGTACTGTCTGATAGCCTTAGAGAT
The DNA here is from genome assembly GCA_016271365.2 of Neoceratodus forsteri. NCBI lineage: Eukaryota > Metazoa > Chordata > Ceratodontiformes > Ceratodontidae > Neoceratodus > Neoceratodus forsteri. Next base: position 306,823,209 of record CM057451.1, on the reverse strand, counting down.
CACTGTGTTGCATTTTGTTTTTGGAGTGCTAGAAGGACAACTGTACCACCTGTGTATATTTCTTCAGGAATTTCAAAAAACTAGATATTTTAAAATTTCATACAGCAAATAGACTGTACTTGTTTAGGTTTTACATCTTCTGTTGATTCTGTGTTTTCTCAATTTTGTGTCCAGTTTAACTCAGTGTATGATAAGTTTACTCCATTAAAACAATTTATGATTAGAGGTAATAGACAGGAGTGGGTTACCCCAGAGCTGACTTGAACATATGAGAGATAGAGATAAGAAGTGGAAGGAAAATAGGAAGACCCTTGTAACTGCCACATTATTTGAATATAAACAACTATGAAATAAAAGTAAATCACTAATAGAGCTGGACAAAATTAGCAAATTCCAAATTCATGGAATTTTTATGCAATTCCATGAAATTTGGTGAAATGTTTCTTTTACAAAATTCTTTAATTGGCTATAACTTGGTCCATGATACAGCTAGAGGTCTGATGTTTGGCATGCATATTGTCTGGTATGAGCCCTGTATGTGTGACAAGCTTCATAATATTTGGATAAAGGATGGCGAAGTTATAGGGGCTCAGACTCTGGCAATTTAATATTCATGTGAACATTTCTGAAAGTATTTATATGCATACAACTAAGCCACCTTTGGAGGTGGATAACTGAAAACTTAGATGCATACTTTCTTGGAACAGTCATATAAACTGGTAACTAGAGAAGTACTGGTTATGTAAATTCTAAGTTTTAGCCGTAAATTGTCTCCCAACATGACTTCACGGGCTCACATCCGAACCCAGGTCATCAGCATGGCAGCATGACACGCTGATGCTGGGCCATGGCGCTTGCCTTAAAGCCTAATATTTAGGGTCAATGAACCTTACAACATTAGCGATATTCCATTCTCTAGTTTTAAACTTACAGAGGCTTAAAATTCAGCAATTTACGTATTTGTGAAATGTAATTTTAAAATGTCCAGAGGTTTGGAGGCTTATAACTCAGTCACCTTTAAAGCTAGAGATGTAACACTTGGCATACATATGTATGGGCATTGGTAAAGTCGTTATACCAAATGTGGTACAATTTGGACAAACATTTGCAGTTCACATAATTGTTAACTTACAGATTTAGTTTTTCCATATTGGTCCTTGTAAGAACAGATCCAGAAGCAAAAGATTTGATATATTTTATTGGACCAACATAGATGTTACAAAAAGAACAAAGTGCTTTAGCTTTTGGACTAATGAAGTCCTTCCTCGGAAGCTTATGAAAGTTATTTAGAATAGTTATTTAAGCTTCCAATGAAGGACTTTGCTAGTCCAAAAGCTTAAGCACTTTGTTCATTTTGTAACATCTATGTTGATCCAATAAAAAGTATCAAACCATTTGCTTCTGGATAGTTGTTAACTGTAATTTTTAAATTTCTGAAAGTTTGGAAGCTTATAATTCAGTTATCTTTAAAGACAGATATCTGAATCTTGTTACACTTCTATATGGACACTGGCACAGTCAACATACTTCACATGCTGAAATTTGGACAAATACTTTCTAAATTAGATGGAAGTAACCAAAATCACAATTTTGGCAACATTTCACAAAATGTTCACAAAGAATTCATGAAATTTCACAGAAGTAAACTCAGTATTTCACCAAAATCCTGCTGGTAGAAGATAAATTTCACGCAGCCCTAATCACTAGTCAGATGACTAAAATGACAGTATTTCCTACAAAAACAACAAAATTTTGCTGGTAAGTTTTTTTCAGCCATATGGGATCTTATTAATGAGCTGTTGGGTATAATCATCAGGTTGGCCCCAATATGCTCACAACCAGCTCTGGAGCACTCACTGATCCTGACAGAATTGAAGAAAAATGTAACTGATTTTTTACTAACGTAAAAAGGTATATCCCAAAGGATGGTGTTAATTCACAATATGATAGCAATACTTGCTTGTCCTGGAATAATAGGTCTGTTCCAAAGTTTTATTTCAAAGTGTTGACTCCGTAAGAGGTTCATGGATATAGTTCCAAAATGAATCCAAGGCCCATGGTGGGAGTTGATAAAGTAGATTATAGGCTTATGAAAATCACTGCAGATGTTCTGTGTTTTCCGCATACAAAAATTATTAATCATTCACTTTGCCTGGGTCAAGTTCCTGTAGTGTGGAAAATGGCTACTGTTGTTCCTGTGCATAAGTCAGGTGATACATCCAATATTCAAAACTACAGACCAATTTCTCTTTTGGCCCCATTAGTGAAAGTTTTGGAACAAACTGACTTTGATCAATTTCTTGGTTACCTCACTAAGTATGATGTTCTGACCTCAGCCTGCTATGGCTTCTGCCCTGGTCATAGTACTGAGACAGCTCTGGTGGGATTCACACAGTCCATCCATAAGGCTCTATACAACAGTCACTATTAAGTGGCTGTTTTTGTGGATCTCACCAAGGCCTTGACTCAGTTATCCACCAGCTTTTGATTAAGGTCTTGGGTGATCTGGGTTTTTCTGGAGATGTATAGGGCTGGTGTCAGAACTATCTCTGTGGATGTTTACAAAAAAACAGAAACGTTAATTATTTTTCATCTTTATCCCCCGTTTCTTTGGGTGTACTGCAAGGCTGTATCCTGGGCTCCCTTTTGTTTAGTTTGTTTTTAAAGTCACGTCCTAGGGTTTGTAGGAAAACTAATATTTTATTATATGCCAATGATGTGGTGATTTTCATGAGTGGGGACAATCTGGGGGATCTGAAGGAAACAGTACAGTATGATTTTGATTCTGTTCAGCATTGGTTCCTGTCATAGCAACTTGTTTTGAATGCTACAAAAACTAAATTTATGATTTTTCATAATCCCAGAAGAAAGTTGTCCCCAGACAATATCCCAGAACTAAAAACTTTAAATGGCACTAATACAGAACATGTTTTATTTGGGCTTACTTACTGATAGTACACGTACGTGTAATTTCCACATTTCACAAATGACTAAAATTGTTCATCTAAGACTGGGTACCCTCCACAGATTGAATTTTTTTTTATTACCATCCACAAGTCTACTGCTTTCACAAGGTTTTTTGCTTTCCATTATTGACTATGGTATGGTACTATATTTTGCTGCAAGTGAGCCAGGATTATCCAAGGCTTGGGTTTTATACAAATTGCTGTACTTCTTAGTTATTTTAAGTGGTCTTTATTAAATCAAAGGTATGAGATTCATCTTGGTACCCTGGCTAGAAAAGTGTTTTTGAAGAAAGTACCTGATGCTCTATATCAAGTTTTCAACCTGGGATTCATCTGACCCATACGCATTCACATTTGTCTAATTATCTTAATGTTCCAATTGCTAGAACTAGACCAGGACTGAGATTTTTGTTGTACCAGCTACCTAATTTTTATAATTTTATACATCAGAAGTTAACTATGGAGCCTTTAAGTGTGCACGGTTTCAAAGCTGGACTTAAAAAAAAATATATCTTCTGAGTGCTGTAACTGTGTGTGACACCTGTTTGTATATTATGTAGAAATATGTGTTATGTTTATGGGGCTTGGGGGACAGGACCTATGAGGAGAGGCTCGAAGAGCTAAATATGTACACATTGGAAGACAGAATATCCAGAACTGGGAAGGGAGAAGCCAGAGAAGGCGAGGGGAGCAGCAAAGTCAGCTCCCAGAGTGGGGGCTGACCAAACGAGCAAATGCGAAAGACCATTAGGCCTATTCTGCTGGCATTTTAGTATGTTAGTATGTTTTAATTTTTATATTGTATTTATCTATTGTCATATATTAATTACCGTTCATAGATTTAGCAGATTTTAAATAAACAAACCAAACCAATTAATACAACTAGTAAGTAAGCATTATAAATAGTAGTTGTACAAGGACACAGATCCTGTGTGCATGAAATATACCACAGCACAATAAAGTGTTGGAGGATATCAACATCTGCAACGTGCAGAAGGCAATACACACTTCAGGGAGGGGGCCAATAGTTGTGGGAAAGGGAGGGTGGACAAGGACCGATGTCACATCTTGCACATTTTTATTTTAAAAAATCATTCCCCCACCCCAGCAGCAGCAACCAAGTACCACCCTCCTCCCCCCAGCACCCAAGTTTCAAAAACTGAAGCTCCAACCCCCAAGTGCAGCAAGTTGACTGACACAACCTGCCCTCCTCCACAGCTGGTTGCCTTCTTGTGAATCAGGAAGTGCTCCCATGCTTGCTCACATATGAAAATGATGACGTGATTACAGCTGTGGGGGTGGCCAGGTTTTACCAGCTGCCCATCATCAAACTTTTTATTAAACCTTCAGTTATGGGTGCTGGAGGGGGAGGGGAGAGTGGGCTTGTTGCTGAGGGTGGGGGAACAGGGGGTTGTAGTTTAACAAGATTGGGCTGGGGAAGAGAGTGGGGGTGCTATATTTTTACTGCCCCCATGACAGGAACACGAATAATGAATGAAATACTGAATTTCCAAATATTTGGGGCCCCGAATATGAATATTTGGTCAAATATTTGAATAAGGTATTCATCCACTGCAACATAGTTCATTGGTACATGCAATGCAGCTGCATCACATGGGTAATGAAGGTAGAATCTTACTGCTGCTCATTTGATTATTCTTTATTTATTTATTTGATTATCGGGTATGGTACACTGATCCCAGGGACCATTTTCAGGCATGACCCAGGCCATTTTAGATAGCATATCTAACATAATAATAACTAGAAAGTCAACAGTACACAGTTTCTACAATCACAGTTGAGAGAGGCTCATAAGTGGAGAACATGCAGCAAAATACAAAAGTAAGAAGAAGAAAGATATATTGACAATTCTCGACTGCTAGGGACTTTAAAACTTGTTTCTAGTCAAGACACTTAGTAATATAAGTGCATTAAGAATACGTACCAGGTCATAATATTGTACACTTAATAGCGTATGGCAGTATGGCGAAACCCAGACCTGTGCAGTCTCTGAGTTGAACCCCCCCCCGGAGTTAGAATCTTTAGTGGGGGGGTCGGGGCACAGCCCCCATGACAGGGGTATGGCCCACTCACAGAACAAAGAAAACAAGAAATTACGCAACACGGTTGTGCCGCACGGCATTCTGCTGTGCGATATATTGACCCTGTGCCTTAAGAATAGCAGGCCCTGCCTTATTTTTTGGCTGACAGTGTCGATCAGTCACTTTCAGTAAGTAGGATTAACATTTGCATAGAGATCTACCTAACATCTCCTCTAGGAAGTGCAGTTTGAAAGTGGTGGGTGAGACAGGTGTGTGCAGCCTGTTTGGGAGGGAGTTACACAGTTTGGGTGCAGCATAGAAGAAGGCTCTCCTACCCATTTCTGCATTTCTTCTGGGACATTCCATCAACCTGCTATCAGAGGACCTTAATTCATGCCTGTTGCTCTTGGGTTTTAGCAGGTCGAATGGGAGGATCCTAGCCCAGCTTGCAATGTTTTTGAGATAAAAGTTCAAAACAGTAGCTCTCTACTGTCAGAGGGAGATAGCTATCCCAGGGTTTGATAGAGGTGATAGTGGTGCATATGATATGGGACCTGTACAATGAACCTACATATGTTATTATATGCTGTGTTCATGCATTTTAGTAGCACAGAGGGTGAGAGGGCTATAACTGGGGAATAGTATTCTAGTATGGGGAGTAGGTGCCCCCTCCCTATGACTAATCTCACTACAGGGGACAGGAGGTGTTTGTGTCGATAACACATTCCTGTTCTTTGGTTCACCTTATTTATTGCCGCACTAATGTGTTGTTCAAAAGTAAGAGCAGGGTCAAGTGTGACCCCCAGGTATTTGAATTCCCTTACCTGCTCAGTGTTAGAGCCATCAGTGTTCAAGATGTTAAGGGCATTTGTATCATAGGGAGCACATTTGGAGAGCCTCTGTTTGGAGCCAAACAGCATGCATTTTGTTTTTTTTGGCATTTACAATGAGCATATTCTGAGTGAACCATTTAACCGTAGTACTAAAATCATTATTTAGTTTTAGGTTCAACCTGGAGAGGTCGTTTCCACTTCTGCAGATTATGAGGCCATCTGTATACATTATTCTGTTACTGTCTGAGAGTACAGTGAATAGGGGATTCACAAAAAGGGAGCAGAGTAGGGGATCTAGTATGGAGCCTTGGAGAACTCCAGTTCGCACTTGTAAAGGACAGGAGAGGACCCTCCCTAGTCGTACCAGCTGAGCCCTGCCTGTAAGGTAGCTATTTACCCAGTTTGTCATACTCTCATGGAAGTTCAGGGAGGACAGGTTCTTCAGTAGTATCTCATGGTCCACCATATCAAAGGCTTTCGTTAAGTTCACAGATATGGCCCCTCGTGAGGTAGCCTTTGTCTGCTTGACTGAGAACATGATCCATAAATTTAGTGAACGCTGTGGTGGTACTAAAGACTCATCTAAAGCCATGCTAGTCATTGGATAGCAGGCCATATTTCTCGATGTGGTCAGACTTCTGACGGTGTACTACTTTTTCAAGTATCTTATCCATGTGGGACAGGATCGATACTGGTCTATAATTTTCTGGGAGTTGCAGGTCACCTGTCTTGAAAATGGGGACTATTCTAGCTTCTTTCCAGATTGTCAGCACAATTGCAGTGCCAAGCGATAGGTTTATTATGTGAGAGAGTGGTTTTGCTATGAATGCCTCAGCTAGCCTGAGAAATTGCACTGATAGCCCATCACTGCCTGCACTACTTGAGTTGGGTAGCGCCATCAGGAAATGATATGTCTGAGACCTGGTTGTTACTTTAAAGTAAAAAGGGGGGGAGCAAGTTGTATTAGCCTGTCTTCCACCATTGTTTTCCGTGGTGGGAACCTGTGCCAGTTACGCATCCAGATTTGAGAAGTTATCATTCGGGAGGTTAGCCACCATTTCTGGGTCTGCCTGTAGTTCCTTGTCGCTCATTAAGGAGATTGCACCATCTTGTTTAGCTGGCTTCAGAATCGAGTTTATTGTTGCCCAGAAATTCCTGTGATTTCTTAGGTTCTGAGTTTGTTGGGACTTGAAATAAGTTGATTATAAGGATTTGGCTTCCCTCTTACACCTGTTCCTTAATTGTCTGGATTACGCCCAATTTCCTGGAGTTGGTCCCATCTTGTGCTTTAGCCAGGCCTTATCTCGCTCTTTCATAAGGGCGACCAATTCCCTCATGACCCATTTAGTGTTCTCTACCCTGACACGCTGAGTTGTGATAGGACAATCCTTGTTTTGGATCAGGGTTAAGGCAGCAATGAGGAAGCCCAGGGCTGAATTTACATCATTCAGTGAGAAAAGATTGGGCCAACTTATGTCCCCTAGATCTCTATGCCTCAACATCTACTCTGGCAAAATACCTGAAGGAGATGATCCTCAGCGGAGGTTTAATTTTTTTGCAAGACCACGTACAGAAAGTGGGGGAGTGGTCACTAATGGAATCCAATAGGACGCCTGCGTTACTGACCCTGTCGTCCCGGTTTGTCATGATCCAGTCAAGTACTGTATGATTACCCATTTTGGAGTTGTGGCACGTGGGTGACTTAATGATTTTCGTAGTTGTTTTTTGTCCAGATGTCCTCTGGCACAGCCAGCAAAAGAATAACCAGCCTTAATACAAAATATCTTAGCTGCTTGGTGGGTACTTGAATCTCAATCTCTCTCTCTCTCTCTCTCTCTCTCTCTCTCTCTCTCTCTCCCTCCCTTCCTTCCTCTCTCTCTCTCTCTCTCTCTCCACTGTATCATGAGTCTTTCGTCCAATGGATTAAAAAGAAGAGTTTGAAACTACTCTGTACGGTTCATTAACTTAAATGGCTAGAGCTGCCTCTCTTTCTCCCCCACCACTGACAGGGGCCCAAGCAGGTGTGCCACCAAGGGAGGAAATGAGGGAGCTGCTGTATGGAGTATACTAGATCATGTGTTGTTCTCACCCTGAGTGGTTTAATGAACCTGATATTATTAACATAAATTTGGGTGAATGGTCAGTATGTTCCTAGAGTTGTAGTGTTCACTGGTCCTGATAGGAGCAACTAGCTCCCTGATCTTTTACTCCTTGTTCACATACTGTGGGAGAATCCAGTTCCTTTGGGTAGTTGTGCCCTTCCCTGCTCCCAGAAGGTGCCACTGCCTGCCTTGTTTGTCTCCCACATTAGCAGTTTACTTTATTTTTTATTCACATAGGGCTTTATTCCTGACTACTGTGGAGGTGCCCTCCAAAGGAGGGTACCTTTACTGTAGTGCCCCACACCGGCTGTATAGCACACATTGGGCACTATTCACATACCTGAGCCACACATTTCTGGTGCTGCCCCTCGTCCATGTAGCAGCAGAGGGGTGTGGTGTAGGCAGCTCAACTATCAACCACATCCATCCAGTCAGATGGCCTGGCATCTATAAGACTGGATCCCCACTCTGTGAGGTGTGAAGAAGATTGTGGGATATGGCCAGTCCTCCCAGGACCAGCATATCCCTTAAAGCAATGGGCTGTTCAAGCCATGTGATTTGTTAAACCTTTGGCCCTCCTGGTATGCTCTGAGGGCTGGGGATAGCAGTGTGAGGATGATGATGCAATGTCCACTTCCCTGTGTGGTAAGTGGGAGGGGGCATGTAAGTAGCTATGGCAGAGTCCCTGCCAGCATAGCCAGAGACCCTTCTACTATTGCTCTAAACATGTGAATTTGGTTTCCTGCATGGCACACAGCTATGCCCCATCCCCAGGCACACTCTCCATCTGGCCACATGCATAGCCGGGCACCCCATGCTGGGTAAGGGTGCAGATGTAGCACAGACCTTCTGTCGTGAATGCATGGGGCTCCGCTAACCTCCACTGTGTGGCAGTTGGTAGTTTTAAAGCCTACATGCCACAAATATTGGTGTGTAGGTTTTGTGAATAAAGCCCATAGTGAATAAAAGTATTCCCTCAGGCTTTCTGAGTTAAATATTAGTGTTTGGCCCTTTTATTCATTTTAACACATTTATTCAAATATTTATAAATAATCAGAACTAATCAGGACTAATCAGAGTCCCCCACCATGTTCCGGCTCTTATTTAATAAGGGTCAGAACTTAATTGAGTTCTGCAAGCCCTAGTGACCTCACTGGCTATGCAATCACTGGTAACCGAGATGCAGTCTCTTGCTGCTCGATTGGTAACCTGTTAAAAATGTTACCAGTAAGTCAACAGGGCTTGCGATGTGACAATGAGTGAGGACACATGCTGATGATGTAGTGGGTGAATTAGAACTAAATATGTCTGCTTCCAGTTATAGCACTAATTTTCACATTACACCCAACACTATTAGGTAGTAAACCATTTAATGAGCACATAGACAAAGAAATACACTTCAGAAATAAAATGTTATAAGGGACTACGTTTAAAAATTACTTAAATGTTCTGCTCACTATTTGTTGGCACTACCGGCTCTTTATTAAATGGTGTTTTTGATTAGAAGAAAAATACATTTTCACCAGAGGCTGTAAACTAAGACAGAGATCCATACTGCAGTCAGCTGAATGAACCACACTGGATGACAGTACTGGCCCCAGTGACTCCAACAAGAAGAAATAGGAGCAACAGCAGTAATATTTTTAGGCAAACTGGCAGGAACCCTGACACAGCACAAGGAGAACAGGATTTCGGGGACAGGCACACCATCAAGAAAGATAAAGACAAGGAGAGGATGGAGGAAGAAGAGGAGGTAGATACTACTACCGTATAATCAATTTCAACAACAGAATATACATTACTGATTGCAAGTAACTTTTCTGTGTATGCTCTCTTACAGAGACTGAGATATAGGTACTTATCAGAGGCCTTTCCTTAGTCTCCATGGTACCTATGGATGAATTCAGAGCTTAAATACTTTTTTGCAGGTACCAAGGAAGTGACTGTATCAGAGGGCACACAGATAAGTGATACAGAACAAGAGAATAAGATTATTGAAACTAGTAAATTTAAGCCTAGATCTGATTTTTAACCCTATTACCCCTCAAATAGACACTTGTTCAGTGCTGTGAACAGGATTTAAACAATATCTTTACAGTCAATAAAAGAATGTGGATCCAAAATTTGATTTGGGAATTAAGAATGACTATAAAGGGCTTAAGGGACAATACTGCCATTACTATAAAAGCCATAGCAGAAACTGAAAAACAATTGGAGGACACAAACTGTTACATGGAATTGTAGACAGATCCTACTGTTAATATTAAAGCTAAACTTGATGGGGTACTTGAGAAGGCAAGCGAAAAGGGAATTATCACTATAGGGAGAAACAGTATCTCACAGTGCATCATCTGATCAACTCTACTACCTACATATACAATATACACAACAATACCCATAATCCACCAGGGATACCCATTATACCAACATACTAACATACTAAAATGCCAGCAGAATAGGCCTAACAGTCTCTCGAGTCTGCTCGATTTTCAGCACCCGCACTGAGGGCCGATTTTGGTGTGTCCCCCTTGGGTTATACTGTCCCCAGTCCCAGATGTTCCACCTGTATTGTGTCTGGTCAGATTTTCCTTCCCCCGTACCTGTCCCATCCCCTCTTAAACCCATCCACAGTCTCCATCTCTACCAGCTCCCTAGGCAGTGCATTCCATGGCTCCACCACCCTTTCAGTGAAATAACATCTCCTCCTCTCCCCCGAGCCTGTCCCCTTCCAGCTTACACCCATGACGTCTTGTTGCCCCACCCTCCTTCCTTTGCAGCACCCTGACTGGGCCTCCTTTATTGATCCCTTTCATGTACTTCAAGACCTCTATCATGTCCCCCCATCCCTCCTCTCCTCCAAGGTGTACATGTCGAGTTCCTTGAGCCTCTCCTCATAGGTCCTTTCCCCCAGGCCCCTGTCATTTTGGTTGCTCTCCTTTGGACCCTCTCTAGGAGTGTAATGTCCCTCTTTAAATGTGGTCTCCAAAATTGTATACAATATTTGAGGTGTGGCCTAACCAAGCAGTTGTACAGTGGAAGGATCACTTCCGCCTTTCTGGGGGTAATCCCCCTGGCGATGGATCCCAGCATCCTATTTGCCCTTGCCGCTGCCCTCCTACAGGTCTCTGAGTTGTTCATTTTGACATCTACCACTAACCCATGGTCCCTCTCACCCTCCGTGACTTGAATCATGTCTCCTCCCAGGGTATACCCCTGGCCTGGATTTCTGACTCCCAGGTGCAGAACCTTGCACTTCCCTACATTGAATTTTAGTTTCCATTTTCCGGACCACCTTTCCAGAGCCTCCAGGTCCTCCTGCAAGGCCACCCTCCCCTCCTCCCCATCCACCACTGCACCTAGCTTTGAGTCATCTGCAAAGAGACTCATCTCACTCCTGAACCCCCTCCTGATGTCTGAGATATAGGCGTTGAACAGGAGTGGCCCCAGCACTGACCCCTGGGGAACCCCACCAGTAACCCACCTTGGGATGAGGCTAACCCTCCAACCACCACCTTCTGAGTACACTCAGAGAGCCAATTTCCTATCCATCTTAGCAACTGTTTCCCTACTGCCATTTCCTTCAGCTTAGCCAGCAGGCCACTATGGGGTACCAAATCAAACACCTTGCTAAAATCCAGAAAGAGGACGTCCACTGGCTTACCCTGGTCCAAGGCCCTTATCATCCAGTCATAGAACTCAACAAGATTTGTCTGGCACAATCTTCCAAAGACAAAGCCATGCTGCCTATCGTCCAAGTACCCAGTTTGTTCCAGTAACCCCCCTAGAGTTTCCTTGACAATACCCTCCATCATCTTGCCGACCACCGATGTCAGGCTAACGGGCCTGTAATTTCCTGCCTCCTCTCTTGATCCCCCCTTGTGGATCGGCATGACATGGGCCACCCTCCAGTCTTTGGGCACTCACCCAGTCCCCAGAGAGATTTTGAAAAGCTCCACTAGAGGGACAGCCAGGACATCTGCCAGTTCCCTCAGCACCCTGGGGTGTATCTCATCTGGCCCAGGTGCTTTCTCCATCTGAAGGGACCTGAGGGCTTCCCTTACTCTCTCTACTGGGATTTCAGCCTCATCCTCCCCCTTTTAACCACGCACTGCTGGGCCCCCACATGTCTGTGTGGCCCCTCCCTTTCCCCAGACCCATCAGGGCCCTTGGTCTCTACCGGTCTCACCCCTTGCTCAGGTTTGCCCCCGTTCCCCTCGCAAGACATAGCCCCTCCATCCCCCCAGTATAAACTATTATAACTAGCAGAGATTAATTGACAGAACCTCTATCAAAATATATTGATAGCTTTTGGGGGAAATCTGCACTAGGGCTATGGTCTAACATAAAAGACATTAAAGATGTACTACAGACCCTAGGTGATATTGTTTTGAGTGCAACCCATTGTAGTTACTAGGGACTCTAGATTTTAATGTATTGTACACTAGCATGCCTCATATAGAAGGTGTACAAGCAGTACAGTTTTTTAAGTAAAAGAGCAGATATTCAACCTGTTGAAAGCAATTATATTCTGAGATGGCAGAACTGGTGCTGCATAACTATAGGACTACATACATTACTTAGTAACTGCAAATGTTTCAAAACTCAGTGTAATGTCCTTCCCCTCCTCTTGGGGGAAGGATGTTGTTGTCAACCTCTGTATTGCAGATAGCTTATAGAATAGTGTAGGTAGCGTACAGGGAACAAAAGGGTTAAGGTTTCCAGTAAGCTTGTGGGAGGAGCTTAGTGCTATAAAAAAGAGGATGGTTAGTTCCCATGGAGCTTCATGAGAGGGAGTTTCCCTGGTTGATTTGCCCTTCAAGGACCAGAGACTAAGCACTTGGACCCTTGCTGGTGGGTCTCAAAGTGAGATGCTATTTTAGAGAAAGAAGAGAAACTGAGATATAGCACTGGAATGGCAAATATTGATATGACCATAGGGTCTTCAGTTTATCCTCACTTTCACATCCAGAGGAACTGGTGGGGAACTGGTGGGGAACTGGAGTGCTGATCCAAGGGGTTCATGCCTGCCCTTGTGGAGGCAGTTATATCCAGAATTTCCCAGACATGACAAAGGAATATTCCAAGAGTGGAGATGTTTGAAGTGCAACAGGACTGCATTTTAAGGACCAAAGGCCCAAGTTAATTGTGAGATAGGTGCTGTAGCACCATTGGGTCGATAACCCATTGTGATAGAAAGACAGGTGTTAGTGAACCCTATAGGAAGCTAATGTGTCAAGTGTGAATTAGGTACTATATTCCCCCAAAAGTAAGCAAGCAGTAATACCCAACAGGGTGGGTGATATTGGGCTACTGGATCACCCAGGAGCATAATGAGGCCTGACACTGCAGGCGGAGGGCCTTGTAGCCCCTGGAAGGTCCGGTATAGCCCATACCACCCACCCTGGAGGATATTATTGCACTTAGAAAATGGGCTATATGTTTCATTTTTGTAGAATATACAAAAAAAAATAAAATAATGGGATAAAAAGTACAAACATGTATTTTTAGTTCATTTTGTGGTAAAGTAGTCCACCCTACTGGTATTGAACCAGGATAAAAAGCTTGCCTGTGAAATGGGTGTGATAGTCAATATAAATACTAAAATGCAAACCAAAAAAGGCTCGCACTCAATAATAAAGTCAGTGACCACAATTTTGCATATAAAAATGTAATTTTATTCTCAACAAAGTGGACTGGACATCACAAAACACTCCCACAGCCTGGAAAAACTACCCAATGGTGTTTCATACCCAAACTGGTATACCTGCCAGTAGAAGGCATAGTACTGTTTCTTACCAGGTTGTTAGGATTAAGGGTTTGAATCTTGCTCTCTCTCTCTCTCTCTGTTTCTTTTTACCTGGCACCCCCTTTCTTTCTTATCCCATTGTGAATTTTGAGTTGTGATCCCCCCTCACTTACTGACCTACATGCTATTCCGTTGGTCCGTTACTGTACCGCTGGCACAAGGATGAGACCAGTGGTACTTTCTTGGCTTAGGCATCTTCAGATTGAGGTGCACTGCAGACATGTGGATGGCTGGAGGACGGTAAGTGGAGCAGGCTGCAGCATAAGGGAAAGCGGGCAGGCGGCAGGAGGAGGGGGATGTATGTATTTCCTTATTTTTACTTTTTACTTCCCTACTGCTTTTTTTGTTCACTTTGGTTTATCACCAATCTTGGAGCGAAGGAACAGGAGTGTGAGTGAGGAGGCTGATGCATCGGGACCATAAATGGGGTTGGGCCTTAAGAAAGTGACCATGAAAGGGTAGTAAGTAAGCTATCACTTTCTGTGTTGTGTACCACTTTAGGTTTTTGTGTTTGTTTGTGTACAAAATGGCCTGAATATTTTGTTTCTGAGGTATGCTGACAGTATCAGGGGATGCCTTGTTTGTTTGTTCTCTGAGTGACCAGAAAAAAAAGGAGGGGGTGAGTTTCAAAACTGAAATGGACCCTATGATATCACTTTTCCATGGGACAGGCTGGACTGGTACTTTTTATTTCTGGTCTCTATTGAAATCTAATGTGTTCCCCTGTCATGTGTACCAGCCAATCAGAGACCAGAAGATAAAAAGCCCTTTTTCTAAAGTAAAGTAGTTGAACTATGTATACGGTGATGGGTGCTGTCACACCACAAAACATCAGTGTCAGAAATGAATGAGAGCAGTTACAAGTATAAATTCTGTTTGATGTGTCACAATTATGACTCCAGCCTAGTGTGTAAATGCTAACCTTGTTTTCCCCAAAGCAGTGGAGACAGATCAAGAAGACAAACATTCAGAATATATAGCTCATCTGGGAATCAAATGGATGTCAGACATCCTTTGGAGAAACCAGACAGAGGCCAGTGAGGAATCAAGGTCCTGAGCAGTGAGGACCCCAGGCTGAAGTTCATTACTCAGAAAGTACCCCCACTCTTGACCCACTTATACTGAAATACAAATCTTCATGGTGTGCACTTCTCCCTGAGAGCCATTTCCTGTCACCAGAAATCACCTTGACCGGGGAGAGGGCTTTCATTAATACTCTTGTAAATATATTAGCTTACATCCACGTATACTGTACGATGTATGTTTTCATTGTACCTTGTATGTGTTACCTGTACCTCACAGCCCCCATCTCACCGTAAAAGAAATTTATTTCCAGTTAAATTACTTAGTTACCATTTAAATAAATGTGTGGGGTTGCTGTATATGTCATTACACAACCCCAATCTAAAAATGGTAAGTCTAGGTTCAGATGTAAATTGTACAGTGCCTCCACTAAGGGAAAAATTAAGTGGGCAAGGTAATAAGATAATAACGTATACCAATGCCACAGCAAAAACTTTACAGTGATGTCATCAACGGAGAAAACAATGATAGATTGCTGTAAAGTCTGCTCGAGACCCCAGCACAGCTTCCCTGGGTCTTGTACCCCTTCCCCAAATCAGCTCCAACTCGGAGTTGATTATAATAAAATAGGAGGTTGTGGGGGGCAGAGCAAGAAACACATTACTTTTCCAACAGCACAATGCCGACCGCAATTGCAGTCGACATAGTGCCATCTCTGTGATGGCAGTCGACAGATTTTCTGTCAAACCGGCATCGTAGATCCAGCTAATACTGCCCCCTGAGAAACAATATCAGTCAACTATGGTCACCAATAGTACACCTCCTGTGCCTCCCACACAGTGCAATCAACAGTTTGGCAACAAATATTCCTTTAACAAATTCGAATAAGGGGCCCTATGCACAAATAGTATCCCAGTCCAACATTCCCTGATGCACAATATGTAGAGCGGGATACGCACATCCCAGGTGTCTGTTGGATGCACGAATGGCATGCCCTGCTGCACATCCTGACCAGGGTATCAGCACCAGATTCTGTGCAACTGTGCAGCCAGCCCAGGCAGGGAGCAGGCATGGGGTGTGTCCACGGAGGGCCAGTGGAGCACAGCATGCACACTACCCATTTCACCCCACTGGGCTAGCTGCAGAGGGATTACATTATGCCAGACAGAGAGCTGCCATTATGCATGCACCTTCCCAACCAGAGGCCACAAGGCTGCATGACACCTCACAACCATGGCTGTGGCCCCCATCCATGCCACAGAGGGCTGGGGGTAACTGTTGGCTGTGGAGTAGTATTTGCTCCTAATTGGAAAATCAGATGTTTCCCTAGGGGGCATAGCAGTTTATACGTGGGCCGCCATATCCCATTTTCCTCTGTTGCCATGGAATAGGGGATCCACTTTGTGTCATTCAGGGCTTCTGATTGGAAGCCCATGGTCTGGCCCATATCCATCCCCCCAGCTGGTCCTGACCCATGCATGTACTGTATCAACACAGCTGCACATTGGACCAGCTGGGGGTCTTGCATCCCGATCCTGTGCATTCCACGGGGACTGGGTAGTCAGCATGTAATTGTGTGGTTCGGTACATACGCTTACCAGCAAGTATCAGGCCCATTTGTGCATAGGACCCAGTATGCTGACACTGCAAATAATATGCTCACAAATCAGGAATTGCAAACAAATAACAAGAGAGTACATTTGGGGATCAGGAATGAAGTCCTAGGAGAAGCAAAGGATAAAACAGGCAGAAGAAGAAGAAGGAGAAGAAGAAGAAGAAACAATAAACTCAATTGTTATTTAGTCTTGGTCCAGCACTCCCCAACCAGAACAGTGCTTGACCCATCTCTCTGTTGGGCCACTACCACAGACCCACTTGTTACCAATAAACCCTTAGTCCTTTCAGGAAGCTTCCAGGAAAAACTTTGGTAGCCAGGTGCTGGATCATGGCAGGCAAGATTACATTGCACATGGTTGGCCGGTGTTAGTGTGTGTAACGCACAATTCAAACAAACAGTATTTGTAATCTTCACTGGGTAGACTAGTCCATTAAAATTAGTATCCACAAACTATGACCCTATGCAATGACTGGAAATTTGTGTGGTAGGACCCATGGGCCATGTTCAATAATTCACAGTTCACCTCTAGCTCAGTAGCCTGTGTATCCAGCTGCAGTCCTAGCTTAATATACCCACTCCATTCCACAGTCGTCAGTCACAACTCCAATGGCTCCTTCAGCTCTGCCCTGCCAGTCACTCTGTTTGGCACCTCAGACAGGCTGACTGGACTAGTGCTTCTTCGGTCTCTTGGGGTGTGTGGATGGATCCCAGGCTTCTGTCAGCTCACCTCTGCAAGCCTCTGTCAGCTCACCTCTGCAAGCCCCAAAGACACTCCCTTTTCAGATTGTCACCTGGTTGTGGTGCCCAGCATGGTGACTCCTGGGCTCTTGCTGGCTCAGTTGCTGTAGCAGACCCCTCAGGTCTGATCAAGGCAATGTCTCTCAAGCTGTACACTGAGACTCAGCTGCAGAGCAGCTTAACCTTGTAGTCTCAGATGCCCTCAGCTGCAGATGTCAGCCTCTGTCTCACTCTGTGCTGCAGGCAGCAATCTCTTCCTTTGTGGCTGTAAAACACACTTCTTATTCTTCAAGTCTGTGTGCAACTTCTGCATCCTCTGACAAATGGTACGTCTGCTCCCCTTCTCTGCCTTCTGTAGACTTCTCCACTGACTGAAGATACATTGGAAAAATCTTCAGTAAAACCGTGAACAGCCAGCCAACGATTGGTAGAAACCTCTTGTCAGTCCCTTGGGAGGGTCTATCTGTCTGACACTCGGTGTCTGCTTGGCCACCCCTTTCCTGGGTGAATTATTGAGGTCTTCCAGTGTCTCCTGATCCCCTTGTAGCACTGGATCAGGCTTCTGGAGCCTGACTAGCTAATGTGACATCCTCTGACCCTGCTGCCATGTTAAGAGGGGTTAGAGGATGAACACGATGGCTGCCCTGTTTATAGTTCAGGGGCCACTGGCTCCAACAGTCTAGTTTTTTTTTCCAAAGGCCTCCTGCCCTTAAACAGTTATCTGTGCCCCACAGGTGTTGTGCACAGTTGCACTTTACTGACCAATCAAATCGGAGTAGCTGGTTAGGAAAGTCTCCAGTCATCATGAGCACTGATCATGCTCTCTGTTGGAGACAGAAGGCAACCCTATGATATGTGGCTGGGAGTCACTATCACTATTGCACAGGAGGTGCCAAAGATTTCCTACTTCTCCTTCTCCTGATCCTGCTCTGCCCCATCCAAGTCCTTGGGAGCTGAAGGGAATGATGAATAGACAATCTGTGTGGCTGGGTTCTATGGAACCTAAGATAAGCCCCTACTTTGGGGGGGTAGATAAAAAAAGAACCACGACTTAGAAGGATGGACTGCATCATCCTAGGATACTTCAAAGGTTTAGGCAATGAGACATCCTACACTTTGCTATAGTACAGTATATGGGAGTGCTTGGTAAGGCTATTGTCCCTTTGCTTTAAAGACAAGGAAACCGGACCTTTAGCTTTGTTCATGTGCAGAACTCAAAACTTAGACATTACCTACTGTAGGTACCCTACAGATATGTCAATAAGTCAGTCTGTGTTATTATATTATTTGGCTTGTGCTAGTATTATTATATTCCCATTAGGGACTTTTTGTTTCCTGTTAAGGGAATAAATGTGCCAATTTGTACTAGCAACTGCTGTTTGTAATGCG
Organism: Neoceratodus forsteri; assembly: GCA_016271365.2. Classification (NCBI taxonomy): domain Eukaryota; kingdom Metazoa; phylum Chordata; order Ceratodontiformes; family Ceratodontidae; genus Neoceratodus; species Neoceratodus forsteri. Next base: position 306,804,692 of record CM057451.1, on the reverse strand, counting down.
ATTGTTATGTTTGCATGCATGTGTGTGTGCACAGCAAACATTTTGTTACGAAGAATGACATTTCAGAGGTGTGTCACTGCCAAGCCATCAATGACCAGGCACTCCGGTCTAGTCTGGTCATGGCACAACTCACTGTTTGCTGGGCGGATACTTTATATAGTTAAAAGGAAACAGCTGCTACTATCAGACAGCAGCTGGCTCATTTCGTCCACATAATGCTGCCCAACAGCCAGCTGCTCAATGTGTTTACATTGAGACCAGAGGTTTCTGCTACACCCAGATCAGCGGGAAATCACTGATGTGTGCCCTGCACAGCTTGGATCTCCGGTTCCTTTACATTGTTAGGCAAGCAAAATTATTTTTTACAATTTGCCTAAAAGGCAGCAAAGAGAGAGGATACAGCTGCAACTAATGTTGAATAGCCACATGCAAATTGTGGCCAACCAGCTGAGCAGGGTGTTTACCCTGAGTATAGAGGTTTCTGCTATACCCAGATCAGTGGGAACCCCTGATATGTGCCCTGCACAGTATGCAACTTCTGTTCCTTTACATAGTTAGGCAAGTAAAATTATTTTTTACAATTTGCTTAAAAAGCGGCAAAGAAAGGGGGCTACAACTACAACTAATGCTGAATAGCCACATGCAAATTGTTGCCAAGTATGCCAAACAGAAACTCAAGCACTCCAGAGGAAAGTAATATAGCATGCAGGCCTGATGCAAAATTCAAGATTAGGAAATACAAACACTATAACACTGTATGACATCGGGAAGCCCACCCCCAGTACCACCAAACATGACACCGACACTAGGGTGCCCAATCCCCAATGTCAGTATTTCAAATAAAGAAAATCGTTCCGCATAGTCTTTCTTTTTCAAATCCCTGTAAAAAAGGAAATGGTCCATTGATGTCTTTTGCCACCACCGTTGCCCTCACCCACTTGACCCTCCCACTTAGCACCCCCACCCCTTACCTACTGGAGGTCCAATGCTGTAATCTTCCCTGAGCTGGAGACACAACTTCACTCTTCAGAGCTGGACCGGGAAAGGAGGAAATCAGGTGGAATGTGGTCAATGTATTTCTATGCCTTTTGAACTTGTACTGATACCTTGGTCATTTTTTTTATATTTTTCCCCAAAATTTTCAACATGGCCTTTTTAGGACCCCAGCTCATGAATAAGTAGGTGAAGTTTTTCAACTCCGGGCTGAAAGGTGATTTCGCAGTCCCTACGCGAAATCACCATTCGGACAGGATTTGAAAATTTTCATCTACCCAGTTCATGAGGTGGGATCATAAGAATGCTATGATGAAAATTAGGGTCACAATATTTAAACACTTCAAAGTTATGAACGTTCATTGACATTTTTCGGTGCTCGCTCATACGTTTGGCAGTTTTCAATATTTTGACCCCAAATTTTCAACATAGCCATTTTTCACACCATCTCATGAACGTGACAGCTGTCGTTTTTCAAATCCTGGCCAAAATGTATTTTTGCACCTGTGACATGAAATGACATTTCAATGGGGATTTGAAAATTTTCACCTACTGGGTTCATGAGACGGGGTCATAAGAAGACTATGTTGAAAATGTGGAGTCAGAATATAAAAAAAACAGAAAAGATACGAAGGTACATTGACATTTTTCAATGCTCGCTCATTACGTTGGTAATTTTTAATATTTTGACCCTAAATTTTCAACATAGTCATTTTTTCACACCAAGTCATGAACCTGACAGCTATCATTTTTGAATCCTATCCAAAATATGATTTTGCACTTTGTCACGAAATTATGTTTTGTCCAGTATTTTATAAACAACACCGGTCATGTTCAGAAGGGGGGGAGCATAAAAAGACTATGCTAAAATGTTTGGGTCAAAACTGTTACAAAACAGAAACATAGAATTTTAAAGCAGATAAGGACCTCTTGGCCCATCCAGTATGCCCATTCCTCCCTACCTACACTATTACTGCAGACGATACTCCAATCTACAGCTCTTTCTCCCTCCCTCTTCCTTTAAACTATGATTCCCTTGTGCTTATCCCATGCATTTTTGAACCCAACCACTGTTTTTACCCCCACCACCTCCATTGGATGCTGTTCCAGGAATCTACCACACTTTCTGTGAAGGAGTACTTCCCCACATCTATTCTGAATCACACCCCCCCCCCAAGTTTCACAGCATATCGCCTTGTTTTTCAACACCTTTTGTTCTGAAGAATTCTTCCCTCCTGTACCTTATTTACCCCCATGATGTATTTAAAGGTCTCTCTCATATCCCCCCTCTCCCTCCTCTTTTCCAAGGTGTACATATTGAGGTCCAAATAAAATGATAAAATAACTTTGCTTGCAGGGTTGGCCGTTAGCCCAGTGGGGACCACGATGCCTTCCCATACCAGTGACCTGAGTTTGGGTGTAAGCTCAGTGAGCCTGCTGAATGAGCCAAGGCTGGAGGAAAGGTACCACAGTGTGTGGCACTGGTCCCAGCTTGGGGATGGATAGAGCAGCATTCTGTCACACACAGAACACCTTGTGGTGAGCTGGGGACCTTCCCTCAAAAGGGGTGGATGTGTTTGTGTTGAGGCCTGATAGTCATGTGCACCGCAATTGGACAGATAGGTGAGCCTGACAGTTTTAAATTACAGCACAGGCACAGACCTACAGATAGTAAGAAGTCAAGGTCCACTAAAAATTATTCATCTCACTATGCATGCTTGCCACACACACCATAAATGCAAACATTTGGCATTGACAAAAGCTTGTTCTCCTTTGACAAATGATATACTAGGTGTCCTTAATTGAACCTAGAAGGTGCTATCATGTGTGTCAAGTTAATGCACGTACATGAGAGTTGCATAATGCATATGAAAAACTTAGCAAATCTAAATAAAAGAAAGAAAGAGAAAAGCTTATTAATCAATTATCTGTTGTGGTAATACCTGGACTCTTCTTTAGCAAAACAAGACTTAAGAAACAGACCACCCACTGATAGCTTCCCTAAAAATGCCCTGCCCTACAAAACTTAATACTAAGATAACAATAACCAATGTGAAATTACATGGCAACATAATCCCTGGGTGGGAGCAGCGTAGTTTACCTTTTCTCTTCCTTTTCTTATTTCTTGCAAAACAAACTGTGTCTAATGAGAAATCTCACTGCAGGGCATCAGTAGTTCCTTTCTTTCCACTGTACATCAAAATTCTATAACTCATCAGAAATAAAAAGATTACGTTTTCAAAATACACAGTTCTGGGGCAGCACTGTGGAGACTACAGACTATGAGTGATGGAATGCTCAGTTTCTTGAACAAAACAACTAGGTAAAACTTTATTTTTTTCTGTTTTTCTTATGAAACATCCCAGGGCAGGTGTTAGGGTGCAATTTACATGGGTGCCAGTATATAGTCAATTTGTGCTTTGACAGCCTGATCAGCTCTGCTAACTAGTGCCACTCTTTAGGCCTAGAACATGGGTGGCATTTATAGCCCCCAGCTGCCCCTTGCAATGAGTGCAGAACTCTGCCCGGGATTGGCTGGGAGGGCAGTCTAGAAGAAGGAGCTGTGCCAGAACCAGGGCATTCAATCAAAACTTCTGTAGGGGGCATTTACTGTAGGAAGCATGTACATCTGCAACACCCTGAATAACTTCCTTGTCCTCTTAAAGGCCTGTTGTAGGTGTACCTGACATTCTGAATGCTATGGTGTATTGTTCTTCTCGGCCCTAACAGCCCCATGTCCTGATTGCATGTGTACTGTAGGTCCACAGGCAGAATGGGATTGGGTCAGAGGGTCACTTACATGGCTGGCATGGGGAGGGCCCTGGATGCCACAGAGTGTTCTGATTGTGCAGTGGGGACATTCTTTGACTAACACAAATCCTTCATGCCTGTGAAGGACTGTATAGACTGAGCCCTTAGGAGGCAGTATAGTGTAGAGGTTTAGGGCTCTGAGCTGCAAATCTGGAGACATGGGTTTGAATCTCACAGCCCCCACTTGCATACTGTGTGACCCTGAGCAAGTCACTTAACTTCCTTGTGCTCCCAGGTTGTACCCGAAAACAAGTTTCAGCTTAGTGTGCCTTACCTGGTTAAACAATTTCCCCATTCCCCTTTAGGCTTAGCTCCTGATAAGAAAACAAGTGACTGTGAAATCCTCCCACCCAATTTTGCCTGCAGTTATTCTGTTGGGAAGATATAATTGACAGGTTTCTAGTAATTCCAAGGCTTAGCTTGGGGTTTGGTGGGGTAATGAGTGACTCTAAACACACCCTCCTCCCAGGACTATGAAAGGACGCATTCTCAAGCCTCCTGTGGAGGCTCATATTTCTTTGCTGCAGTTCTGTTGTAGAAGCTCCTGCTTCCCTCTTTCCAGGTTCCTCCCCCCACCCCCTGCTTGCTTCCCTGCACTTCTGCTGTATCTGTCCTTGTTTCTTTTACTTTTTTTTGTCATGTCACGTATCTGCTGTTTCTAAACTCTGTTTTGGTTTGTATTATTTTCCTTTATTGTGTATGTCCTTGTTTCTTGTACCCTTTGTTTCTTTTTTCTTTTTTGTTTGTTTTTTTTTTGTCACATCACATATCTGCTGTTTCTGAACTCTACTTTGGTTTCTATTATTTTCCTTTATTTATTTATTTATTTCATTTTTGTTAACCGGGTAGGTGCACTAGCCATAAAATAACTATTTTCAGGCACGACCAGGGAGAGTACAACAAAAAGAGAACAGTGGAACAACAGCAACATGGGTACAGTAATACAAACAGAGGAACAGTACAGCAGTGCTACAAAAATTACAACGTTTACTCACTTCTACCTCCACTTAGCTATGGGCTGCAACAATATGCTTCGTTCCTTTGTCTGTTCCACTCTCGTTTCAGTTAGATTTTGCTTTAAACATGTTTAGTGCTTGGCAGTTTCCTCAGTCAAGCTCTATGTGTCCTGTGCAACTTCAAACCTCATGGTTATCCATCCAGTTTCCTTCTTGTTCTGTTTAGCGCTTTCACTTTGCCACTTAATTTAGAACAGTAGTTTGTGCTCAGCATTTTAAAATCCTTGTTATGTTTCATACAGGTTTGGTGAAATATAATGTTTTCCTGTCTGTTTGTATTTGGCTGTTTTTCTCAATCTCTTTTTATTAAGAGTTTTTAAACATAGCGTTATCAATAAAACAGTAGTACAATAAACTACTGTAAGTACAGGTTCAGGAAGCTTATTAATATTCCCCCAAACATGCCAATTGTGTACTAGACTGCTCTCACACAGGTTCTTCTAAATAACAATCTCACTTGTTTTCAACCACTTTCCTAGTCCTTATTAGTAATCATATTTTGTTTTCTTTATAGTGGACTGGAATGCAGTGACCATTCTTCAATCTGAACTTAAACTATCCAGTACTCACTGTACCACAGTCTGAATATCTTCAGAAAAATCAGGGCACAAAATCATTCCTCTTATCCGTAATATTTAATATCAGGGTCTGCCATCTATTTATAAAAAGTTCCATTTATTGTAGTAGACTATGGGTTGGATGTTTAAAGGGTGACGCAGAGCTTACATCAAGCCCTGCATCACAGCACTTTGAAATCGCCCGTGTGCCAGTCCCTTTTGCCACAACTGATTTTCAAAAGTGGGGTGCAGTTGCAGCAACTTGGACCAAATCTGTGGTGCAAGCTCCATAAAAATGGTCCTCAAGATTGACACAAACTAGACTACAGAAAGTTATTCTAACTTGCATCTGTTGTCGCACAGGATGGAAACTCCCATTAGACTGCAGCGAGCCCAGTGTGCCATATCTTTGATGCACCCCATGCTTGCAGCTGTCTAAAGCCTTTGAAAATCTGGCCCCCATGTCAGTTTTTCCATAGGGTATAAGTAGGCTTGCCAGGATTAGATTGAAATCAGTAAAAATCGATACACATCAATTTCAGAACAATTCATGAAACTGACAGAAAAAAAATTACATCGATACTGATTGATTTTTGTTTCAAAGCTTCACCTCCAACTCTGGCATCTCATTGGGTTTCCTAGTCAGGTAATTAAAAAAAATAGGTAGAAATAAACTGGCAGCAGTATTGGATGTTGTGACCCCCCAGAGCCTTCCGTCTGCCACAACTCAAGCAATTAAAGCCTTTCACCACAACTCTGCAATCTCACGCTGGTTCCCCGTCAGGTAATTTTTTCTTTTATTGCAATTAAATGGCAGCAGTATTGGATGCTGCAACTTTCCTGTCCCTTCTTCCCACCAAAAAGAAGGCAATTAAACATGTGCCCCCCCCCATCTCTGGCTTCCTACTGGGGCTCCCAACCCGGTCAGCTGTGAATTGTTGTATTTCCTTCTTATTTGCCCAAGAGAACTTCCTGCAGGGCTCCCAAAGGAAGACACCAGTGAGAACAAGAAGAGAGGATAGAGAAGACATAGTGAAGGGAGAAAGAAGCAGTGACACCTACAGGTTAGGGGGAAAACACATGGACAGCCAGATCTGCCAGAGCTGTGGAGGGCTGGTAGCAAGGCAGACACTCTGGGAACTGGGGTGCCTCTTCTGAAGAACAGTTGCAGAACTATGGAGGAAGCTATGGCAGGCAAGAGAATAGATCACAAGGCTGCAGAGGAGGCTGATATCAGAAAAGACAGGTGGGGCAAAGAGGAAGAGGAGTAGCCATTTACATTCAAGAAGACATAAAAGCCATAGATGTGCAGAGTTACCCTGGGGACACCGAGTCACTGTGGCTTACTATAGGTACAGAAAATGGAAAAACCTTCAGGATCGGCATCACTTACAGACCTCCGAATCAAGGACAGAAAGGGGACAAAGACTTGCTAGAATAAATACACAAAATGACTCAGAGAGGAGAGGGGATACTAGTGGGGGACTTCAACCTTCCAGATATAAACTGGAGTACACTTACGGCGGCAACAACAAGAAGCAGGGATTTCATATTGGCACTAAAGGGAGCATGACTAAGTCAACTGATCAAAACACCAACAAGAGGAGATGCCATACTCAACCTGGTCCTCACAAACACTGAGAGGGTCAAGGAACTCGACGTGGGATGAGATATTGGTATTAGTGACCATCGCATGGTTGGCTTCAAGGTGAACATAACTGAGGACATGTGCCACTCAAAAATAAAAGCACTAGATTTTAAAAATGTGGACTTCAACCAATTGAGAACCAACATAAGAAACGACTTAACTGATCTACAAGTGGATGAGGTCAATGTCATGTGGGGGAAATGTAAGAAAGCAATCCAGACAGTAACTGACCAATGCGCCAGAAGGATTACCAAGGGGAAAAGAAAATGAAACCCCTTATGGTTTTCAAAGGAAATGGCTAAAATAGTGAAAGAAAAACAGAACGCGTTCAAGCTATACCAGGAGACAAACAAGAAACAAGACTGTGTGTTGTACAAGGAGAAAATGAAAGAAGCCAGCAAAAAAATAAGGCAGGCAAAATCACAGACAGAAGCAAGTATAGCAGAGAGGGCAAAGAAAGGAGACAAATCATTCTTTAGATACATCCAGGAAAGAAGGAAGGCAAAAGGGGATATAGTCAAGATTACAACTCAGGAAGGGAAAATAACAGAAGATTACCCAGAAAAAGCAGAAATCCTGAACAAGTACTTCTGCTCTGTATTTACTGAGGAGGACCCAGGCGATGGCCCAGAAATGGCAAAACGCAACACCCCTGGACAAGGGGTTGATACTAGCCCCTTCACAGAGACCAAGGTACTGGAGGCACTAAATAAACTACAAGTTGACAAGGCAATGGGGCCAGATGAAATGCACCCCAGGATCTTAAAAGAACTGAGATTAGAGTTGGCTGCCCCACTGGCTAAACTATTCACCAAATCCCTAAAGAATAGGGAAGTACCCGAAGTTTGGAAAAGGGCAATCGTGGTCCCACACCACAAATCGGGCAGCAGGGAGGACTCTGGAAATTACAGGCCGCTACGTCTCACATCCATAGTGGGGAAGTTAATTGAGATAATACTCAAACAGAGGATCTCTAGAGCACAACGCAGAGACCTGAACATGGAATGCAGGACTGAAAAGTTCCGATCTTCACACGACCCTAACTGGCCCAAGTCTGGCCCTCCTTTGTGGAATTGCCTTCCCCAACTCCATGCTCGAAGGCCAATCAGTGATGGTGGAACCCCCCCTTCTCTCTTTCTTTCTTTCCTCTATTGGTCTCCCACAGGGACTTTCCCTGCAGTTTAGAGACGCTCCCTGGCTGTTCCTGGTTTCTGAGCTCTACGCTACTTACCTGCCCATGACGAGACGAGCGCTCTACTTTGCTTCCTGACATTCATGACTGAAAGTCTCTCTGGAAGGGCTAAAGAACTCTGTTTGGGACCTAGCTGAAAACCCTCCTAAATGGGGGGGGGGGGCACAAACTCTTCAGAATCATACCTGGGCTGCCAACGTGAGAGGTTGCCATCCCCTCCCCTTTTTCCCCCTTTTTTTTTTTCTTCTTTTCTTTTTTCCAAACCTTAAACGTGATAACATTATGCTCTGATTGGGGGACAGGGGGGAGGAGGAATTTAAACAAGTACATAAGGTACTGTAAATCAGCTTACTGGGCCTTAACCTGGTCTTTGATCCAATATTATCTTCCTCTGGACCCCATCAGTTGCTCACTGACTTAATCGTACATTTTTGGTCATGGCTGTAAGGGAAGAGGTTCCCCATCAGGAGTTATTCAGAAGACAATTCGGATTTATGCCTGCAGTGGAACTGAACACCCTGAGACATTGAGCTATCAATTCATAACTTACTTATGGTGTACCTGGGCTGGGGTCGGGGGGGTTTTGTTTGTCTTTCTTTATCTCACTTCACTCTGGCCGGTTATTTAGGAGCTTCAAGGGGTGATGATATATGTTATATTGCTGATCTGCATGGATCCTAGAATGAGGAGGGAGGCTTTGAAGCCTGCAGGTCGCTGATTGTAGGGTGTCCCTTATAGGGGTCCTCCCTCCGGGAAGGAAGGGTGGAATCCTTCTAGTCTGGAGCCCCCTTCTAAATATTGCCTTTGCAATTGCCCTATGGCTGGGGACCTACTGCCAGCCCTCCCTTGGAAGTACATCATCAGTTTTTTCAAGCACGGATGAGAGAGTGCTAAGGGACTCACTAGCCCTGCCATCACTTATGCCCAGGCCCTCATGTGAGGAATGTCCTGCGCATGTTTTCCGATCCCACGGTTGGGAATTACTGGTTTTGCTGTTCACTGGTTTTAACCTTAACTTGTTAGAAAAGTTAAACGGGTACATCTACAGTTGGGACAAGGTGCCTTATCAGACATGTTTGTATCAGTCCTCCTTTACCTAGATAAGTTAGTCAAGACAAACGCAAATGAGTGATAGGAATATGAAAGTGCTCTCCTACAACATTAACGGCTGCTCCAGCCCGGTTAAAAGAAAACAAATCCAGAAGTACCTCACCAGACAAAACTGTGAGGTGGTATTCTTACAGGAGACTCATCTGTCACCACCTGAAACCTTAAAACTGAAGACTAAAGCACACCCCCATATGTTTTTTTCGTCCCTTGATGCGGGCCATAAGAGGGGGGTGGCCATTATGCTCGTGGCTTCGTTCCCATTTGAGCATGAAGAGACGGTGACGGACCCTGGAGCTAGATACATTATGGTTGTGGGTAGAGTACAGGATACTCCTGTAACTCTAGTTAATGTTTACGCCCCTCCAGGCTCCCCCGCAGCATTTTATGTATCGATTGCTTGATTGGTTGCAGAGAGGTCTAGGGGCCTGCTGATCATGAGGGGAGACTGGAATTTGATATGGGATAGAAACCTAGACACTACATCGAAGGCTCAGGCCACTGATCAGCATAAGGTTAGGGAGGTCAAACACACCCTGCACCAGGTGAGGCTAGTGGATATTTGGCGAGAAAGATACCCAAGAGTGAGAGACTACACCTGTTATTCCCCTTGTCACAAGGTTTTCTCTCGAATTGACACATTTTTCACCTTTAAAGATGAAGTGGATGGCTTCCCTTTGATGTGGTGGGTACTGCCACCCTGTCGGACCATAGCCCCATCTTCCTAGAGGTGGCCCTCTCCCTGCCCAAGAAAATAACTCATTGGAGGCTCAATACTTCCTTACTCAGGGACAAAGAGGTCCTAGATAAAATTAAACTGCAGATCATAGACACGTTACAGGAAAACACTACCCCCGGGATGTCCCCACAGATTATTTGGTATACACTGAAAGCCATAGTCAGGGGACAATTCATATGCATAGCCTCCCAGAAAAAAAAAGAACGCCTCCTGAGGCAACAAAAGTTGCTGACAGACCTGAGGGAGCTGGAGGCTAGACAAAAAACGGATTGGGACACGCAGAGAGATCGAGAACTTAGATCTCTGAAGGCAGAACATCAGAAGTTACAAAGAGAGGAGATAGAGAGAAATCTCTTTTTCCTCAAACAAAAATACTACGAGGGAGGTCCCAGGGGTACTAGGTTACTAGCGGCTCGCCTGAGACACTTTAGAGCCAGGGCTACAATAACTAAAATTATATCTCCGACTACAGGCCAGATGACTAATAGGGCGAAGCAGATTACAGAGGCTTTTGTCTCCTACTATACTAAGCTATACACCCCACAGAAACAGTCATCCACCAGGCATTATGGGTACTTGGGGACCCTCCCCCTCCCTAAGCTCACAAGGGAAAAGGGCCAGCTTTTGACCAAACCAATCACACAGGCGGAAATACTAAAAACTATAAAGGGCCTGAAGAATGGGAAGTGTCCAGGGCCAGATGGTTTTGGGGCTGAATTCTATAAGGCCTTTGCCACAGAAACAGCTCCTATTTTGGTGGATGTCTTCTCAGGGGTTTGGCAGGAGGCGCAACCGATTCCCCCATCATGGCAATACACCACAATCTCACTCATACCAAAAGAAAACAAGGATCCCTCCCATTGCGAATCATACCGACCAATTTCTCTCTTGAACTCTGACTATAAGATCTTTACCTCAATTCTCGCATCTAGACTGAACCCAATCCTCCCAGAGCTCATCAACCCAGACCAGTCGGGATTCATCCCAGGCCGACAGGCCCCAGATGGGGTTAGATCAGCGATCAATATAATTGATACCATTCACCGCACACACCTCCCTGCCTGCCTCATGAGTCTAGACGCTGAAAAAGCCTTCGATAAGGTTTCCTGGCCTTTTTTATTTACGGTTCTGGAGCGGATGGGGTTCCCGCAATCTTTTATTGATAGCTTGAAGTCCCTATACTCTGGCCCACAAGCATGTGTCAGAGTAAATGGGGGTGTCTCAGACAGATTTGCCCTAAGCAGGGGCACCCGACAGGGCTGCCCTCTGTGCCCTCTGTTGTTCGCCCTATACATAGATCCTCTAGCTGAAGCAATTCGTATCTCTCCTGGGGTACAGGGAATTGAGGTCGGAGGACAACAGCGGAGAATATCACTATATGCAGATGATGTTTTACTTTGCATGTCGCATCCAGAGACCGCAATCCCACAGGTATGGTCAATTCTAATAGAATTTGGCAAATATTCGGGTATGTCTTCAATAGCCAAAACTGAGGTTTTGTGCTTTTATTATTCCCCCTCCAATAGACTAAGGGAGTTTTTGCCACTTAACTGGCAGGCGGACAAAATGAAATATCTAGGAGCTTACCTTACTAAACATAACTCCCATCTTTTTAGGGCAAATTATGCCCCACTCTCTAACCAGGTGCAAAGAGACCTAGACAGATGGTCCCTGCTGAACCTCCCCTTTTATTCGAGAATTCACTCCATTACTATGAATATCCTGCCCAAATTTCTGTACCTGTTTCAATGCCTGCCGGCCTTTATATCTAGAACCCATTTTCATGACTGGCACAGAATGATCACAAAGTTCGTCTGGAATAACAAAAAACCTAGAATAAATGCCCAGATTCTCCAATTGGCCAAGATAAAAGGGGGTAAATCCCTACCGGACCTTGAAGATTATTACCTTGCCACACAAATTAAGAGGGCGTTGCAGTGGTCTATTCCTACCTATGCAGCCAACTGGAAGGAGATGAAAACATTGAAGGAGGAGGAACGGGGCCCAATGTTAGGAGCTCGCACCATACAGTTGAGTATGGCTAGAGCACATCCCCCCCCCTCACTAATGTCTGCCAGGGACACCTTAAAAGCCACCCGTAGGGCTTGGCAGAAATACAAACTAAAAACTTCTATGGCTGCTGCACAGGTTGTCATGGGACATTGGCTTTACACCATCCTCTTAGATCATACTTTAGAGCCTGGGAGAAGAGAGGTTTAACTTATATTAGGCAATTTATGGTGGAGGAGAGGTGGCGGACTTTAGAACTCTGAGCAGAAAACACAGCCTGCTAATGCTGACCATTTCAGATACCTGCAGGCAAGGGATTATATCCTCTATTGCCAAGAGGATCTCTAGGGGAAAGGGCTACTCCTTTCATAGAGAGTCTCCACACAATACTAACTTCACAGAAAACATCAGGCCTCATTTCTATGCTTTATAAAGCCCTGACAGGACTAAGAAAGGATCCTTTAGATAGAGTCAAAAGGAGATGGTTAGAGGAAGGATATGTGGGCCCACAGGGAATTAATTGGGAGCCAGTATTTAAACTGGCCTCCAAAACTACCTGCTCACCCTTCTGGCAGGAATTCAGCTGGAAGGTGAAGATACGTTACTTTCTCTCTCCTCTGTCACTGAGTAAAAGATCCTTGGATAGGGACCCGAACTGCTGGAGAATTTGTGGGGAGGCTCAGGCAAATTATCTGCATGTCTTCTGGTCCTGTCCCCAGCTTGGGCCCTTCTGGGGGGAGGTGTCTCAGGCACTCGCAGAGTTGTTTACCCTAGACGCCCCCCTGGACTGGACAAACCTCATTCTGGGGGAACCCCCCCAAAACCTGACTGGAGCAGACACGTTGTACCTCTGGTCCCTCCTCTTGTGGCCCGGCCCACAACCCATCACCAGGCTGTGGTTGAAAAGAATCCTCCCAGCTTAGGTAATTGGATTGAATTGGTGCAGGAGGTTGCAGATATGGAAAAAATAACTTATAAGATAAACCATAAGCTACCGGTGTATGTTTGGAGATGGACGAGATGGGAGATCTGGCGGGGGACAGAGGGGAGAGTTATGCCCGCCCGGTTCCCCTGAGGCTCCACTCACAGATCGACACCAGTTAAATTTAAGTAGAAGCACCTCCCAAAACGATCTCAGTGTGGGGCAGCTGCCCAGGGGACGGCCTACTCTGTTGTGGGGAGAGCTTGTTGGGACATGTCTCCTAATGACCCTGATGCTGTTGTCTTGCCATTAGAAATAGAATGATGTGGGTCACTTCCTTTTTTCTTTATTCCCTATTGTCTGCATTTCTAAATGGATTGTATATTCGTAAATGGAACTGATTCTGTCTGACTGTTTCATATTAATTGTACCCGATGATTACCAATAAACTTAAATTTAAAAAACAAAACAAAAACAGAGGATCATGGCATTCCTGGAGGCTAGCGTCCGTCAGGACCTCAAGTAGCATGGATTCACAGAGGGTAGGTCATGCCAGACAAACCTGATTGAGTTCTTTGACTGTGTTACAAAGGTTATAGATGACAGCGGGGTGGTAGATGTGGTCTACTTAAACTTTAGCAAGGCCTTCAACTAGGTTCCACACAGAAGGCTGGTAAAAGAAGCTAGACCACACAGGAGTTGGATCAAAAATAGTTAAATGGGTTAAAAACTGGCTACAGGGCAGAACCCAGAAAATGCAGGTAAACAGAGCACTGTCATCAGAAGTTAGGATAACCAGCAGTGTGCCCCAGGGTTCAGTACTGGGGCCCCTGCAGTTCAATATTTTCATATCAGCTATAGCTAACGGACTGCAGGGAAAGGTATGTCTGTTGTCAGATGATACCAAAATATACAACAGGATCGACACCCAGCAGGGACAAGATGGAAGCTGACCTCAAGAAACTGGAAGAATGGTCTGGAGCATGGCAGTTGAGATTCAATGCCAAAAAAGTGCAAGTTATGCACATAGGAAAAGAAATCCAAATAAGGCATAGTACCTTGGACTGGAAAGACTAGCTGCCTCCACCCAAGACCTCGATTTGGGAATCATTATCTCAGACAACTTGAAGGTAGGTAAACAGTGACAGAAGGCAGCATTAAAGGCCAGCGGTATGCTGGGATGTATTTGGATATGGCAGGGGTGAGGCTAGGGTACTGCACACCATGCAGTTTAATGAATGGTTGCAAAACTGGTGCAGAGCACAAGGCTTTGGCTTCATTGGGGACTGGGGGTACACCTGGAGAGATGAAGGTCTATACTGGCATGATGGTCTGCATCTTTCCACGAAGGGAACCAAGCTCCTAAGTGACAGGTTTAAATGCTTCCTTGGCAAGCTTTTAAACTAGCCAAGGGGGGAGGTGCTGAAAAGAGGCAGGAAATTTCAAGCTTCCCCGCACAAAACATGGCAGATAGTAAGGTAAACACTGAGGTACAGAGCTCAACAGAGGGCAGGACAGGGGTAAATGGAAAAATAGACAAGGGCAATAAGAGCAGGGATGGGGAAAAAGGATAAAGCCAACATTAAATGGAGGGCAATAAGTACCAATGCCCGTAGTCTGGGAACAAGCTCCTGAGCTAGTAGCCTGATGGAAGATGAAAATTGGATATTGTGGCAGTCACGAAACATGGTACACGGAGAACCATGACTGGGATGTCAACATCCGGGTACACAGTCTACAGAAGGGACAGGGAGGGTAAAAGAGGAGGTGGAGTAGCTCTATATGTAAGGGAAGGTATCAGAGCTACAGAACTAAAAAGTAAAGGGGGAGGACAAGAGGCACTCTGGGTCACCTTGGAGACAGGGAATGGCATCACAATCCGCACAGGGGTTGTATACAGACCCCCGTCTCAAGGGGAGGAAACGGACAAGAAAATGATGGAAGACATTCTCAAAATGGCTGAAAAGGGGCAGATACTGTTGATGGGGAACCTGAATATTCCAGATGTTAACTGGATGACATGTACTGCAGCCACATCCAAGAGCAGGGTCATTCTTGATGCCCTGCAGGGGGCAGGCCTTAGACAGCTAGTGTTGGAACCCACTCAGGAGGGAGCAATACTAGACCTGGTACTCTCAAATGGAGAGAGGATCACAAATTTAGAAGTCAGTAGACATCTGGGAACAAGTGACCACTGCACAGTGTGCTTCACAATAAGCACAACCATGGAGACAAGCCATACAAAAACAAGGATACTGGACTTTAGAAGGGCCAACTGTGACAAAATGGGTGAATACCTGAGGAATGCACTAGCAAAGGTCCAAAAAGGAGGGGTGGAAGAACACTGGAGAAAAATCAAAACTGCTATCATAGAGGCAACAAGCCTTAGTGTGAAACAAATGAAGAAAACAAAGCGGAGTAAAAAAACGCTATGGTTCTCAAAAGAGGTGGCAGGGAAGGTTAAGGAGAAAAAGGCATCATTCAAAAAGTATAAGGAATCACAGAAAAAGCACGACAGGGAACTGTATCAATTAAAACAGAAAGAAGTGGGGAAGGCAGTCAGAATAGCAAAGGCCCAAACCGAGGAAAAAATAGCCAACTCAGTTAAGAAGGGGGATAAAATCTTCTATAGGTACATTATGGAGCATAGAAAGGTTAAGGGAGGAATAGTGACGATTAATAAAGGAGAGGGGTGGTGGGCAGAGGGAGACAGTGAAAAGGCAGAGATACTGAATGAATACTTTTGCTCAGTATTCACAAAAGAAGATGAGGAGGAGCTACCTAAACCAGACAATAGAAGCACTCTGGGTAGGGGGGTTGACACCAGTCCATTTACAGAAGAAAGAATCCTGAAGAACTCCTAAAACTCAAGGTGGACAAAGCAAAGGGCCTGACGGATTCACCCCAGAATCCTAAAAGAACTAAGGGAGGACCTAGTGACACCACAGACCACACTTTTAACAAATCATGGAGGACGGGTGGTACCTGAGGACTGGAGGAGGGCAGATGTGATTCCCCTTCACAAAAGTGGGAGCAAGGCAGAAGCAGGAAACTACAGACCTGTAAGTTTGAACTCAGTGGTAGGAAAAATGATGGAATCACTTCTGAAAGAAAGAATGGTTGAGTACCTAGAGGCCAGCAGGGCACAGAACCCAAAGCAGCATGGATTTACAGCAGGAAGGTCATGTCAGACAAATCTAATTGATTTCTTTGACTGGGTGACCAAAGTAATAGACCAGGGAGGGGCTGTGGATATGGCCTATCTTGACTTTAGCAAGGCATTTGACACAGTCCTGCACAAAAGACTAATAATCAAGTTAGCCAGCCTGGGAGTGGGTTCCAGGGTGGTAGCCTGGGTAGCAAACTGGCTGCACAACAGGACACACAGAAGGTAATAGTGAATGGAACACATTCCAAAGAAAGGGGTTACTAGTGGAGTACCTCAGGACTCAGTACTGGGTCCAGTCCTCTTTAACATCTTTATAGGTGACATTGCAGAGGGTCTGGAGGGAAAGGTATGCCTCTTTGCAGATGACACAAAGATCTGTAACAGAGTTGATACACAAGGAGGGGTAGAAAGGATGAGAAGGGACTTGGCAAGGTTGGAGGAATGGTCAGACATATGGCAACTTAGATTCAATGCAAAGAAGTGCAAAGTAATACACCTGGGAAACAAAATCACAGGAGAAGAGTACACAATAGCAGAGGAGGTACTAGCAACAGCAAAAATGGAAAGGGACTTGGGGGTAGTCATATCAGATGACCTAAAGGTGGGTAAGCAATGTGAGAAGTCAGTAAGGACAGCCAGGGGGATACTGGGATGCATAGGATTGGGCATCACAAGTAGAAAAAGGGAAGTGGTTATCCCTCTGTACAGGCAGTTGGTGAGACCCCATCTGGAATACTGTGTGCAGTTTTGGAGACCCCATCTACGCAAGGACATAGACAGGATGGAAGCAGTCCAGAGGATGGCAACTAAAATGGTGCAGGGTCTGCATCAGAAACCATATGAAGAGAGACAGAGAGAGCTTAATATGTAGACCCTTGATGAAAGGAGGGACGAGGGGTCATGATAGAAACTTTTAAGTACCTCAAGGGAGTCAACAAAGTCCAGGAGGGTAGCATCTTTCAGAAAAAGAGATGTGTAAGAACAAGGGGGCACAATTTAAAGATAGAGGGGGGACGGCTCAGGGGGTAATGTGAGGAAATTTTTTTTCAAGGAGAGAGTGGTGGATGCATGGAACCGCCTTACTGGAGAGGTTGTTGGGTCTAAAACCATGGTGGAATTCAAACATGCATGGGACAGACATAAGGCAATTGTAGTGGGGGGTTGCAGGAAGTAGGCTGTTGGTTAACTAGAATCTGCAGCTTATCCAATAGGAAGGGAAATGGACAGACTGGGTGGGCCAAGTGGTCCTTATCTGCTGTCAAAGTCTATGTTTCTATGTTTCTATTGGGAGGGGAATCACAAGCAGGAAGAGGGAAGTGATTCTGCAGCTGTGCAGAACACTGGTTAGGCCTTACCTGGAGTACAGTGTCCAGTTCTGGAGGCCCCATCTCAAAAAAGACATTGACTGAGTGGAGATGGTGCAGAGAATGGCAACAAAAATGATTCAGGGACTGCACAAGATGTCCTACAGGGATAGACTGAAAGAACTGAACACGTGTTCCCTGGATCAGAGAAGAGAGAGCAGTGACATGATCAAAACATTCAAGTACATAAAAGGCATAAACCAGGTGCAGATAGACAATCTCTTCCAATTTAAGAAGGGCAGTAGTACCAGGGGACATGATCTAAGGCTGCAAGGAGGGCAGTTCTCCACCAACACCAGGAAGTTTTTCTCCTGGAACTGCCTGCCTGCAGAGGTGGTGGGGGCAAGCACAGTGGTAGGTTTCAAGAATGCTTGGCACAGATACAAGGGAGCCCTCAAACCCAAAGACAGTTAGAAGGCTAGGCTAAAAACATTGGGCAGACTAGATGGACCTGGTGGTCTCCTTCTGCCGTCAACTTCTATGTTTCTTGGGCAATTTAAGTTCCTCCCAACATGGCTCAGGCAATCAAAGCTTCACCACCAATCCGGCATCTCATCGACTTTGAGTTGTCCCCTTCTGCCTGCCACAACTCAAGCAGTTGAAGACTCCCCCTAGTAAATATATGTTGTAAATATATGCCAGCCGCTAGTCGATCTACTCAAAATAAAAGTGTAAAAACCTAAGATTTCACGTAACTGGGTTAATTACTATCGATAAAAATCAGAAACTGGTACTGAAAATAAAACTAAATTTTAGCCATTGAAATTGGGGAAAAATAAAAATTGAATCCTGGCAATCCTAGGTATATGTCAAGCATTATGTCTTTCCATTGATCTATAAGTGGAGGTTGTTGCTGCAATCATTGCTTAGTTACAGCCTTTTTTGCTGTCGTTAATGCTATGCTCACAAAGTACTACTGATGTTTATAAAAAAAGAGAAGAGGGAACATTTTTGAAGAAGTGCTAATGGAGTTAAGTTTGGGAAGTTTATACATATCTCTTTAAGGTCTGTTTTGACTTCTGCCCAGAAGTTTCTAGTTTTGGACACAGCCCAAAAAATACGTGAGTATATCGCTATTGGCTATAGGACAAAAACCTAAATGGCTTACAAAAAAATAAGTAAACTGTTAAAGAAACAACATAAACTCTATATGACATTTAAAGAAGGACAGTCACCAGAAGCATGGGAAAAATATTGTATGGCACAAAAACAATGCAAGTACCTAATAAAAAAAGTAAACAAAACATGGAAAAAAATCTGGCTAGAGGGGCAAGGAAAGACAACATGCAGTAGTACTATGTTTATATAAATTCCCTTAGAAAGACAAATCATGGCCTAAGTACAATAGATGTTGATGGTAAAATGATAAACAATCCAAAAATAATGGCAAATACATTTAATTCTTACTTTGGAACAGTGTTCTGCTAGAAAACGGTAAAAAGTAAACAAGTAAGAGTGAATGACCCCATACTGCCCCCTATACAAATAACAGAAAGCGTTATAAATGATAAAATAAAGGCACTAAAAATACATATTCTGCTGGGCCGGATAAAATATTAAATGCTATGTTGAAGCTACTAGCCTCTGAAGTAGCCAGACCCCTGAAATTTATATTTTTAAAATCCCTACAACAAGGTGAGGTACCAGAGCATTGGCTAGTGGTGGATGTGGTGCCAATTCACAAAAAGGGGGATAGGGCAGACTATAAAAATTACAGACACATTAGCTTGACATCGGTGTCAGGGAAGTTGTTGGAGTCCCTGTTAAAAGACAAAATCAAACTCACCTGCAAGATAGTGAATAAAGTGACTTGGAGCAGCATGGTTTTGTGACCGGGAGGTCATGTGTCATGAACCTGCTGTGTTTTTATGAAAGAATATCATCAGCCCTGGATGGGGGGAGACCAGTGGATTGTGTTTATCTGGATTTTGCTAAGGCATTTGACAAAGTCCCCCACTGTGAGACAGTCAATAGCCTAAAAAACATAGGGCTGGACTATGGGACAGTCAGCTGGATAGATGCATGATTGTCAGGGAGAACTCAGAGAGTGTGCATAAATGGTTTTTACTCCTCCTCGGTGCCCATGACAAGCGGGGTAGCTCAGGGGTCAGTCCTGGGACCAGTGCTGTGTAGGGTGTTCCTGGCTGAAATGGAGAAGGACACAGTAATCTGGCTTAGTAAATAAGCAGATGATACCAAACTTGCAGGAGTTGCATCAGACAAAGAAGGTATTGCCTCTATACAGGGAAATTTGGACAAAATGTATAATTGGGCTACCCATAGAGGCATGTGTATTAACATGGATAAAAAGTGTGTAATATACTTAGATAAACAGAATAAAATGGCAGACTACTCCCTAAATGGTTAAATCCTGAGACACTCAACTGATGAGAGGGATTTAGAAGTAATTGTCGATGGTAAAGTAACATACTGTATAAGGCACAATGCACAAAACAAATCAATAAAGCAAACAACATGCTGTGGGTAATAAGAAGAAACTTTAGAAGCAGAAGTAGGGAGGTGATTTTGCCATTGTATAGAGCATATGTGAGACACCTGTTGGACTATGGTAGCCGAGTGTGGGGTCCAATAACAAGGGGTGGAGTGGATGGTTTGGAGTTGGTGCAGAGACGTGCAAATAAGATGATTTATGATATAAGGGATAAGTCGTATGGAGAGAGGCTCCATGATTTGAACCTTATGTCCTTGGAGACAAGAAGGATCCAGGGAGATCTCTTGATGTGTTATGACATCATGCAGGATGCCTAATTATTAAATGAGTTAGAGCTAGATTTTGAAAATAATTCAGTATGTACCAGGGGAAACCCACTACATCTGCAACCCAAACAATTTAACACAAACAGGAGAAATGCCTTTTTTACACAGAGGGTGGTGTCCCCCTGGAATGGGATATCCTTGGAAATCATTATAGGTAACAATAAATGAAAATTTAAAAATCAGCCTCGATGAATATATATTACATGGAAATGCACTGCAGTATTATGGGTGAACGGACAGACGCGCCATATGGGCTTGCAGCCTTCTAGGTTCCTAATACCTTAGTATGAACCTTAATATGACTCTTCACAGCTTCTCCAGCAGGTTGCTGAGGAGTGGGGAGAGTACCTGACCACTATATTGGCTGTTTGAAAATACTTGGTTAAGGCGTTCCAGACAAATACTTCACATTGTGCAGAAGAAGATACCGTACCTTGTGTTGTTGCACATAAATTCACTCCCACTGTTTCTCCTGCAACTGCATATTTCATTCTCTGGCCCATTTTTTTTCTGTGCAAAGGTAATCCATATTTAGCTAGTTTTGTTAGTTAGTTAGTTAGTTTTTGTTTACTGGATAAGGTGCGCTAGGCAAACATTTGATTATTTTCAGGCATGACCTGGGAAATATTGCATTGACGTCACAAACAATGATGCTATAGGAGGATTTATATCTATTTGCTCATCTCTGGTTAGCTTAGTTCCAAGGTAATGACAAACCTGGAGGCACCTGAAATGGTTAGTATTAGTCAAAACATAATTTAGCTTTAGTTGCACAGAAGAATAAGGTGTATTCCCCTCAGACAGTTGATAAAAGTGCACCTAGCCCTTTGTTTCCCAAAGTCTAAATCTAGGGTCTGTGAGTGCCAGCTTAAAAGAATTGTAAAATTTGATTTCAGTGTTGACACAGGGAGAGTTTGGAAAAGGTACAGATATGGTTGCTGAAGGTGAGAAGCAGAACTGCCCTTTGATTAAGATCAGCTATTAGAATTTGCATTGGGGTAGTGTAATTTGTCTCCTATAAGGAATCCAAATTTTGATGACTATGTATACACAAATATTTTATGGAAGGTTGCTACCATTTAAATGATATTGCATCCTCAACTGATGTGGTCAGGGGTTAAATCTGACAGGAACTCACAGGAACTCAGTTCCTTCTCCTCTAACACCTTGCACTACTGAATACTAATGGAGAGTTCCACCTCCCAAGGGCTGCAGTTCCACCTCCTATAAACATACAGATAAGAGTCCCACCCCCCTAAACATTTCCAATTTAACCACTGGATGTGGTTGATCATATGAAAAGTGTAGGACAGCTGTTTTGTCTACATTCAACTTGTAGCCACAGATGGAACCATGGGGCCTATTCACAAAGTCTCAGCTGTAGATGCACAGTGGATAAGTGAAGGGCACAGTGGTATATGACAGTATACTACACACGCTACACCACTGCAGCATTCATGAACAACAGTGCACCATGCACAGGGATGGCTGATGCATAACTACTGTATATATCACACAAAGAACGCAAGCACCTGTGGGGTGTAGCCACATAGCAGTGTGCACGTGACTCTGTTTGCACACATTCACAACCACACTATGTTACCCAAGCACATGGACCAGGACATGCAGCAATATGCAGGGTGGAGGGCAGCCATAAACCCCAGGCACATAACACAGGCACACAAGGTACACCAGGTGCAGCCAGCGTGCACAGCCCCACGGGCACAGCACCAGTCAGATGCCACTGCAAGGACAACCCACAGCACACAGAACACAGGGCGACACCTCCATAGGCCACCCAGTGGTGGATATGACATACACTGGCACTGGGAAATGTGCAGGACATTGGGCACATCACTAGAGTGGAATAGACAGACACGGAAGATGACACCCACAGTATAGCACACCATCCATGGGAAAGCATCAAGGATCAACACAGAGGGCTCTGTGGACATTGTGTGACAAACATACAGAGGTACCAGCGCCCACAGGTGTGGGTGTCCTTCCCCCAACCTGCCCATGTGCTCAGACAGGGTTTCTGGGATGCAGGGTAGGGCAGAAGATGGGAAACCATGGATGCAGGCATCCCCCGGACCCAGCTGAAAACATAGGGGTATGGATCATGTGCAGACCCAGGACAGAGACAGTGTATGCCACTGCAACACATGGTGAGCACTGAGAAGAACATGGACACACCCCACAGCCCAGACAGGTACCCCACTGTTGGGACCACCAATGCATGCCAGTGGCATGGCCATGGCACAGGCCACAGTGACAGATGCAGGACCAGTGCACCCTCTACAGCACAACCATGCACACCCACAAGGCAGTGGCAGGTGCAGCCAGCTGCCAGCAGAGATGAGTAATGACCCCCAAACCCCAATGGCAGACACCCATCACCTCTGGGAATGATAAGGTCACCAGTGTATGCAGAACAGAAGTCTTTAATGATGACAGAGGCACAGTACACATCACAGGGGCCACATAGGCTGACACAATAAAAATGACCAATGCCCCCCCCAATCCTCCTCATCCTAGGAGTCCCCGCTGGAGCCTGGAGGGGTACTGTCAGTGTATCCCTGGAGGTGCAGCACCAGGAACCACAGTTGTCCACAATACCCCTGGAAGAGAAAGGTTAGAAGACAGCCATGAGTGACAACAGCAGACACACACATGTGCCACAGTCGCTGGCACAACATACCTTGGATGGTTCATCGATGGACCACATATCCTGCACCTTGTCCTTGTAGTGGACATTGGCCATGCCAACCCTCCAGGACAGGTGGGAAGGGAGGTTGAGGGGTACTGTATGCCACCGTGGTGCCACTACCAGCAATGTAGCCCCATCCGGCTGAGCCCACTGCTCCAGGATGATGACATCCGGCCTCCCCGGGAAGTCCTGTGGAGACACAAAGGAAGATCAAAAAGTTAGCAGCACAGCAGAAAAAGATGTTGGACACACACGGACACCATCAGTAGGGGTTACACACAGGGCACAGCACACAGGGGCACCTGTGGTAGACAGCAGAAGGTATACACCAGAGGTGAGCATGCAAAAGGTAGGAGGTGTAAGCACCACGGTTGCCCCATATATCCAGGACCTGTGGGACATGGATAGGACAGTAGCACACAGTAGGTTAAGAATACATCTACTCACCTCCCCATGCTCTTCTACTTCCCGGAGGGTCCCACCCTTGGGGTGCTCAGTATACTTGGTAGCAGACATTCACACGCAGTTTGCGGTACATCTAACCGCTTGACCACAAGTAGGGAGACACCCCACAGTGTGGAGTACTTTCAGCCATGTTAAGATACAGAATCTAATGGGGTTCACAGAATGTGCCTGGGCTACTCATGAATGTCCTCCTGTGAGAGGTGGGGAGAGAGAAGAGGGAGAGGGAGAGGGCTCTGAGTAGATGACACAGGCCTAGGATATTCAGGCCCCGTACAAATGTGGCTGAACTCCACAAGGGACACTGCATTGAACAGTACTGCCTGGAACAGGAAATTATCTCAGGGCTCTGCCACATGCTCCAGGAGCAACTGATAGCCCTAGCCCTGATACACAGGTCACATGCCATGTCCATGGAAATTAAAGCCCTGTGTGCCTTGTCATGCTATGCCATGGTTTCCTTCCAGAGAGTCATGGGGCATGTCACAGGTGCCAATCAGTCAAGAGCCTTGCACCAGGTCACGGACACCTTTCTCCAACATGTGCATGACCACGTACAGTTCCCTATGGCTCATGTAGACATCCACGCCATGAAGGAGGCATTTCACACAATGCATGGCATGCCCAATGTATCTATAGACTGTACACATGTGGCCATCATAGCACCTACCATGGATGAGGAGGTGTACAGGAACAGAAAGGGGTTTCTGCAGCATCAACTGCCAGATAGTATGTGACACAGATGGTAGCATCACCAATGTGTGTGCCAACTACCCTAGGTCAACCCATGACACATATGTGTTTGACGGATCCAGGCTGAATGACAACCTCGCAGCATGTGGGGGTACCAGTGGGTGGCTGCTGGG
The DNA here is from genome assembly GCA_016271365.2 of Neoceratodus forsteri. Taxonomy (NCBI): domain Eukaryota; kingdom Metazoa; phylum Chordata; order Ceratodontiformes; family Ceratodontidae; genus Neoceratodus; species Neoceratodus forsteri. The sequence goes on along the minus strand of CM057451.1, from coordinate 306,780,348 downwards.
TGAGTATAGAAGTGTCACATACGTGACAGAGCTGTTCACACTGCCACAAGACACTAATATGTTCATTCTGTACCCAATGACTAGGAGATAGTGGATACCCACTCCGACTCTACCTGATGACACCATTCCTGATGCTGTATAGCAGGAAGTAGGAGGCATACAAAGAGGTGCACAAGAGGACACATGCTGTTGTCAAGAGGACCATCAGGGTGCTGAAGATGTGGTTCCGTTGCCTGGACCACACTGGCAGCACAATGATGTTGGCTCCTGGGAAGGCCTGGAGAGTTATCTCTGCATGTGCCATGCTGTGCAACATGGTCGTTTGATAATGGCTACTCATGCCCGATCACCAGGGTGCTGTCCTACAGGGCATCGGGGGAGGGGATGACCCACAGCACCATTGTCCTGAGACACTATCTGCCTGGATGGCATGCCATGCACCCATGCCTAGGTAATTCAGGACATATGGTGTACACCACAGTGGCACCATGATGAGGCCTATATGCCCTGAGTGCTCGTATGGGGAAATGGGTATCCTGCCCCATGTGTGCTGCATGGTACTGTCCATGTCAGGGGGGCATTATGTGGCAGTCCAGCTGTTGCAGGCTGTGTAGGGTGGGTACGTGCAGCACTAGTCTGGATCTGCTGCAGCAGCAGTTAGGCACCTGGACTGGAGGGTGAGTTCAGAGGTGTAGCCACCACCCCAGGTGGCATGGTACATGTGTGTGACTTCTGCCCCGGGGAGGGTTCATGTGTGCATCCACCAGCCAGGCAGAGGGTTCATGTGTGAGGCTCCTGCCCAGGGGGGAGGGTTCATGTGTGTGGTCCCTGCCCCCAGGGGCAGGTTCATGTGTGTGACCCCAGTCCCAGGGGGCAGGGTACATGGGTGTACATTGTGATCCTGGGAGGGGGCCAGGAAGGGTGTATGTGTAGAACTGCATAGTGGGGCTGTGTCAGGGGTGGGTGCAGGTGCATAGGTCTAACTTTGCATTTGCAGTTTCACCCCTAGATGTGCAAAGGAGCATGTGCCTAGGTGATGTGGCTGTACCTTTGCCTTGCCCCCCGCATGACCTACAGTCCCCAGATGGCCCTGGGCTCTGCTGCCTCTGGGAGTTCCCCAGGTCCCCCGGTGTGCATGTGGCCTCCAACCCATGAGAGGCGGAGCATACCCCTGCCTCCTGTGTCCCTGTTGGGCTGGCAGATGCCTCTGTACTGACACACTGCATGTGTGTCCCGGGGCCTGTGGGGCTGCCAGGTGACAGCCAGTGCAGCCCTGTACCACAGCAACTGGGGGTGTGCCAGTGCCAGTGGGGTGATGGTATGTACAGGTGTCCTATGTGTCTGCCTGACAGTGTCTGAGATGCCACATCTGGCCGGCTGGAGGGACAGGCTGGCTGATTGTGCCAGCCCTGGATAGCAAATGGTTTGCAGTCCATTCCAGGAGGTCTCTTATTCATCTGTGGGCACACTGCAGCCCACGCACCTCTGTGGTCATATCCTGCAGGCCTTGGTGTTGCCCCACTGGGCCAGTAGGTGGTTCCATTCCAGTTGCAGCAGTTCAGGACAGAAGGTCTGCATGACAGACTGTGGTGCTGTCCTGGGCAACCAGTGGGTCAGGCATGCTCTCGGCCCCTGGACCTCACTGTCTGCATGCTCTTGTGGGGTGACACATTGGCCCCCTACACCCCTGGGCTGAGTGCATGGGACAGGATGTCATCATGTATGTTCAGGTGTATAGAGCTGTGTCGGCTGCTCCTCAGGGCCCTCTCCCATGGCACTGAGTGGCTAGCAGTGTGGTGGCTGTGGGACTGGTTTGAGTGGGGGGCATTTGCTGGCTCCTGTCAGGTGTCTGGGCCAGGTCCTGCTCAGTCTCCAGTGTCCCCAGCATGGTTTCAGTTGGTGTTCTATATGGTGCCTGTCTCCAGTGCCATGTCCTGTGTCCACTGCACTGTACCTGTGGATGAGAGAGCATCAGCTGGTTATGTACAAGTGCATGTGTTCAGCAGGCCATGATGGGGACCGCATACCTGCACCATTTGTTCTGTGTCCCCCTGTATATCCTCCTCCTCCATGGCAGTCACTGACGGCGCATGGGTGCTGGCTGTGGTCTCCTGATCTGCAGGGTGTGATACAGGACTGTAGGATATGCCGTTCAGTTATATACCTCCCACCCTGTGTCCCCTGTACTCTGCCCCATACCGACATAGGAATACACGTCTTCTCCAGGTTAGCAGGGTTATCACTGGTACTGTTATCATTAGATTATCGCAGTTCTTTCTAGCTATCAGTCGTACCGCCAGTGGTACACTGATAGCAGAAAGGTTTACGTATGGTCCTGGCATGTGATGGCTTAGTCTTACCAGTGATGGCCTGCTACAACAGCCCCTCTCGAAGGAGATGGAGGGCATTGACACCATGTACCTTACTCCCTCCCTATCTTCTCCACCTATCCCCTCTCATGCCCGCAGATCAATAGACTCCCGGCTACTGTCAATCCCTCAACGACGGACCTCAGTGGGCCAAGCCGCTTTCTCCTACTGACTCCCTAAACTATAGAACAACCTCCCACACCAAATTCGTCACTCCTCCTCCATGCATTCACTATCCATCACCCTGTCCAACTATTACGTGGTAAACTGCATCTGTGCCTGATACCATCTCCCTTCTTCCACCTAAGCCTCCCTTCCCTGACTCCCTTCCCCCCCCACTCATCCCCAGTCTCCCTTCCCACCTCAGTACTTCTCTGTGCCCCCACCACCAAGCCCCCACCCCTCAAGGGCCTGACCAGCGGTCTTAGTTGCTGGCTTATATCTTCAACAGCTGCACTTCTGCCTTTCTTACTGCACTTAATTGCCATGTATTGTCTATGTTCTCGTTGCCAAATGTCTGTCTCTAGTTACATAGTATGATTGTTAACCCATTCTTGTTTAACCCTATTCTGTACCACCATGAAAAATTTACCCAAATTTATGTACCCTAACTGTCATCATATATGTTGTGTTTATGACTGTGCAATGTAAGCTTTAATTCCATACCACACAGCCTGTATTTGTCCTCCAGCTGTAACCCTCCCACCAAGTCGCACCATGAGACAAGCATCTTGTTGCTCAGTGTGCCATTCCTGGTGAAACATTTCAATAAATAAATAAATATCCACTGAAGGAGTGGGAAGGGAGGGAAGGTGTAGTGGAACCTCCCCTTCCAGAACAGGGACAATGCTTCTCACCAGAAAACTCCAGGCCCGGGATCGAATGAGCAAAAAAGCAGCAGGTATGTGTTTAGTGGGGATGCAAAAAGGTCCAGCTCTGGACGTCCCCACCTACAGAAGAGGTCTTTGACTACTGGGATCAGACATTCCTACTTGTGAGCCCTGAAGCAGGTGCAACTTAGACTGTCCACCAGGATGTTTTGGATGCCTGGAACATGGACGTCGGAGAGCTCCAGACCATTCTCAATGGCCCAATACAAAACTCTCACTGCCTCCCTCCACTGGGGGTGGTAATGTGTCCCCCCTGATTGTTTATGTAACAACCATGTACATGCTGTCCATCTAAACTAAGAGTGGACCAGGGAGGAGATGAGACTGGAAGGACTGAAGGGCATATAGAATGACCTGCATCTAAAGGTCATTGCTGTGGAAGCCTGGTTACATGCATGTCCAAATGCCCTGAGTCTGTTGAGCTCCCAAGTGGGCTCCACAGCTGAGACTGGAGGCATCCTTCATCAGAAATTGGCGAGGCATAGAGATAGCAAAGGGGACCCCCCCAAAACAGGTTGGCCAGCTCCAGCCACCAGGACAGGACCCATTGGATGGGGTTGGAGACCATGACCAGCTGGTTGAGGTCATCCACACATTGGTCCCATTGGAGCTGCAATGTCCAATGGGTGACCCTCATATGTAGCCAAGTAGGAGGCACTGTAGCAGTGGCTGCTGCCATGTGACCCAGAAGACACAGGAATACCCTGGCTGGAACCCGACAGCTGGAGGAGACCACACAGGCCTGACCCATCAGATACTCTGCTCTGTCCCTTGGGCAAGAAGGGCATGCTCTGGGACATGTCCAGAACAGCCCCTATGTACTGGAGCCATTGGCAGGGTGTCAGACACTTTGGCTTGTTGGTTGTGATCCCCAGGGCCTGGAAGAGGCTGAATGTATGTTCCAGGGGCCACTAGGAGCCAGTCATTCAAGTAGGGGAAAAATATGAAAACCCTGCCTCCAGGCCGGCCCAGTGGCGCCGAGGGTTGAGGCACTGGTGCCTTACCTCATCCCACGCCGGCGACCCGGGTTCGGGAACAGACTCAGGTCATCGGGGGCTGGCAGGGGCGGGAGAGGATCGAGCGTCCGTAGAACTGCTCTCCTCTCCTGGGGGTGGGTAATGGGGTCTTGTCACGCTGCAGTGGCCTCTGGTGGAGACCAGGAGCACTTCTGACGCATACAAGAAAGAGGAGAGAATAACCAGAAAAGCAGAAATACCACTTCACGGTAGCCGGATTACGGCTGCCCAGCGCTCTGAGGCCATCAAAAGGTCCTACTGAGCTCCCCGCCTCAGCAGCACCCCTGGGGCTAGGAAAAATAGGAGCGCCAGTCTGCCCCTCAGAGGAGGGGGACCCATCTGGCAAAAGGGAGGGTTGGAGGTGGCCCTCGGGATCGGTTGCGATCTGAGGCAGGCGGAGTCTCAGAGGACGGATGGATCAGAGGACTGCCTTGGCAAGCCTGAAGGAGTGGCTGTCAAGGAGCACGTAGGGGGATGAGAAAAAAGATCACTCAAAAAAAGACCCTGCCTCCTCAGGGCACCTGCCACTACCACCAGGCACTTGGTGAAACCCTGGGGGCTGAAGACAGACCAAAGAGGAGAGCCCACAACTGAAAATGGGCACCCCTGAAATGAAAGCGGAGGAAGGGTCTGTGGGAAGGGAAAATTTTGATATGCAGGTCGGCATCCTGCATGTTCAGAGAACAGAGCCAGTCCCCCTGGTGCAGGAGGGACAGTAAACCCTGAAGGATGACCATCCAAAAGTGTTTGTACTCTATGAACAGATTCAGGTTGCTTAGGTCCAGGATGGGCCAGAGGTCCCGGGTCTTTTTGGGGACCAGGAAGAAATGGGAGTAGAACCCCTGCCTCACTGAGCCTTAAGAATGAGCTCTATGTCTCCTTTCTGAAGCAGAGCTTGAATTTCCTCCCAGATGAGATGCAGATGATCTGAGGAGTAGAAAGAGTTGCACAGCAGATATTCAGGAGGCCACTCGAGGAGTTCCAGAGTGTGGCCATGTTCTGTGAGTTGGAGTACCCAACTGTCCTAGGTGATTCCCTGCCACCCATCGAGATGGGGGGAGAAACAACCCCTACCTCCTCCTCCAGGGTTCCAGCTAGAGTGGGGAGAGGGCTGGCAAGGAGTCACAAACCAGGAGAGGATGCCGGGAGAGCCAGGGCAGCCACCCGAGGAGCCCTAGTGGTGGCAGTGGCAGCAGCCAATGCCTATTTGCGCCTACTGTGGCCTTTAGTGGGTGGGCAGGCAGGACTGTCTGCAAGAAGAGCAGTGGAATGGTGGCTGCTGGCTAGACTTAGGCTGAATATGGTACAAGGAGTGGATGGACCTGTGGGCCCGGCCAAATTCTTGAAGGGAGGAGATAAAGTCATGAACATCACCTCCTGAAAGGATGGAACCTTGAAAGGGGACATCCAAAATGCTGGACTGTACATCACAGGCAAAGCCAGAAACCTGAAGCCAAGAGTGGCACCTGAGACAGATGTCCAAGGCTGCCCCTCTTCCCGGGGCTTCATTGGCATCATATGCAGCCAGCAGGATGTGATTCCTGATGTCCAAGCCCATCTTGAGAATCTGGGCTAGCTGCTTCTTAGTTGAATCATCAAGCAGGGTCTGAATCAAATCCCTGGCCTGGTCCCATAAGACATTCTGGTACTGAACCATGTGGACCAAATAGTTCATGGCCCTAATGGCTAGGGTAGAAGAGGCATAGATCCACTTACCCAGGTGATCCAGCTGTATGGACTCCTTGTCCAGGGCAAGAGCACTGAGGTGCTTAGGTTTGTTGGTGTGGTCATGTGCTGCATTGATATCTAGTGAGTCAGCCTTTGACTACCCCCCCAAAAGGGGCTCACCGGCAGGGACATGGTAAAGCTTTCAGCCTTCTTTGGCACCCCAGAAGCAGTAGAAGGGTGATTCTAGGCCGCCCTTGTGACATCTTCTATGACTCAATCGGGCCGGGACCACCAAAGGGGGGGGCATCAGGCTGATGCAGGTAAATGGCCAACTGGCATCTCTCTGGGTCCTACTCCTCCATCTTCCAGCCCATGATAGTCTGAACATGCCTCATTATGTCCAGGAAAGAAGGATCATCAGAATGGGATTTGGGGACTGCCCTAGGGGGTTCGTCATCTTCCGATGAGACCCCCTCAAGGGAGGTAGACTCCAAATAATCAGGGTCCTCATCATTCTCCTTGTCCAGTTCACTTTCAGGGGGCTGGTGTCAGTCCAGGCGGCCACCCGAGCTGGTGTCAGACCAGGTGCCTGATGTGTGAAGGTCACTGGGACCAGGCTGGACAGGATCCAGAGGAGGCTGAGTCCCAGGAGGGCATCGGAGTGATGCCGGCAGCAGGCCCACAGGGGTGGGGTTCTGCTTCTGCAGAAGAGTCCACCAAGAAGAAAACAGGGCATTAACATCCATGAGTGGAGAGTAATTACACACTGGAGGATATGGATAGGTCAACGCCAGGTAAGGATAAGCAGACATTGGCCCAGTACTTCCCATGGGTACCGGGGGAGCCAGCACTGGGTTAGGTTGAGGCAGCACTAGCAGTGGTCCATGGGCACCAGGGGAGGCGACTGGTGCTGAGGGGATGGAGACCTCCCAGGTGAAGGTTAAGGCAAGATCAGACATGGAGAAGCACTGGCAGCCAGCAGCAGATGCTCCCCAGAAGGCTGGTGCTGGCCCCCATAGAGAGGTTGGACACAGGAATCACCTTGGCTGGGGGGCATTGGCAGAGAAACCAGTGCTCAAAGAAGCATCACTGGCTGAGCCACCTGTCTGAGAGCCCATGGAAGTCAGGGGCCTGAGAGTCAGGGGCTGGGGAGCAATAGACAAAGTCCCCTGCCCCAAGGAGTTGCTGCCCATCACCAAGATAAGAGCAGGCAGTGGGGCCACTGGTAGCCCAGCAGGAGTAAGGGCTGTCAGGGCCAAGGAGACCCACCTCCCATGGGAGGAAGACTCGGATGTGGTCGAAGGTTTGTGAGGAGACCATGAGTGGGAAGCAGACTGGACCTCACCTCGGTCCTTATCTCTGTGTTTGTGCTTCCCACTAGACTTTTTTCCTGGGTAGAGAAGAGGAAGAACATGGAGGACTGTGCTGGTGAAGCAGAAGCGCTCCTGACAGCAGCTCTTGTTCCATCATCACAAGCTTCTGTTTGAGGAGATGGCTCTTCAGAACTTTCAGGTGACGTCTCCATGTGGCCTGGTTAAATTTTTGGCAAAACTGGCAGGCTTTGGTGTTATGGTGGGGCCAAGGCAGAGGATACAAGCAGAATGTCAGTCCTTTTCTGGAACCTGTTTGCTGTAGGCACACTTCATGGAGCGGTCGGAAGATGAGGCAGGTTGAGAAGACATAAACCTGAATCCAGTAATACCAGAAAATCAGTGTTATTACTAAAGAAAAAGGAAAATAAAAAAGGTCATGAAGCACGGGAAATGGCAGTCGACTGTAGCTGTGGCAGCTGTCCAATGTGCACAGGTCGACAGCGAGAAAGAACTGGGAAGGATGCAGGGGACCACCCATCTTTATAGGATAGGCTGATGTCAGTGGAGTGTCTTCAGTGGTGGGCGGTCCCCCGTGGTACACTGCCAGCTAGAAAGGTTTCCATGTGGTCCAAGCACCTGATGGTGATGGTCTGCTGCAAGATCCTCCCTTGAAGTAAGATATTGCTGTTATTATGCAGATAAATTCTAGCAAAGAAAAAGAATCTAAATATGGTATAATATGAAAACTTCCAGGATACCATATCAAATGCCTTTTCTACAGCTAGGCTCAGCAGCAAGATCCGCTGCTGAGTCCTAGATGCACAGTGGAGCAGTGAGAGGGTTTGTTTTATATTATCTTGGGTCTGGTACTGTGTGATAAATACAGTTTGATCATTACTGTATTAAATCTGGTACTATTTTTTCTAATTGCTTCACCAGAATAGCTGTGAACAGCTTGTAGTCTGTATTATGAATTGAAATTGGTCAGTATGATTCTGATTTCATGGGGTCCTTTTGTGATTTAAAGATTGACAATATTATGGAATATTGCCAAGAAGGGGGGGGGGTTCCCCTGTTTTATTGTCTTGGTACTGAAGGTTTTCAGTAAGGTGAGTAGCAATATTTAGAAACATAGAAACACAGAAGATGATGGCAGAAGGCTGTGGTCCATCGAGTCTGCCCAAGCGAAGTATCCCGGAACCTATTGTGCACCTGTGTTCTGTCCTTCTAGACACCCAGCCTAGCCCTTGCCAGTATCATCTGTTTGTTCCCTCATCCCACCCATGTTTAAAGCTTGATACTTACTTTGCAGCCACCACCTCGGGAGGTAATCTATTCCAAGGTTTCACCACCCTTGTCTGAGAAGTAATACTTTCTGATGTTCGTCTTGAACACTCCACCCTTCAATTTCCACTTGTGCCCTCTTGTAGTAGAATTGACGTTCCTGTTAAAAAGCTACGCTTCTGGCACCTTGTTAATGCTTTTAAGGAGCTTGAAGGTCTCAGTCATATCCCCTGTCTCTCTTATAGTCTCTAGTGAGTACAATTTCAGAGCCACAAACCTCTTTCTGGGTTGCATTGCTTCACTGGAAAGCCATCTGGACTAGGACATTTATCTGATTTAGATCTAACAAGAGTGGCTTGTAATTCTTGCAGGTCAATTGGTGCCATGCAACATTGTGTATGTGCTTCTGTGACAGGTGGTAGGTGCAGTGGGTTAAAATAGTTTCTATATTTTGGGAGATCTGGTTCTGGACCTCGTACATAGAGGTCAGTATGGTAGCATTTTAAGATCTCCAGGATTCGTGATGTTCTGTAAGCCCCTCAATTTATTTGGGGATCTTTCAGCTTGATTATAGTGGCCTGTTCTTGTTTAAATAATCTGAATGCAATAATTTTGCTGCTCAAGCACCCCCTCATAATGTTTCTGTCTGACATACTGCAGGGCTAGTTCTGTTTTTGCAGTCAACCGCTCTTGAATTTTGGCTTCAGTTTGTTTAATCGGTGGGTATAAGGTGTCATCCCACTGTTGGTAACAAAGTTGTAGAAAAGTCAGCTGTTCCATGAGCTGTGTCATTTTTTCCTCTCATTCTTTGTACTTTTGTTCTTCAAATACAATGATATCACCCCTTGGTATAGGTTTTTTCATATGTAGGTTTCTGAGTTTTTGCGGGTTTTCTCCCAGCCCATACACCCATGCTTCCCCGATGTAGCAAGTGCATGTGAAGGCACACACATGCATGCTGTTCAGGATGCCTCTCCCTTCCAGTCACGCCAATAACCACCTGCACTGGCAGTGAACCTCCCTTCGGTGACAGCGGCACTACGGGAGGGTGACCCCACCCCTTGCCCAGGGAAGGTCAGCCAATGTTCGATCCTGCTCCCCCCTGTGCCAGCACCCCAGTGACCCAAGGTCATTCCCAAACCCAGGTTGCCAGCATAGCGCAAGGTGTGGCATCCAGCGCCTCAACCCTCAGTGCCTCCAGGCCAGCCCCTTAGCTGCCACCAGGCCAGCCTAGTATAGTTTTAATGGTATCCCATAATATGGCATTAGATATTCCTGGGGTTTCATTTTGCTACACTGTTTCTGAGACTGTTTCTGTTACGAAATCCCGACTTTGGAGATCATTTAGTATACTAACATTAAATCTCCAGGCATTTTGATGGGATTCTTGTACCAGTTAAAATGTAATAGTAAGCAGGGTATGGTCTTGAGAGGAGAATCTAGCCCATTATAAATATTGTAAATAACCCAGTTCCTTGAATATTCAAACTATTATACATAATTTCACCCTGCTGTATACGTCTTGCACTCTTGCCCAGGAGCTCCTACAATGTATCTTGTAAATTTTTTTTGTACCTTATGTAACCCCCCCTACAAATGGGGGTTCCCAAAAGTTTTCCTTGAGCTTGCCTAAATGCTCACTGCCAGGCTGGTGTTCTGCGGTTTAGCAGTTTAAACGTTATTGCATGACAGTGCCTGTATAGCCTCCGTGTACTGTCTCTTTAAGGGCTGCCTAGATTGCAGTCATAATTGATCTGGGAGGGGGATGAGTGTTTCCATGCTCGAGTCCTGCTCGTGCTGCCAGATAATCACTCTGTTTCTGCCATTGCTAATTGCGTAGAGGGAGCTCTGTCAGGAGATGTAACTTTGTTGAAAATCTATTACAGTGATAATGATAATGTAGTTTGTCTAACCTGCCTTCTTTGCAGCAAGGACTGTTTTGTTTATCTCCACCATCTTGGTCCTGGACTGCCGAATTGGACCAATCAATACTTTGGGACTCTAAAATGGAGCCTGCCTACAGGGGCTGTGTGGGGTCAGAACTTGTAGAAGTTGTAGTTTTGGGCTTTTGGTGCCTAAACAGCCCTAGAGGGGGAGCCCTTGTTGTGACTGACTGGAGGATCAGCCAACCCAACCTTTTGGATCTTGGGGAAATTCCCAAGCTGCTTGCTGTTTGAGTCAGGTCTAAGTTGGGAAGTGAAAAAGCAACAGCTCAAGACAGTTGAGCAGCCGTCTACATAGTTTCGTGCGGGAGAACTTTGGAAAGGCCTGAGTTTTGGCCTGTATGCCTGCCTGCTGCCCCTGAGAGGGTGAAGAGAATTATTTCGAACTGAAGCCGAGTTTGTGAGAATGAAGCAAGCCACTGAATTAAGACCAGTCTCAACCTGAATTAGACCGAAGATTTGCTGAATGCAATCGGCCTGTCAGGATTTCCAGCTACCCCTAAACTCCTGATGTGTGCAGAGACTTCGCAAATGTGACCGGAGAGCGGTCTGCTGGTACAGAGGAATTTTCCTTTCATGTAAATGTGCTGTGTGCTGAAAGTGGGTCGTGACTTGGTTCCTCACTGGGTGTTTGAACTGTGTTTGCTTGTTAGAGGCTGCCTCCAGCTCCAACGGACTGAATCCGTGTTCACCTCCATTCAGCCTGGGCATTGCCACACTGGCCCAGCTAGACTACTCACTGTACAGAGAAAGCCAATGATGAGAGAACTGCCTGGAGTTCAGCCCCCAGCTCCTTGCTTGAACAGGAACGATGCCTCGGCAATTCATGTGGGCCCTGCTTCTCCTGGCACTCCAGATCAACCACCTGCAGTCTCGATTTTCATCCAGCCTGTGTCCAGTCTTGGGTATCGTGAGTAATCATCAGGGTAACTCCCTGCAAAAACAGCCTAATCCAAGTGTGACATCTGATTGTCTTGTTGTTTCTTTTGCTTCACGAACTGAGCCCTCCGGCTCCAGATTACAATTAGTGTGTTGTGCATGTTGTTTTCCTCAATCACAGGGCCCCAACCAGCTGTGACGCCAACCTACCCCTGGCAACAGTCCTGGCTAGCCCATCATCTTCATCCCTGGGTACCCAGAGGTGTGACTGTGTGGGGACTTAAAGCGCATGCATAACCGTTTGATTGATATAACCTTTAAGCTAATTAACCTGATTTCGTCCCTCCCTTGTTCAAGTCCCTTGAATAAATCAGATTTCGTTTTTCCTGCATTTAAACTGACTGTGGTTCTAGTGTGTGCTCAAAGTACTGTACTGTTGCTATTTGCTGTGCATAACCTTGTTTTACAGGGGGTCACCAGAGTCGAGCTAGAGGAACCTGCCCTGGTGGTAAGTGCAAACAGTGTGGGTAACTGCGTGGTGTACAAGGGATATTGTGAAAGTGATTATTGTGTATTGTTCCGGCCACTAGAAGGGAAAGAAGGGGGTTAAGTGTCCCGTAGGGCTGTGCCCAGGTTAGCTTGACCACTGCTGACCCTGACCTCCAGGTGGAGGCACCCATTTCAGAACTCAGGCCCCTTAACCTGCTACTAGCCAAGCAGGTAGGGGTAGTAGCCCTTGGGATAGTGCCACCTAGGGGTTAGACTTATGTATTTGTTTATCAGCTGTACTGTACTGTATCTTGCCTCTGTAACACTGTTCTTTATGGCCTGAGTTGTGCCTGAAATGGTCCATTGGATCAGTACACTCACCCAATAAACAAATATATACATACATAAATAAATGTCACAGGTATGTATCTTTGTAAGGTGTGCAGTTGAAAGAAAGAAATAATCATGCAAGGAGTACATGGTATGAGAGTGAGAGTAAAATGTGTATTGTTTCGTGTGTGAGTGGAGAGTACACCACACATCAAACAAACCTGTTTCTACCAAGAGCCACTTACAGTATTTATGAGCCAAGGAGTTCAAGTGCAGTGAGTAGAGGTGGTATCCTGCAATTTGTTCATTGGGATATTGAGATCACACCCTATTAGGAGGGGTGCTGTTTGGTGCAAGGCTATTTGGTTAAACAGTAGCTTAATAGCTGAGGAGTTAATTCCTGGAGGAACAAACATGGTAGCCATGTTAGTCCAGTTGGCAGTGCAGAAGAAAAAAAAATATGTTGCAGATGATACCTTTTATTGGACTAACAAAATTATTTCTGAGACTAGCTTTCGAGAGATTATACTAGCTTCTTCAGTGACTGATCTGACCTGAAGGAGAGAGTATTATCTTGCAAAAGCTAGTCTCAGAAATAATTTTGTTAGTCCAATAAAAGGTATCACCTGCAACATATTTGTTGTTTTCTTCTTCTACATGGAGGAAGATATAAAAGGCACTATGGTTATTGCTCATCTAATATGTTGCCTACCACTATGAGCATTCTAGCTTCATATTCTCAATATGTTGACTCCACTGTAAAAGAGAAAGTATGTGGGATCAAGGTAACAACCCCCATCATCTTCCCCTCTGGTAGGTTAAGGTGATCACATCCTATAAAACAAACTTAAGTTTATCATGTTATTTATGAGACAGATGTGGCTCCTGAAGGAACAAAAGCCCAAGCTTTAACTTTTCTCAAGGCTGCTAATACTTTCACTCTTTTTATGGAATTTGTTAGTCCGTTTACATCCTGTGAAATTACTGCAGATTTCAAAATAGCACCCATTTAGAGGTTATGGTAAAAGAGGAGTATTGCTATCACTATCAGATTCAGTATGATGGCTGTGAGCTGTTTCAACAAACTGCCCACCCTCCCTTGATGGTATTGTGTGAAAAGCATGTGCTTTGCCTGCTGCCTGCACCCTTAAGAATGACAGCCCTTCATGAACATCAAGCTCCAAAAATATTGCAGTTCCAACTGGGTTTTGCTGAACAGATAACGTCAACCAACAAAGTCAAACTGTATTACAATCTGAGTTGCTTTCACAGCTGGAATCTGGTGCTGCCTAGATCCAGAGGTCTTGGAGGGCAATAAGGATGGAATGGCATGACCTTCTAAGGGAAGGAAAGCTGCTGAGCCATATGCCGACAGGCCTCCCTGGTCCACCTATGGGCACAGTTAGCATCACACAGCAGTGGGAAAGCTATGGGAAGGAGACAATGAGGGTAACTAGTACATCCCAGGCCATAAAAGAACAAGCAGCCAGAGTCTGTTACTGTGGGCGTACCTTAACCAGCTGGTTTCCACAATTTCAGTCAGTGACAATATACTACAGTAGGTTTATTATTGTTTCTATATAGGATAGGTCCATGTCTAAAAATCCCAAAATAGTGTAGGAGGTGCCAAAGATTATGCAGCTATTCATCTAGTTTTATATATTTATCTTTCAAGAAGAAATCTGCCAACATGCTAAACAAGATCTATTCAGTATAATTCTCCAGCGTAGAATTCAACAGCTCATTCATCTGGTGTTACCACTATACATAAGTCAGAATGACCAGTCATGCTTGAGGGACCTTTAAGTGTCTCAAAACAATGATAAGAACAAATTCAATTCTACCCAGTCTATGAATAGACAAAATGCATGTGAACGTCTAGGAGCATGCACCTATCTAGTGCAGCCTAGAACCAGGCAACTGAAAAAATGTTAAAGGCTCCCAATAGTAGCCCAGTAGTGAATGCTGTATTTTTATCAGGGTACCCCCCCCCCCGAGCCAGTGTCACAGCCAGCTGTATGTTGTTACTAATAACATGGTGCTCCAGCAAGTGGTGGGTGCAGGGCCCCCTCTCACCCCTACCGATCCTACCCTCAGGCTGTAAAAGTAATGCTAGATAAAATGATCTTACTATTCATGCTTGGATGTCATTGTCAATCCCCAAGCCCACACAGCCTACTGTTACTCTCTCACATTACCCCGTTAAAAGGAAATAGTGGCATCTGAGTGTTACCCCTTTTTGATAGACATGACCACTCAAATAAAGGCTGTTGCTGTGAGTTTGTGGTTTGCCCATCATGAAGCAGGAACTACCACACCCTCCACCCCTGGCCGGCACCTATCCACATACTTGCTTTAAAAAAGAGAAAGCAATCACTAGGTATTATTGTGGCATTTAATCCCTAAAGTCAGGGGCCCTCAATCACTAAAGTGGTACAGAGCTCACTAGTACTGGAGGAGATGTAATGTAGAACAGCACTTTAAGGGCTGTCACAGTGTCATAAGGAAACAACACACAGAAGCATTGTCACCTGGGGTCAGGAAAGCCGAGGGGAGGCCCCCCTACCATCCCCACCAGAGCACTGTCACAAAGGTAGCATTGTTAGCAACTGTGAGAACTCTAATACTAATAAAAACAGCTGTATTGTGATACCAGCCCATGCAGTAGGCCTGCACCTTTAGGTTGTAAAAATGAGAAGTAAAGAACACGGCTTACAAGTTATTGGAGTACAAATTAAGTTGAGAAAGGCAGTCATGCTTTCTCTGCAGTCAAGGGTGAGACATTTGTTTTCAGTCAAGTGATCAACTGTTGCAGGGTCAGTTGTGTCTGCTGTTTCTGCACTATCTTATCTAGGTTTATTCTCCATCAGGGAAGTTGAGGCACTCTGATGGGTAGTGGTAGTCCAGCTCAAAATCTAGGAGGAGAGACAATGTCTGTTTGAGCAGTTCTTGTAAGAAGGGTATAAGCTGCTAACCCTCACTTCCTTCTGGAAGCTCATAGATCCACAAGTTGTTGCTGCAGGATCAATTTTCTAGGTCAATAATAATTTCAGACTGTTGTTGCTGGATTTCTACCAGGTGCAGTATGGTGCCTTCTAACACAGCCATGCAGGAGTCATTCACCGGTATCAGTTTGTCCACATCGTCTAGCCAGGATTCAAGCTGTGAGACTTCTCCAGTAAGCATACTGAAATTACCAGCCATCTCAGCTCAGAATGACCAGTGAACCAATGGGTGTGTACTGTATACTGTATGAGCTCCTGTGCAGTTCAGTCAGTGGCTGGCCATGATGGTGTGGGTGGACTGTGCCAGTTGCCCAGCTCCAGTCGGATGGGGGGAGCGGGGTGGTGGGTAGCAGCCAAACGGGGTGGGGAGCCACTTGACTACCAGGGATCAGGGACATTACAATTATTATACAGATCAGAGGTCAGGGAGGAGGGAACCACTAGACTACTAGGGAAATGGGGTACTGAGGTATTTTTTTAATTATATCTGTGATTGGGGCTGGGGAGGCGGGACCACTACACTGCCAGGGATATGGGGATCAGGGCTAGGAGGAGGGACCACTACACTACCAGAGACACTGGGTAGGATGTATAATTTAATAAGTATTGGGGCTGAGGGGACTGGCCCAGAGCACTCCACAGTGGTGAACGCATGCAGATGAGCCCATAATGGGCATGCAAAAGGCTCCATTGTACCATGCATGCCCAATGGTCTCATCTGCATATTTTGGCTGAATATCGTGTATGGGGACCACGGTGTAATTTGTTTGAATACGACACCAGAGCCGGCCGGCCCAGTTTTATACGTGGCGCACTATTTTTCGCATGCATCCAGCTGGCTCTGAATATGGGGGCCATGGTGTGTGCTCATTCCTTCTGGCTTTATTTATGTCAGAGTGGAAAATAAGTTCATTAAGTACTAGTAGCATCAGCCATTATTCTTCCCACAAGTAGAAAAGGCTGGAAGACGATCATCAATGCTTTAACAAAGATTATACAATGGCAAGAAAAAATCCTGGACTCTGATTGGTCAGTCTTGGGCTGGACCTGTGATGTTATCCCAGCACAACATCACCGGTCTAGTCTCAGCCTGCAGATGAACTTGATCATCTTCATCATTGAGCTGGGTTGTTTCATCTGCTCTTAAAAAAACAAAAATATTTTTCCACACAAAAACATCTTTAAAATTATTTTTTTATTCTGTATAACAATGAGCCATTTTATAATAGCAATAATGCCCTCCAGGGTGTGTTGTTTGGGATAACGTCATGGCTCAGTTGTTGGACGCACTTGACCTGCGGTCTCGTGCCCAACCACCTGAGGTGTGACATTATCCCAGCATGACACACACCCTGTTGGGCATTATAGCTTAATTGTATTTCATGCAGCTAGGAAGAATTATTATTATTACCATAAAATATAAAATTGTTAGAACTGCTCTTGCAGTCTTTTTGAATACCTGTGGAAACATTCACCTAAATCCAGCTCCTGGGATAATGCAAATCCATTGTACTATGGTGGAGTTAGTTTGGAGGGGTGCTAGTGTAGTATGTTTTAAATCAAGGAGCTTTTTGGATAAATTGGACCACATTAGAGAATGTATCTGTTTTAAGCTTGACCTTTTTGTAATGTCTGAATCTTCGTTGAACTCTAAAATTATGGACTCCTAATTGGTATGGATGAATATTACTCTTGGAGGATGGATAGAACTAAGAGGGGAGGTGGGATCTTAATTTAAGGGAAAATAGGTCTACAAATTAGAGAAGTAGTACATGAAATGACTGGATGGGTTTTGAGGTATTAATCTTAGAAATGTGGTTACCCTTCACTCAACTAATTATGTTTGCTAGAAGGTATCACCCTCCAAAAGTAAGTTGAACAGTTTTCCGTCTACTACAGGGCCAACTCCTACTCTTTGTAAAAAGCCATGAGTTGATAGTTATAGGGGACTTAAATGTTGATTGGCAGAAACTTAGGAATAGGAATGACAGAAGTCATAAAAGAAGTTACAGGAATAAATACAAGGGAGCCAAATGTTTCCACGATATTAGATTTAATTTTGACTACTCACCCCAATAATCACAGCCTAAGTGGGTTTACCAGATTATTTTTCTGACCACCGTGTGATTTTTTTTTGCATAAGAAACTGTAGTAAGAAGGTAGGTTCTGTAAATTGATTCATTATAGGACACATGAAAAAGTGTATTATGTCAATTTCATATTGGAACTAGAAAATAAAAACCAGACTAGACGAGGACTAATTTTCACAGCAAGCTAAGCCTAGCTCTTGTTCCATCAAGAATTTAAGGAAACCTGTTATAAATATGTTTGTGTGAAAACAAGAATGACAAGGTACAATAACACCCCATGGTATAATTCTGATCTTCACAAATTTAGAAAAAGTAGGAACACTATATAGAAAACGTAAAGTAAAAAATAATCAACAAGCTTGGATGAGATATAGACAAGCTGGAATGAAATGTACTTTGGAGATAAAGAAAGCAAAATGAGATTTTTTATAAAAGAACAGGGATGGGGAAATTGTTTAACCAGGAAAGGCACACTGAGCCAAAACTTGTTTCCAGGTGCGACCTGCAAGCACAAGGAAGTTAAGTGACTTGCTCAAGGTCACACAGTATGCAAGTGGGGGCTGATGGGATTCAAACCCAGGTTTGCAGCTCATGCTCTTAACCACTACACTATACTGCCACACCCAGGTCAGGGACTTCCAGCTGCCACATGCTAGTCAGGCACCCCCTAGCACTAGCGGAGCAAACAGCTACCATGCGGCACATGTACCAGGTGCCATGTCCTGCACCCATGTGGCCAGAGTGCCACCCAGTGGAGGCATGTGCTCATGGTGGTGTCTGGGACAACGGTGAGCAGGATGCATGGCGGTAATGGTGGCAGCATGGCATGGGTCAGGGACAGCCCAGTGACACACACCCATGGTGGAACAGCATAGGTGCACACAGCATGTCCGAGCCATATCCATGCCACCAGGAACCACATACATGTTACCAATGCCATCCCTGCAGTGTGACAACCCCACAGGGGCCCTGGGTTTGGGTCACTGTAGTGTACTGGTGGTGGACAGTGCACAACTGTGAGTAGTGCCTGGCAGGGGTGGCACCACCTGCAGCCTGGAGGTGGCAGGGGCATGCCCAAGGACATCAGACCCTTCCAGTGTTGTACGTACAACCACCTAGGGCACAGACATGGCCATGGATAGTAACATTGCAAACCTCTCAACTGTCACACAGTATGGGGTACGTCACACATGTTACCACTCATACACCTTCTGACCCACATAGAGTGGGTGACATTACACACCAACCACTGAGACTGTTGTGCATAACTGTATGATATGAGATGCTAGGTATCAGTACACAGTAGCAACATTGGTGAACATCTTTCCACAGTCTTCTGAGCTTGCACTGTCATGTTTGCTGCTGCGTCACACATTCTGATCAGTTGTCACACACCTTGGTACACAATTGGGTGCGAAGGGGTTGGGGTATGCAGCACTGTACTCATGTCAATGCAGTCTACCCACACACAACCATGCATTCTCATCTTTCTGCTGGGCTGCAGTACCTCCTTATTACCTTTGTGGAGTGGTGGTACTGCCCTATAATGCTGGAACTGCACATGCCAATGGAATGCAAATGGCCTGAATACATTCCAGTAATGAGAAGCAAATGTGTTTTTTGGGCACTGACTGTGCAATGAGGCCATTTGCATATGCTGGCTGAACACTGCAAATCTGCGCACCATGAAAGCGGCTTTGCATCACCACTTCTGTATGCTCTGTACTAGGCTCTGGCACACTGTACATCTGTACATCTGCCACACTGTACATCTCCCTCTGCATGATCACGCATGTTTGGGATATTTAACCACACATGTGAGATCACATACTATAGTGCAACTTCTGAATTTATTATTATTTTGTGCCAGTGAAGTTGAGTTGTGCGGCACAAGCACTTGCACGATGCAGCCTGACAGTTTTGAATATGGTCCCTGATACGCTTACAATTCAGGAAACCATTGTTAACAATTGAAATAAATCAAGCATGGAAACAATGGTTACATATTCAAACGAACTGGCAACTAACAGTGGAAATAGCTGGTCACTATCTAGCAAAAAGAGTTAAGCAAGATGAAAAAAGGCAGATATCACATTACTACAGAATAAAGAAGGAAAAATAATTTCAAAATAAAAAGAGGTGAAGGACTGATTCCTATCCTTTTATAAAAAAAACTGTATACTTTGTGTGACACTTCAGCAAATTTAAAGACAGAGAATTATTGCAAAGAAGCTTATAGGGAAAATGTCATCAGATGAAAAGTTAAGTTCAAAACTAACAGAAGTACAATACCTGAAAAAGGCAATTCAGAAGCAATAAATATATGAGTAAAGGAACAGCACCAGGGAGAGACAGGGTTACAATTGAATTTTACACAACATTCTATGACGTTAGAAAAACACATTTACATAAACATTAAAAACATATACAACAGATAGTATAGACTCCAGAATCATTTGGTAAGGCAGGAGTTACCTTAATACCCAAAGCCAAAACAGATCATAAATATGCAGAGAATTATAGATTGATAGCACTACTCAACTGCGACTATAAAGTCTTTACATCCTTAACAATAGTCTTAAAAACATAGGATTGTTGTATGATTATAGACAATTTAATGAGTGAACACCAAAACAGATTTATATGAGGAAAACCATTCAAACTGGATTATACAGAATTCAATTTCTGCTACAAACATTTAGAGAAAACAAAAGAAATGGGGGTACCAGTAGGATGCGACAGAATGGGATTTCATCTTCAATGCCTTGCAGACATGGGGTATACCAGCTTCATTTATACAGATGATTCAGTCTCTGTGAAAAACAAGACAACATCTAGACTAACTGTAAATCACTGCAAAACAGAAGATTTTTGTCTTAAACAAGAAGGAAGGGATGTCCCCTTTCTCCTTCCATTTTTATAATCAGCGTGGAAATATTTTTAAGATACCTAATGTAAAACTGGACTATAAAAGGCATCCAGATAGGAAATTGTGAGGTCAAAACAAATTTATTTATTTATTTATTCATTTATTTATTTCTCGGATTACAATACCTTTGAGCCAGAGGCTCTTTTACAAAGGTTCCACATCAGCTAAAAGACAAACATAGTTACATAGTAAGTTACAAAAAACATAAAGTGGACAGTGCATGATAGGCAAAATAAAGTGCAAACTTAAGGGTAATACAGAATAATAATGCAGCCAGGCAAAAGCTATGTCATGATAGAGGGGTGAGGTAGAATAGGAGCAGGGGAAGCACGGAAGGGGGATAAGACAGACAGAATAGGGAAGCTTAGATCACTGGGAATGGGGATAGAGGAGGGAGGAGAAGAGAAATAGAAGGTCTGAGGGGGGGTCAGTTTCAAGATAAATGGAGGGGTAACTTAGGTCAGACAATCACACCTGCACTGTGTTGCGGAGTGCTGTCGAAGTTTGTTCTTAAAGGGGCCAGTCTTGGACTGGTCATGGAATGATGGTGGGAGGTTATTTAGCCAGCTTGGTGCCCTGTACTTGAAGTAGTGCTGTGCCATGAAGGTGCGACAGAATGGGACTTGGTAGGCCAGGTTAGACATTCCACAGGTGTGGTGAGGGTTAGTTACCTGGTTAAGAAGCTTTAAGAAGATTGGAGGAGGTTAGACCAAGACAGATTTCTTTTTACAAACAGACAGGTCTGATATCTTATACAGCCCTTAAGGTGTAGCCAGTTAGACCAAGCATACAACTCAGAAGTATGAGTGAGTCGATGTGCCCCAGTAGCTAGTCTGCAAGTTTTATTAAGGGCTATGCTGATTCTTTTAGGCATGGTATCCATGGCAGTACCATAAATAATAAGTCTGCAGTCAATTAAGGAGAATATTGTTGATTGCTACGTGGAGGGCATCGAGTTGAGACAGTGCCTATGCCTATATAAGAGCTCAATCCTGGTGTTTACTGCCTTAGCTAAATGGTCCACATGGGGGACAAACGGCATGGAGTTATCTAGGGTTATACCAAGGTACTTGAACTGCTGGACCTGTTCAAATGGTGAGTTCAGATTGTTAAGGATGGTCAGCTGGTGTAGTTTGTTCCTATTGTGAGGAGTGGCAAAAAGCATAGATTTCATTTTTTGTAATTAAGGAGTTTGTGGTCAGAGAACTATTCCTCAACAGCAGAGAAGTTGCCCTGTAGTTGTTGTTCAAGGGGGAGGGGATCAGGGTGACTTGAGAAAATGACGGCATTGTCCTCATAGAGAAGTAGGTTAGATGAGCAAGTCTAAGGCAATGTGTTGAGGAATAGAATAAAGAGCAGGGGATGTAGGCTCGATCCTTGTGGGACCCCAGATCACACATGGTGGCTGTCAGAGAGCACTTTACTTATTTTGACTTTTTGGGATCGACCACCATGATAGCTCTCAAACCAATCTATTACCTCAGCCAAGAGACCCAGGGCATGCAGTGAGTCAGGTGGTGATTAACCATATCAAACACTTTTGTGAGGTCGATATATAATGCCCCCACTAGGTGACCCTGACTGTGTATAAAGCCAGTGTATTCAAGTAGTGCAGTGGTGGTGATATGCACCTTCCTGAATTTGTGCCATTGTGGGCATTGTAGTTGATATTTCTTGAGGTGTTCCATAAGCTGATCTGAGACAATGTGTTCCAAGGCTTTTGAGCAGGGAGGAAGAATGGAAATAGGACAATAGTTAGGGCTGAATTTGGTCACCACTCTTGTGGATAGGTGTAACCACTGCAGCTTTCCATAGCACTGGGAATTGCCCAAGGCAGAGTGATAGGTTTAGCAGTTTAGAGAGGGGTAGTAGGACTGCATCCAGGGTTAAATGAAGGAGTTTCAGATCAAGTGAGTCACTACTGGATCTGGTTTTGCCTAGTTTCTGACCTAAGTATTTTTTTAGCCTCGGTTAAGGTGACTCTCCTGAAATTAAATGGTGAGGGGCCCTGGGAAGGGCAGGCATTACTGCCCTTTACTATGAAGGTTGGTTGTATTGAAAAGGTCAGGAGGGAGAATGCCGCCAAGGTCAGAGAAGGCATTGTTTAAGGTATCAGCAATACGCTTGGGGTCCTAGACGGTCTCACCCTCAACTTTAATAATGGTGGGCGAGAATTTGCAGGGGAGTAGCCATCAGATTTTTAAGGTTATCACAAAACCTCCTACCATCACCCCAGGAGTTTGAGAGCTCATCCTTAAAGTGCTGAATTTTAGCTACATGGATTTCGCGGGTACAGGCATTCTTGGCTGCTTTGTACAGCTGAAGGTCAACCTGTTTGCCATTGGCAAGGACATGGTGCCAAACATTGTCCCTGTAAATGTCTATGCAAATGATTTACAGGTCATAATAACACAACCTGAAAGATGTATACCAGAAATTATACTAGAAATAAATGTCTTCTTGCAGTTATCAAGATACACTGTTAATAATAAAATGATATAAAAAAAATCTGAAGTGCCGATACTAAATAATCCGAAGGACCAAACAATGAACAGTCACATAGCAAAATTAAATGCAACAGTAAAAAAAGATGTGTTAGCATCTCCGGGGTTAAAACTTACAAAAACAGTTAAAGTCTTGTACCAATATAATAAAAACTTATTGCAAAGTATAAAATAAAAGCAGATGGCATGATCAAAATCAATTTATCTGTATGAGGGAAGTACAGTTTATAAAAGTGATTGCTCTCCCAATGATTACATACACATTACAGTCAGCACTGTGACAAGTGCCAAAAGAATGGAATAAAAATATACAGCTTGTTTAGGGAATTCATTTGGAACTATAAAAAGCCAGAATATCCTGGAAAAAACTCCCACCTCTCACACGTATTGGGGAGGGAGGGGGCTAGCATGCCCAGATACAGAATCACAATACTGTAAAAATCACATTACTGGAAGCTGTAAAAGTTGTTATTCTGTAGACTGGTGGACTCAAATTTTTTCAAGTTCATATAATTACAACATGTGTTTAATATTAACTGTGACGTGGTATTCAGAAAAACAAATGAGGACATTTTTTACTCAGAACTAATGTCAAAATTCCACGGATATTGAGGCATTTGAACGTTGATAACCAGGACATGTACTCAGAGATGGGAAAGAAATGGGAATAAGACAATAAGCCAGGACATGAACTCAGAGATGAGAAAGAAATGGGAAACTGACACTAAGGCCAATTTATTTGATAGACAGTGGTCAAATACATTATGCTCCATTAACCAGAAAAACACCAGAAGAAATAAAACAATTCATTTTAACATGGTCAAGAGATTGCAGTTCATCACAAGCAGATTATTCAGACTGGGTTTATTAAAAATTCAAATTGCAGGCTTTGTAAAACAAACAGGAATTTTTCACTTTTTATGGACATGTCTGCTTGTACAATAATGGTGGGAAGAAACCAACGGACTCTGATGTAAACTAAGAGGTGAACAAACAAGACTTGATTGGCAGGTCACTTTCTTCCTGGGAACTATATCTATATGGGAAGAGAAAAACAAAAATGGTAACAACAGCTGCTATAATTGCGACTTAAATGCAGAGATGCAAATAAACCCTTCCCAAAGATAGAGTGGAATTTTATCTTTATGGTGTATTTTATATTACAAATGCTGGGTCAAGAATACAGTACACTATTATCAAGTCAGCAAAACAAGGCAATTTTGTTTATAGAGCATCCTTTCCTGAAGGCTCAGGGTGCTTCACAATAAATACAGTAATAAAACTTCATAATTAATATAACAGCGGACAATGAACATTTAAAACATAAAATCCAGCAATAACTATAACAATCAGGTAAAACATTGCAATTTAAATGCAGTTTAGATGCAAATAACCCTTTCCCCAGATAGAGTCAAAATTAATATTTATAGTTGTATTTATGAAGGCTGGGTCAAGAATATAGTACACTATTATCAAGTCAGCAAAACTAGGAGTTTTTTTAAATAGTCTGGTCCCAAACTGTGTAGGGCCTTGGATGTTATCAAGCATATCTAGAAGGTTATGCGCCACTGCATAGGCAGCCAGTACAGTGCACACAGAACCGGCGTGATGGGATTCCTATGAGAGGGTCCAATGGTCAACTGGGCTGCACCATTCTGGACTAGCTGCAGGCATTGCAACAAACCTCCCAGATAACCCTAAGTATAAAGTGTTGCAACAGTTGAGCCTAGAGGTGACAAAGGCATGAATTCTCATCACCAAGTCCACAGGGGCTAGATGCAGTTCAATCCTGGTGATATGGAGGTGGTAAACGCCAGCCCAGACCAAAACCAATTTTTTAAGTACAGCACACTCAGCATTAAACTTTAAAATGAGTTCATTGCTACTGAGTTGTTATTCAGTTTAAGAAGCACATTTTGAATGAGCTGCTAACTCTAAATGTTGAAATCCAATGAAGTGCAAACCAGTAGTCAACTCTCTGATGTAGTTATTAATATTAGGAACAGAGAAAACTGGTTAACAAATAGAATAATCGATAGGTTACAGTGAATTACAAGGTTGTAAATCCATCGAGAGGTTCTGGGGACATAGATAACCTCGAGAGCGAAGCTCAAGAGGTTTCTATGTCCCCAGAACCTTGAGATGGAATTTCAGCTGAGTAATTTACTGTAACCTATTTTTCATTTTTTGTAATATATGGATCCCATTCGGAAAATGTGCTGCTTTTTTAAATTCTGTGAACTGGGCTGGCCGCCTGTTGCACTGAAGATGTGCTCGCTCTTGGCCGACCACCCACAGTATTGAAGTCGTGCCTGACCCAAGTTTGTGATGAAAGCTTTTATTTTAATTTGGTAGTCCTACCGTTTACTTTCTTTCTTCGTTTGTCAGGTAATCCACTTTTCCTTTTGCTGAGGAAATAAAAGCGAAGAAAGGAACTGGCCATAACTCGCATTGGTCTCGCTAAGCGAGAGTAAACATCCACCATGTTTTTGCAGTTAGTTTGCCCACCTACTGAGAAAGTCTGCCAATGGCACTGCATGTTGTTACATTGGGTGCACAAACTGGAATGTGGCACCATGGCAACTGTGTTTGTGTGGCAGAGAGACTGGCGCATGCACTGTGGGGTTTCAGAGATAATACTATTGTTTGAAGCTGAAACGATAGTATTATCAGCAGTGAATGATACTATTATCACTTGAGGAAGGGTAGTAGTATTATGGGAAAGGGAGCAGTGTGTTACAGGGATTTTTTTATATGCTTTTTGGGGGTATTATTTTAACAATCCATATATTACAATTGGTTAACAACTGATTAAACTTTACCTATTTGCCAGACAACCTGTATTAAAAACTGCTAACTAACTGAAAAGTTAACTCATACTCAAACTAGTTAGCAACTCATTTCAATTAAAATTTAACACTGACTCTACTGTAATTCAGGTAATGAATACTGGAGTTGGTCAATGGGACCAAACATTTTTTATGGATCAATAGGAGTGTAATTGGTTCCCAAGCTGTCTTGGGGGTTTGCCCTACAATACACAATATGTAACACATAATAATTAATACTTAACATACTAGGCATTATATTTTTTTTTTATGTGCGTGAAGAATTTAATCTTATGGGAAATGGATCATAAATTGAGTGTATACATGTGCAGGTCATGCTCTATCAATATAATATAGTTCAATAAAATATTGATGTGGAAAAAAGGAAACTGAAAAGCTCTCACTAGGTTCAGAGAACAGATCATGGTAGCTTAAAATAATGATTTAGCTAAGTCCCAAGTAGTAGTGGTCCCATTTTCCAGAGACAGAAGACTCACCATTCATACTGTAGGTTCTTCCTCTGTGTCTTGCCTTCAAGGTTCTCCACTTTACAGTTTAGTGAAACATTGTCTCTTACTAGGGTTTAGATCAAAGCCACCACTGAATGTAATTTCTGGCATAGCTCTTTGTTCTCATCTTGCAGTTCAATGACTTGCTCCTGCTGATTAGAAATAACACTCTCTGGGGCCTATTCTCAAAGCCCTCAAGAAGAACATAAGGAGCCTACGTCAAAAGAAGAAAGATGCAAGTGGCACCTTGTGCCAAAAAACTTGCCCCAGGCCATTCTCAAAAGCAGCCTGTGACAAATGCAAGCTGCTTGCGGGAACCTTTGTATACTTTACTCACTATTCAAGAGACATGACTTCTCTCACTATATCTCAGTACTAGGTTGATTTTGATCAACCAGGGGTCCCCAGGGAGCAGTGCCTTTACTTCTATATTAGTACAGTCCTTCCCTGTCATTTGAGTTGTGGTTATTGGGCAGTTTTTTGTAATCGTGTGTAACATTTATATTGCCCTAGGGTTTTTCTGGAGTACTGGGGGGGCAGGAGGGGTCTTGGGAAGGGGGTTACAGAGGTTACTTTTGCTCTTCATTATATATCTTAGAACTTATTTGGGGTAGTTGGATTGGATGATGTTATTTGTATTTGTATTTTTTTTTATTATTGTGTAAATTTTTTAATTCTCATTAAAGCATATTTAATATAAAAAGAGGGGGCTTGCACCAGCCTTGCACCTTGCACCAAAAAATGTGATGCAGCATGGTGCTAGCAGATTCGCGGCAGCCACAGGCTGCCATATACCCTTAAATTCCATTCTCAAACCACCTCCGGAGGACAACCATTGAAGTACATTTACACCAGCCAGGAGCTGGTGTACGTGTACTTTGGCATCTTCTGGGGGTTGTGCCAATGTGCTGGCAGCCATCCCACATTCTACACAAGGGCCCCCAACCCTGATCACATAGAATGATATTACAAATAATACCCTGGTGGACCAGCAGCCCCACCAAGCCTCAATCCCCAAAATTATTGTATAAATAGCCCTGGTGGACTAGCAGCCTCCCCCAAGCCCCGATCCCCCTCATTTTGATAAATTAACCAATCATTGGTGGTCCAGTGGATTCCCAAGCCCAATCCCCTGATACATACAGTAGTAATATACCTGGTGGACTAGTGGACCTCCACCCAGCAGTGCCATACCCTGCTCCTCCCAATCCATACCCCAGCCAGTGATTGGCACAGCTCACCACTCACCGCCATGGCCAGCCGCTGACTGAGCTCTGTATGAGCATGTACTGTATATATTACACACTCATACAGAGCTCAGTCAGAGGCTGGCCGTGGTGGTGAGCTGTGGACTGTGCCAGTTGCTGGATGGGGTATGGGTTGGTGGGAGGCAAGGTGGTAGGGCACTGCTGGTTGGGGGAGTGGAGGTCCACTAGACCACTAGGTACAGAATGTTACTACTGTATGTATTGGGGGCTCAAGCTTGGGGATCCAGTGGACCACCAATGATTGGTTCATTTACCAAAATGGGAGGATCGTGGCTTGGGGGGGCTGCTAGCCCACCAGGGCTGTTAATAATTAGAGGGATTGGGGCTGGGGGGTTGCTGCTAGCCAACCAGGGCTATTTATACACTAATTCTGAGAACTGGGGCTTGGGGGTGCTAGTCAACTGGGGCTAATTACATATTCAGATGATCAGGGATCATGGCTGGGAGGGTGGCGCTTGTGCCTTTTCACTGTGCACTGCTGCAGGCTTCTGGCAACCTGTCTAGGTGCACCCTCTGTTTGGCACACTGCTGGGGTTGCCACAAGTCATGGGACTTAACCACTGAGACCCTGCTCAATAGAGAATCTGGCACAGGGTCCCTGGCACATTGGCAGTCGACGCAAGTCACCTTTGGCGGGACTTGCACCAACCCTTTTAGAATGGACCACTCTCTGTTTTGGACTGAATAAGCAAACAAGTTTCTTTTCAGATTTCTCTGATATTCACATTAAAAACTGAAAAGAGTATTTTATGCTCTTAAATTAATGAGTCATTGTAAGTGCTGCTGTGGCTGGAAGGGATGCCTGTGTCACAGTTTTCACAAGGTCAGGTGAAGCCATAAGTCATATGGTTTGAGCTTCTACACACCCAAAACTCCCTGATGAGTTAAAACTTAGGAAATGGTCCAACATATCTGTATTTTCCCTCTCCCCAGGTTTATTTTGCAAAAAAAATGTTACAAAGGGAGGATGCCATTTGCTTTCTTTTTATGTTAGAGCTTTTGCACAGCCAACATCTTGTAGCAGTGGAGATGTGTAGGCGCGGTCGCTGTTCAGTGAATGCAGGGCACACACCAGTAGGTACATCCCTCATTCCCCAATCAGCCAGCATGCCAGTGCCACACCATGCATAGTTAATGCGTCGAGCACATCTAAGGAAAGGTCTGCTGCAATGCAAGCAAAGCTCGTCACACGCAGTGGACCTTCCTATGTGCTTCACCGCTACAAACATGGCAGCACAGTGGCTGCTAAACTGCCGACTTTGGGGGCATGAACCCCCGCTTTCATTGTTTGCCGACGGGGTGCCCAATCCCTGTTGGCATCCGTTACCCCTTCCTATTTTAATGTGCCACGAGGAGCCCTCCCATCGGCATGATGTCCGCCCCTTCTGTGCTAAGAGGTGCCCATTTCCCTCAGCTAGTGTCCCCACTCCCTATTTGCAGATGGGGTGCCCAATCCCCATCAGCTACTGTATCTTCCCCCCCAAAAAAACACCTGTAACAAAAAAAAATCATCCACAATGTTTTGGTTTTTTACACCTGTAAACAGAAAACGGTCCCTCGTAGTCCCCCTACTCACCACCCGCACCCACCCACTGCGCACCCTGCCTCCCCACACACATCCTCATGCCATACTTTTCTCCGGAGCTCAACGTGATGATCTTCGGTGGACCGTGAACACGTCTGCACTCTTCAAAGCCGACCATGAACTGAGAAAATGCCGGTAAGCTGAATAATGTAATAAATATGATTTTTTCAACTTTGATGCATATCTTGGGCATTTTTTGGAATGTTTGCGCCAAATTTTCAACATGGGGTTTTTGGGACCCCTCCTCATGAATTCTTTCACTGTTATGAGGTTAATCAGTCCCAAAAGGTGATTTAGCAGTCACTGCTCGGAAAACCCTTTTTGGACTGATTAACACAAGGATAGTAGCAGTGTTCATGAGATGGACTCTCAAAAAGCCTATGTTGCAAATTTGGTGGAAAAATTCCCCAAAATGGCTGTTTTATGAGCATGTGTTGCGCAGTTGCTATGCACGCTCATAACTTTGCGAATTTGCAATATTTTCACACCAGATTTTCAACATTGCCATTTTCTTCACCTCCTTATCAACAGTATAGCTGTCATTTTTCACATCCTGGCCAAAATGTGCTTCCGCACTTCCAGCGCACAATAGCATGGTTGCTATGGGAAATCAGTGTTCAGGGCAGATTATGAAAATGATAGTGACACTGTTCATGAGCAGAGGTCCTAAAATGCCTATGTTGAAAATTTGGTGACAATACTCCTTAAAATGACTGTGTTACGATCGTACGTTGTGCAACTTGCATGCACGCTCGTAATGTTGTGCATTTGTAACATTTTCACTCTGGATTTTCACCATTGGCATTTGTCCACACCTCTTGATGAACAGTACAGCTGTCATTTTACATATCCTGCCCGAAATGTGTTTTCACACGTCTGGCGCAGAATAGCGTGGTCGCTGTGCAAAATCACTTTTTGGGACACTGTGAGGAAATGACAGTGACACTGAACATGAGCAGAGGTGCTAAAATGCCTATGTTGAAAATTTGGTGCCGAATGTCCATAAAATGACTGTGTTACAAGCGTGCGTTGCGCATTTCCCACGCACCCTTGTAACTTCACAAATTAGCAATATCTACATGCCACATTTTCAACACTGCCATTTTTTTACACCGCCTTATGAACGCTACAGCTGTCATTTTTCACATCCTGCCCAAAATGTGTTCCCACAATGCACTACCAAAGCCAATGCCAGTGCGACAACATTCGGCATTGACAAATGCTTGTTTCTCTTTGTCTCTCTCTCTAGGTCTCTTCTCCTTTTTTTAAGTTTTAGCAGCTTCATCAGGACAATCCATTGCATAACAAACAATTACAAGAAAGGAAAGCAGGTACTCCAAATTCCAATCAAAAGTCCAAAGGGTACAGGCTACATTTCCAAACTTCAAGCTGATAGAAGTTGATAGGTTTTGATTCTAGAACTCTGAGATGAGTGGCTGTTTTTGAGAAGAGCTCCCAAAGCTAAGTGCTTTTTACTATATTTTTCAGTTTAAAATGTGTTTTGTTTTGTGTAAATTTAGGTGATTGTGAAAGATAACCCTATAGGCTCCAGGAAGATATAAAATTTGTGTGGTAGATATTGGTTGGAAGTCAGAAGGATCAACACATTTGTTTAGTGTGATCTTTCAACTCTGATGTGGTTAATTTTAATGCTATTGTGTAAACCCTTTCTGTATGTGCCTTTGGTGGTGTCTGATACTGAGAATCTCTGTGTCATTTGTAGGTATTCTATTTGTTTTGGTAGGTACTTTATGTTCTCTCTTAAACAAATGAGTATACCTATTGCCTAATACCTTACAGTACATTATATCTTTATGTGCTGTCTCTAATTTTTTTTTCTTTCTCTGGTCTTCTAGAGCTGTTTAGTTACTGTGGTAGTGGTGTGGTACTGTGTTCTTTCTTGTAGTTCAAGGTGCTTTTGGGACTGCTGATTTCTACTGGTTTAAAAGATTACATTTTTTCTATTTTTAAAAAAGCTACATCAGCTAGGCATGTTGTCACCTGTTTGTTGTTGCTAAGTAGCAGATGTTTTTGCATTGTGTACTGGTTCTGTGATAGAATCTGTATTAGTAGAAGGCAGATTATTGTGATTGTTGATACCTTTTGATGGTAAAGTGAGATACAAATGTATATATATTTGAATATTATAGTTATTTTATAGTTTTGAATAACTGGAGGGTAGGAGAAGCTGGGCTTGGAAAAAGTAGGGGAATAGGTATCTGTATGGGAAGCAGGAGAGTGGTAAACTGCAATAGCTGTGGGGCAGCAGTCTTTCTGGAGATGTCCTGTGTGTAAGAGCTTGGAGCTACTAAGGGCTGAAATAAGGCTGCTCAGATGGGAGCTGGGGAAGATGGTGTGGGAAGTCAGAGGAGCAGAGCAGTGGAGGGAAAGGCAGAGGGGTGATGCCCAGGGGAGTGACGGAATCAGGCAGGGGATGGGAGTGGGGAGGAGCACCCAGTATACAGGAGTATCTCTTCCTCAGAGTACTAGGGAGCCCAGGGTGGAGGAATGGTAAGTGGTAAGGGGAAGTGGAAGAGTAGCATCAGGGGTGGGAAATTCTAAAGGGGTGCCTTTATTGAATAGATTTGCACCATTGTCTGAAAGGAGGGGGGCAGCTGGAGGTGATGTAGGAGGTCAGGTTGAGCCAGGGTTGAGAGTAGGAGTACAGGGGATGGGGGGAGGAAACTAATCAAGGTGGCCAGGGAAGAGGAGGCAGGCAAAACAGAGAGGAGGAATAGGGGGAGGGAGAGAAAAGGAAAGGAAGAGGGGAGGGAAAACTGAAAGCAGATACAGATAGTCAAAAGGGGAGGGGCAGATTGGGAGATGGAAAAACAGTTAAGGGGATACATTGTGGATGTGGAGGTAAGTTTACCAGGGTGCAGAGGGAGCAGTTAGGTGGGGAAGCAGCTAGTACTGAAGGTAAGAAAGGAAGGACGGGAAGCACGGATGCAGGAGATGGAAGGGTGGCAATCATAGGGGACTCCATAATTAGGGGTATTCACCGGGGCAGAAAAGGGGACCCAAATGCAAGCAGGAGGGTGGTTTGTATGCCATGGATGACAGCGGGGAAGGTGGGACAAAGAATAAGGAAAATAGGGAGGTTGGAAGAAAACCTTATTTAGTTATACATTTAGGAACCAACAACCTAGCTGGGAAGGAGGTGGAGGTAGTGCAAAATAGGTTCAGGGAGTTAGGGAATATCTGCAGGGAGGAAGGAAGTTCACTGGCCTTCTCAGAGGTGATACTCAGTACCAAGGGCCAGCACAGCCAGGAAAAGAATAATAGAGGATTTCAATGACTGGCTGAGGAAATGGTGCAGTGAGGAGATGTTCATCTGTATTGGGGACTGGGAGGAGACCTGGTCAAACAAATGTAATGGGCAAGGATTTACCACTGATGCCGACTGCTCTCAAAATGGCCTGGTTGGGACAGGGCACAGGTCCACCCCAGCTACAACTTGGAAGATGAAAACACAAGGTAATCCAGCTATGCCAACCACCCAGAGGTGGATTTTTGTCTGACACCCAGACAGCAGGTGTCAGGGGAAATTTTGGGGAAGGGGACCCAAGTTCCAAATGCTACTACTGGGACACAAGAAGAGGCATGAAGCTGACTCGAATGCAAAGACAATGTAAAAGTTTATTAAACATGACTAGACAATAACATTACACTAAATATCTACACTCTAAAACTATAAAGGACTAGAACATTACTAAATTCAAAACTCTAAAAGATAAGATCCTTACAATTATATTGTACCCTACTAAAAATCAGCTGTAAACATTCTAAGCCAGCCACCCTCACGTGTCCAAATGGGAAGGGGGAAAAGCAAGACAGGGAACCAGCTGCCCGGGGCAGGAGAAAACACAGAACAGGGCACAGGTCAGGACTATTCTGAGGCGGTGTGGGTCATCGGCACAAAGGTCTCCATAGACCACCAGAAATGACACCCCTCTAGGAAAAAGTCTGCTAGCTCCACCCAGCCACAGCCCCTGTGGACTGCTGGGACACAAGGTCACCCAACCACAGTCCCTACATGGACTGCCAGGACACAGGACAAACAAGGACAAGACAGCTGGTCTGGGAAACAGGGTTGGGGCACCTGGGATCACACACAGGCTGAAGGGTGGTGGCACAGTAACATTCCTATTAAAATCTTGTGCCTGTGTCTTTATTTCTAGCAAATGTTACTACTTAGGGCACTTAATAGACAGATAAAACAATTCAGGTTATCAGATTACATAAAATTGCAGGGGCACTGTCACTTTGGCCATTTTCAGCTCACACACAGTACTGGCATAGTGACAATGTCATCACAGGGGCTCAAAAGCATCACAATAAAATAATTATGCACATTTATTTACAAGCAGTTCACTTTCGAGGTGCGATGTCCTTTCAAATCTGGCCTCTGGTGCAGGCCACTTGAATTCAGATGTCAGGCATTAATCCACACTAAGGTATACAGTTCCTTGCTCTATGGAGCCTTGCATTTATTCTGCCATCTTAGCCACTTTTGTAAGCAGTAATAAATATGTATTTAGTCATTATATAGTTTTGCCCCTTTTAGACTGGAGGGGCCTGTCATTGCCCCTAACTCTGGGAGTCTGTCATTAGCCCTTTAAGACCACTGTAAAGGCAGTCAATCAAGTTCACATCATCCCAGCCCCTTCTCCCACTGTCAATTGGGGCTCTCATTAGCTTCACCCCATAGGTGATCTTTGCTGGGGCCTTGCACACTCCACAGTCATTCAGCTCGAGGGATCCTTCTTTTACTTCGCCCCATGGGTGGTTCTTTGCTCAGGGCCTAGCCTGCCCCCACATTTCCCTGGCTCTATGGAGCCTTTTCTGACCCACCCCATGGGTGGTCCTATATTGGGGCCTTACTCTTGCCCCACAGTCACTTCTGGTGCCTGGAGCACCAAAGAATTTATTTAAAAAAAAATGTATTTGTTTTTCTTCCTGCAGCCAGCACCCAAACTTGGTGCTGATGCCACTCACCCTACCACCCTCTATCTGCTTCTGGGCCGGGATTGCTGCTGAAGCCTCCATGGGAAGCCTGGAGCCACCTCCTCCCACAGGAATCCACTAACTGCTGGGCTGCTGGTGTGCTGGAGGGGACGACCTAATGCTGCTGCTGCTGCCTCTCCCAGGAAATCTCCTCCAGCTGCTGATGGAGGGTACAGCCTACTTTACTGCTGCCACCCCTCCCAAAACACCTGCTGAAAGGACTACTGTTGGGGCCAGCCTGGACCTGTTGCCCCTGCCGGAGACCCTCCGACTGCCACTACGGAGTGGCCGGCCAAGACCTGCTGCCCCTCCCAACAAACACTTTGCTGTGGGGATGCTGGATGGAGAGGCAGGCCTGAGGTTGCTGCCACCGCCCCTCCCACAGAACCTCACTGTGGCTGGTGAGGAATGGAGGGGACGGCCTGGACCTGCCGCCTCTCCTGACAATGCTTTACCACTTCTGCAGCACCAGGGAACCTGACGGACTACAACCGCCATGAGGAAGAGGGAGCAATTGCTGATGGACTGGCTAGGATATCGGGAGGGATCCCAGGACATCAGGTGAGTCCTTCCCCTTTGGCTGAGCCCTGGCCGGCCTAGCACTCCCCTCAATGCTACTGCTGCTCCTTTCTGCACTCCAAACATGGACTGGACTGAACGGCCACTGCCATTCAGATGGGCTGAGGATTTTGTTTTGGAATCATCTCAAGACCATCCCTGCCTGCATGCCCTCGTGACTGGGCCCATGAGAGCAGGTGCCTGGCGCGAGGTAACTGGGGGGTTCCAAGGAGCTGCAGGCAGGGAAAAATGAGCAGAGAACATTTTTTTTAATTTTTTTTTGTAAATGGAGCCCAACTGGGGCTCTACATTTTGGGGGAGGTACCGACTGGGACCCGGGGCACCTAACGCTGGGGAACACAACGGGGTACCTTCCTAACCTGGGCACCTTCCCAACCTAACCAGCTCCAAAGCACCTGGATGCCCATTTTTGGAGGGCACCAGGACTCTGGGGCACTACACAAAACAATCTTTTCACCAGATAGGCTACACCTCAGTAGGGAGGGTTTGAGGTTACTTATGGACAAACTGGGGAATACATAACCACTACACTTAATTTAAACTACTGAGGGGGGACAGTGGGCATGCAGTCCCACAGACTCTGAGAGGAGGAGGTCAGTGAACCCCCCCCCCAACAGTGATGGAAGAGGTCTGGAGGGAGGAGGTGAAAGGGGCAAGAACACAGTTAGCAAAGGGTGGAGGGGGTGAGGAACACATAACAAGGGTACATGGAGGGGTGCACACAGAAGGGATAAATGTGAACGGAAAAATAGAGGAAAGAGAAGGACGGTCAGATTATAGGTGGAGAGTGGTGTCTCTGAATGCACAGAGTCTTGAAAACAAGATGGAAGATCTGCAGGCACTATTAGCGGACAGGAGGGTAGACATAGCTGCGGTAACCGAGACTTGGACAACATCACACCATAACTGGGACCTTGAGATCCCTGGATATAAACTATACAGCTGGGACAGGGTAGTCAGGAAGGGGGGAGGGGTGGCAGCTTTTATCAGGGAGGGAATAACTTGAACAAGGGACAAGTCGGAGGAAGGGGAGGTGGAGGTATTGTGGGGGACTTCAACCTAGCCAAGGTGGGCTGGAGCATACTATCCACGACATGTGCTAGGAGTTAGGTGACCCTGAAAGGACTGCAGAGTGGATTCCTGACTCAGGGCTTCACTGAACCAACAACAGCTGAGGCAATTCTTGATCTGGTGCTCACAAATAGGGAGCATGTAGAGGAAATAATGGTCAGGGAGCCACTGAGAGGAAGTGACCATTGCACAGTGTGGTTCCAGTTGGATATGGGCAGGGAAAGCATCCCAAATAAGACCAAAATCTTGGATTTCATAAGGGTAGACTTCAGGAAAATGGGCAAAGTGCTAAGGAGCCATCTGGTGGGCATCAGAGCAGATATGGGGATGGACCAAAGGTGGTCCATCATTAAGGAAGGAATACTGGTTGCCACAGATGAGTGCATTAGGCTCAGGGTTAAGAACACAAGGGCCAAAGTGCCCAGCTGGTTCAGTTCTGGGGTTGCCCAGGCAGTAAGAGAAAAGAGTTTGGCCTATAGAAAATTCAGGAAGACCAAGAGAGAGGTGGATTGGGAAAATTACCTAAGGTTGGCTAGTGAGACAAGTAAGAAAGTCAGGAGCAAAGGCACAGAAGGAGCTGAAGATAGCTGAAGGAATTAAGAAGGGGGAGAAGGCTTTCTTTACTATATAAGTGAGAAAAGGACAAGAAGGAAGGGATTGCTAGGCTTAAGAAAGGGTGGAGTGGGTGGAGGATAATGGGGAAAGCAGAGATACTAAATGAAAACTTATGTTCCATCTTCACCAGGAAGAGAAGGACAGACCAGTGCCTTCAGAAGGGAAAAAGAAGAGGGGGAAGGAACACAGATGTAGTGATAGAGGAGGATAGAGTGGTGAGGAGGGGTTGCTGGCATTGAAGGTGGACAAATCACCAGACCCGGATGGAGTACATCCAGGGGTACTAGAGGAACTGGCTGAGAAGCTGGCAGGGCCACCAGCAGACCTGTTTAATAGTTCACTAGAGACAGGCATAGTACCACAGGAATGGAGAACACCACATGTAGTGCCGCTCCACAAAAGTGGTCCCAAGGATAACCCAGGGAATTATAGACCAGTCAGTCTGACCTCCATTGTGGGAAGGCTCATGGAGACCATACTAAAGGAAAGGTTGGTGAAATATCTAGAGGAGCATGATTTCCAGGATATGAGGCAGCATGGGTTCATGGGGGGAGATCATGTCAAACAAATCTGATTGACTTCTTTGACTGCGTCACTAAGACACTAGACAGGAGCCAAGCAGTAGACATCCTCTATCTTGATTTCAACAAGGCCTTTGACTCTGTGCCCCACAAAAGGTTGATCAGGAAGTTGGTGTATCTCAGGGTTGGGGAACAAATGGCCAGATGGGTGGAAAACTGGCTGAAGGACAGAACCCAGAGGGTGGTTGTGGGGGAACAGTTATCTGACACAAGACAGGTAACCAGTGGGGTCCCGTAGGGCTCAGTGTTGGGGCTGGTGTTGTTCAATGTCTTCATCAATGACATTGGAGATGGCATTAAGAGTAAAATGTGCCTATTCACAGATGACGCCAAGCTCTGTGGGAGAATGGACTCAGCTGAAGGGATACAGGACCTACAGGAAGATCTGGAAAAGCTAGGGAGTTGGTCCAGGATCTGGCAGCTTGGCTTCAATGCCAATCAATGCAAAGTTATGCATATTGGAGCCAAGAATCCCAGGACAGAGTACTACCGGGTGGAGTCCGAGTATCTGCATCAGATGAGGAGAAGGCCCTGGGAGTGATGATCACTAGTGTCCTGAAGCACTCCACACAGTGCAGGAAAGCAGCAGCAAAGGCAAACAAGGTGCTGGGATGCATATCTAGGGGGATCAGTAGTAGGAGAAAGAAGGTTATACTGCCCTTGTACAGGTCACTGGTAAGGCCACATCTAGCGTATGGAGTTCAGTACTGGTGCCCACACCTCAAAAAGGACATTAACTTGCTGGAGAAGGTCCAGAGGAGGGCTACAAAGATGATGGCTGGTCAGCAGGGTAAGGCATATGAGGAAAGGTTGAGGTCACTGAACATGTACTCCCTGGAAGACAGGAAGCGAGAGAGAGGGACATGATTGGGACCTTCAAGTACTTGAAAGGATAAATAAAGTTGATAAGGAGAGTCTTTTTAAGCTGGGTGACAACCATAACATGAGAGGGCACAGTCTTAAGCTGGAGGTTGGGAGGTTTAGGAGGGAGGTCAGGAAGCATTTCTTCACAAAGAGGGTGGTGGACACTTGGAAGTGCTGCCAGAAGAGGTAATCTTGTTGAAGACAGTGGGCAGCTTTAAGAGAGGCAGGGACAGGTATAGGGAGAGGGTAAGGGTCATGGGTAGGGAGGATGGGAGGAGTGGGTAGAGGGGGTAGGGACAGTAGCTCAAGCTGTGGACCCTGCAACACGAGCAGACTTGATAGACCAAATGGCCTTCTTCTGCTGGCTTCTTCGAATGTTCGTATGTTCGTATAATAGAAGTTGTAAAGATAATTGTGATTTAATACACTTTTAAAGTTTGAAATGAAATGAGGAACACAGAGCTCGAACTTCTCGGTGCACTCAGGTAGCAGCCATCTTGGAACCAATAGAAAGGCTATGCCTGTAGTTCAATGGCATGAGCAACCAGCCACGGCCCCTTCCTGAGCAATATAAGCAGGGCACTGGGTCAGAATAGCACTGACCACAATGCCATCAGCAACAATAGCGCAGCAGTAATGCTGTCAGTTTTATTTTGCAGGGGACTCTGCCCCGCACCCTGGACTGAAGGATTCTCACTCCAGAGGGGAGCGGATCATGGGGAAAGTCAAAATATGTAGGACCATGGAATACTGTTTGCACAGCCCGTGTCAAAGAAACAAAGTCCTGGGTGTGCAAAATGTTGGAGACCAGGATTAAAATCCTGGTATCCACTGCCGCTGGCTGAGCTGCCCATGCCCTAGTCCTCCACGCCACAGAGCAGTGACCTGGGAGGTGCTTACTGAAAGCGATGTGGATCTCCTCTCACTGTCCGTGCTACCACTACACAAATTAGC
Organism: Neoceratodus forsteri; assembly: GCA_016271365.2. NCBI lineage: Eukaryota > Metazoa > Chordata > Ceratodontiformes > Ceratodontidae > Neoceratodus > Neoceratodus forsteri. The sequence goes on along the minus strand of CM057451.1, from coordinate 306,741,778 downwards.
ACTCTCTAGACTGGCGCTATTCATGTAGTGCTATTCTAGGCGGTACCTATAAGCGATCTGCAAGCCTCCCTCTAAAGCACTTTTTCTTTGCCGCAACAAGACACTCTGCTTGTCCTACTGGATCCATGTCTGCTCAGCATTTTTTCATCCTTGCCTTGAGTGGCTGTGTGAACCTTATGGCTGTGCTTCCCTGCCTGTTTTATTTTTCCTCCTTGCTTTGCTTTCCTTGTTGTCCGTATCTTTTCCGATCCTTAGTTCCTCACTGTGTGCCCCGTCCTTTCTCTTGCTGTCCTCTCTCTCTTTATCCTTTGTTCAACCCAGCCCCATTTCTCCTTCTTTGCTCATGCTGCTTTTGGTAGTTTTCCACCCTCCTGCCCCCTCCGTTGTTTTGTTACTGTTTATTTTTTCATATCTATGTCTCTCTTTTTCTTCTTTGGCCTTCCTTGTTACTTGGAACCTCCACTCCATTCCTGCTTTCCTACTTCTGTTCTGACACTATTGTGTCTACCATCCTGCTACAGCTACTGCTTTATTTTTTGGCCAGCTTTTTGCAGACTCCCTGTGGTCACAATCCACCATTGCTTTCGATTCCAGATACTGGACAGGTGGGCAGTGGGGCCATGAATATTTTGGGTTCAGTTGCCTCCTGCCTTGGGCAGTATGCAGACCGTTCTGCTAGTTGGTGGATGATCTAAATGAAGACACTGATGGGGAGCTACAGTCCTTACCAGCAGGATCTGGGTGGTCAGGTGTGGTCAATTTGAAAACTCTCACAGTAGTCGGGAGGTCACCACCAGCTACTATTGCCTTAGTGTTTTAAACTGGTCTTGTTGTAGTCCAGCTTGCTTCTGTTTTATTTAAGTTATGGCTATGTAGATCACTGCCCCATTTACAATCATTCCAGCACTGTCTCTTTCCAGCGGCATTGCAGCTTTGAGCCATCATCACTAGTGCTACAGCTTTCAGTTCCTCAACTTCAACCACCTTGGCTTGTTTTTGCAACCAGACTGTGAACTTCTTGTGCTCTAGCAAACCACCCACTGAGTCAGTCGCACTTTAGCTCACCCTACTGATTTTCATTTGTCATCTTCTTCAGTGTGGTGTCAGGTAACACCAGACCTCCACTAGTGCACTATTTACAGTGACAGTAACAAACAACAGAAGAAACTGCTAAGTGTCCATTGCCTGTTAGTGCAAGGGCAGTTCATGTGCCACTATTGCTAAAGTGCTTTAATGTGCAGCTATGCTCCATTCAAACCATCATCTCAATCAACTGAGTGATTTAATATAAATGGGAACTTTGCATAACTTCACAACTCATAACCTCATCCTTCGGATCACGTAGCAGCTGGACTAGTGTGGGAAATTTCAAATACTATGCTGTATGTTTTGCATAGGACAGAATTATGCTTCAGTGCTTTATCTCACTCTGCATCCCTTGGCTGCCTCTCTTACATATCCTTCATTCACTGGCTTGCATCGTCATTATAACTGGTTCTCTTTCTATCCTTTTCCATGTTTCGATATTGGAAGTAGACTTCTACTGCTGTTATAGCCACTGTGGCTCCTCCTTTTCGCCTGGTTGGTGGAGCTAGTCAGTCTGTGCCTTATCAATTGCTGTGTTTGACACTGTCACCTCTGGTTCATTCACTGTGTGCAATGTGTAGCCTCCCTTGGTTCAGTTACCAGCTGTGATACTGCTGTGTTTTGTTGATTATGCAATTCCTAACAGTACGTTCTGAGCTACAGTGCATGACACTGCTCCCCAGTTCCCAGGACTGGTATAGATCAAATGAAAGGACCCAGGCTGATCTTCTGCATTGTCTTCCTTTTTTTATGGATTTATTGCCTACGTTCCTCTCCTCTACCTATTGCCTATCATTTTTTTTTCTGTATACATTTTTTGGGTGTTTTTACCCAGTTTTTCTCTCAGACCCGGGACCCTGGCAGACACATATGTACGCATGCATGGAGGCACACATGCACACCAGGCACCAGCTCGGCCCCTTCTGCCCCACACCTTGCTATTGCTGCCTCCCCACCCACTTACACTTCCACCAGACCTCCACCCGGTGGGAACAGAACTACAGGGGTACAAGCAACCACCCTGGGAGGGAGGTTGCCTTGCAGCTGCTCAGCACACTCCATCTCCCCCCATACTGGCCTGACAAGCACCAGGGGTCATTTCCCTAACCCAGGTTGCGGTGTAGTGCGAGGTAAGGCATCCAGCACCTCAGCCCTCAGCACCACCTGGTTGCCTGTTGCCTCACATTTTGTTTCAGACCTACTCCTCAGGACCATCTGCTTATTGCCACGTACGCAGACCATTTCAGACTTATAGCAGTTGAGTTTGTGTCCTGCTAGATGAACATTCCATATTTCTGTTATCTGACCTCTTTTGGCCTACTCACTACTGTTTCATTGGAATTGAGTTTTGGATGCACATTGGAATCCTCGAGGGAAAGCAGGCTGTCCTAATCTATAGGAGCCAGTGAAGATTGTTACCTTCAGTCACCCATCTTACAGTGGTCTACAATTCTGTTACTCATTGCTTCCTCAGCATACAGCAAGCACCCATGCACCCCTACCAAGTAGAACCACCACTCCTCATTTCCTGCTCAATGTTTCTGCCATCCAGTTGCAGTACAAATTATTCTCTCTGGTTGCATTTTCTCATTGTTCTCACTATCTCTTGAATCAATACAGTCACTTTATTTCTAGAATCCTACTATGCCCCTTTTCTGGACTATATCACTAATCATTCATTGTCTGCTCCGTCTGACCGAAGAAACTCAATTCCTGATTCTGAACAGGTCATCCGCTGTAGAGGCCTAACTTACTAGATGAAGCTGAAATATGACTCCATGTCTTTACTGAATCTTCATGTTCCTCTCCTTTCACCCACTTCCCCTCAAGGTCATAGAAAAGATTTCTTACCTATATATTTCTCCGATCCAAATGGCCGTCACGTGGACATTGAGTAGCTCACTTTCTACTCCAGATGTACCTCTTTATCAGTAGCTTGAAATTCAACTGAACAGGTTTGCTAATGCTGTAGTAGCTTCTTCTCTCACAGCCCTCTCCAACAGCCCTCAGGGCTCTGTCTACTTCACTTGTTCCTCTAGGAGATCTACGAGTGTGAGTAGGAGTCCTCCATCCAAATGGGATGGGAGTCTCTGCTTTTTCTGCTTTGCTTACCAACCAAAGACTGTCTTCAGGGAAGCCCCTCAGATGTCTTCCTACACACTTACTCAAGGAAGGTCTTCAGGAACCCCCTTGGACTTCTTCTTACATGCTTCATTGGGAGATAATCTCTTATGTCTCCCTACTAGCTCGAGTCTCCATGGCGTTTTTCTTACCCATGCTTATTCAGTCTACCACTCCTCCTCGTTTCTATTTGGGTCTCATCTGAACATGCAATCCTGCTTCAATCTCCATAGCCTTACATCGTCAGCAGTATTGAAAAGCCTCTGTTATCTTCTAGTCTACTTCCCCAGATCAAGATGGTCTCAGCATTCCACCAACTGTCATGTGCAACCTCATTCATTCTCTTTGCCATAACCATTCTCTCAGTGTCAAGTTTTGTTTGGACCTCAATTTAGCTACCAACTGGTGTTTTCAACCTATCAGGAATCTCCATATAACTGACTCATTTCACTTAGTCTCTGCTTTGAATTTGCAACTTATCGAAATCAGATTTTCTAGCAACATTTATACCAAAACTGTGCTTTGCACACCAGTTTCAGTTGCCTTGCTCTCCTTACCTTTGGATAGTCAATTCTGCTTCCCTGCCTACACCTGTTCCATTCTTTTAATTGTTTGCTATCATGACATTCTCAGTTGAAACTCATACAGCTCCAGACTTCAGCTTTTAATTCTGTCATTTTCCTTAACTTGTCTGTCCATCCTCCGCTGCAAGTCGCTACTGTGGTATATCTGCTTGACAATGTTTCACCTGATTTTATGAGCCATATGTATGTGACCAGCTTCCTGCTCCAGGCTGTCAGAGTTTTCCTATCTGCAAGGAACCTATATAACCTATTCACCTACTGCCAGGATTTTCTTCATGCCTTTAACCTTCATTTTCATCTGCAATGCCTTCACATTATGCTACATACCTAAGACCATCTGTATGGCTATCCAAAGTCCATTGCTTCTAAGAAGCCTTTGAAGCAGTATCAGTGCACCAATATTGTCCTGCTCTTTTACCAAGATGGAGACTCAACATGGAACATTCTATATCAGTACCAGTTAATAGTCCAGCATTCTTTTATTTATTTATTGAAATGTTGCACCAGGAAAGCACACTGAACAACAAGTTGCTTCGTCTCGATGCGACCTGGGGAGGGTACAATGAAGGCGGAATGCAAAGATTCATACAGTTTAACAGAAAACAGTTGTTACATTTGAATTCAATTAGTAAGCAGTGGCAAACTGAGAATAGATACAATCATGCAGGAATCTCTCGGATTGTATTTTGAAACTGATAGTTAGCAGGTAGACAGCATAATTATGCAACTGAAATTGTTGGTGAAACAGGAAATAGTACATCAGCTAGGAATAACCAGGCTACAAACTCATGATACAGACATGTCAGTGAACATAATACAACAGAGTGCAATAAAGTAAAGTGAAGTGGCAAGTACTGAAGGTCAGAGGCGAATAAATTAAGTGACGGGGAGAGGGAAGGTGGACAAGTGCTGTATTTTGATGTCATTTACTCGGTGGAGGGGTAGAGAAGAGGGTGGGATTGGGAAGCCACACCCTATACCCCTTCAGGATGTTGAGAACCTTGCAAGGGGGACTGGAAGCAGGCAACAGTGGAGGAGGAGAGTAGAGGGGAGAAGAAGCCACCCTATTCCGTTTCAGGATGCTGAGAACCCTGCAAGGAGGCTGGGAGCAGGCAAGCAAGTGGAGAGAGAAGGGGTGAGGGAGAGATTAGGAGAGAGTGGGGGTAATAGGAAGCCACCATATTCCACTTCAGGATGCAGAGAACCCTGCAAGGGACTGGGAGCAAGCTAGCTAGTGGAGAAAGAGGAAGTAGGGGGGCAGAATAAGGGAAAGGGGGAAGGAAGAACAGAATAGGGATGGTGAAGGTTGTGGAGGGAAAGAAATAGGGAGCAGGATTTAGGAGGAAGTTAGGAGGATTATAACAGGAACAGGTAGAGAAGAGATAGTTATGTAGGGCAGAGCTGAGGGAGTGAGAGGAGGAGGAGGAGGTTGTATTTGAGGGGGAGGAGTTCCAGATTTTAGGGGACAGGCAATCGAGTTTGGCTGATGATGGTAGAGCAGCAGGGGACCACCAAAGTGCACTTATCATTAGGATCTGAGGGAAAGGGTGTGCTGGGGAGGAGTGGATAGGGATGAGGTGAGGTAGGAGGCAGTTCACCAAGCCAGAATTTAGAGGTCAGTTTGGCACAATGAGAGAGGCATCTGTTTACCAGTGGGGGGGGGGACAGGGCATGATAGAGATCACAGTGATGAGTATGAGGGAGAGCATCAAGGGTGAAATGACAGAAGGAATTAAAGAGTGTATCCAATCTGGTCAAGGAGGTCTTGGGAGCAGCACCATAGACCACGTTGCAGTAGACAAATATGGGGAGTATCATCTTTTGGACGAGTTCTTGCCTAGCTGTAAGAGGGATGCAGTTACAGTTCCTGAACAAGGTGCCAAGCTTGGCACAGTTTTTTCAGGATGGCATCTGTGTGTCCAAAGAAGTTGAGGTGTTGGTCCAGCCAAACCCCAAGGTAGCAGAAAGAGGTAGTGCTCACAAGGAATGTCCCATCCAGGGTGTGGAAAGAGGGCATGCCAGGGAGCCTAGAAAGTCTCTGTCTCATGCCGAAGATTAGGGAGACTGTCTTCTTGGCATTTAGGAAGAGCTGATGGGAGGCAAACCAGAGCTGAACTTGGTCAAAGTCAATCTGGAGATCAGATGCAAATTCGGAGGGGCATGTGCCGGATGCATGCAAGACCATATCATCGGCGTACATGTGAATGGAGGTGGAAGGAGAGCAAACTGATGGGAGATCATTAAGGAAGATGGAAAAGAGTAGGGGACCAAAAAATGAGCCCTGAGGGACTCCTGTGCTGATAGGGAAGGGGAGGGGAGATGGATTTCTCTATCCTGACAGATTGGGTTCTGCCAGTGAGATAGGCCCTGGAACCAATTTGTGGCAGCTATAGTCAGGCCAGCAGCAGTAAGGAGACAGTGTCAAAAGCCTTTGTGAAGTCAACTAAGATGGCTGTAGTGATAAGGCCATTATCCACACCTGTTAGGATGGAGTCAGTGAGCCTAGTAGGAAGGTGGTAGTAGAGATTTTTCCAAAAACAGATTGGAACTGTGTGAAGAAGGAGGACTCAGAGAGAAAGGAAGTAATCTGGGAGAGATCTAAGTGTTCTTGGAGTTTAGCAAGGGTAGGAAGAGAGAAATGGGCGATAGTTACCAGGGAAGTATGGTCACCACCTTTAGGAAGTGGGAGACAACAGCATGTTTCCAAAATGAGAGGATGGAGGCAGATGTGAGGAGAGCTTTAGAATGAAGGAGAGGATAGGGCACAGCAGGGGCTGAAAGGAAGAGGAGCTTGGGATCGAGGTCATCGGGTGAGGAGCCTTTGAGGGGTTGAGAGAGAGAAGGGCATTTAGGTATTGACAGGGGTAATGGTGGAAAGGAGAAGGTTGGGGAGCTGGAGGGGAGGGGTCCCAGAGGTAGAGAAGGGGGGAATAGGGGTGGAGTGAGAAGAGAGTTTAGAAGGGCCGAGAAACATAAGGTATAGTAGGAATTAAATTCCTCAGCCATGGAGTGAGGGTCAGCTATGAGGGAATTATTTATTTTGAGTACTGGAAAAGGGGGTTTGGAAGGGGGGGGAGAAGAGGGCATGGACCACTTTCCAGAATCTGGAGGGGGTGTTTATATAAGTATGGAAAGCAGATTTGAAATAGTGAGACTTGGCTAGTCTTGTAGCTTTGGTGCAAGAGTTTCAAAGTTGTCGGTATAAGACATAATTGCTGGGTAACTGAGATGCCTTGTGTTTCTTCCAGGCACGGTCCCTTGCCATAAGGAAGGCCAGCAGTTCAGGGGTTATCCAGGGAAGGTGGTTACTGCGTACTCTGGAGCATTTGAAAGGGGCGAAGGAGTTCCAGACTTCTAGGAATTTTTCTTTAAAGTAGGCTAGAGCGAGTCAACTGGAGAGGGCAGAGGAGAGGGTGACCAGTCAGAGCGCTAGTTGTTGGAGGAGAGGTCAAGATCTAGGGATCTGAAGAAAAGTAGTTGTAGCATTTTGTGCAGAGGTTTGGGCCTGTGGACCTTTCTAACTAGGAAGATAGGGGTGATGGTCACTGAGGCATCAGGCAGGATACCAGACTTGATGACTCTAAGGGTGGAAGTGAGTGCCCAGTCTAGCAGGGAGTAGTTCCTGGACTTGTGGTTAGGGCAGGTGGGTTTGAGAATGAGTTGCGTGAGATTTTGGGCTGCAACTCAAGCGCAGGTTCTTTGTGGTAGGAGGAGAACCAGTTTTGCTTGAAGTCACCCAGAATGTATGTTTCACGTGAGTGAGAGAGATGTTATGGAGGTAATGAGCTCTATTGTGACTGTGGGCTGGATGCCTGGTGGCAATAGAAGCATGAAGATGGGATGGTGAAGGACAGTGTGATATAGAATGGCTAATCTTCATAAGTTACTGGGAGGGAGGAAGGATAGGATTGTGGTGTAATGTAGTGAGGACCGGATATACATTGCCATGCCGCCACTTTCACCCATTCGGTCTTGCCTTTAGATGGTATAACTGGAGATGGTGATGGAGTGATCTGGTATCTTGTCACAAGCCAGGTTTCCAGTTAAGATTAGTGTATCCAGATTAAGGGATACCACCAGGGTTTGCAAAAGATCAATTTTAATTACGAGGCTACAGATATTTAGGTGCAAGAATTTCAACCCATTTGGGAGGGCTGAGAGGGCACACGAGGGTCATTTGAAGAAAGAGTGGCATTAATGGTGCTTGGGGCATTTGGCCCAGGGTTTGGGTGAATATCCCCAGACAACAGGAGGAGGACTATGATGAGGTAGTGGATCTTGTGACATTTAAGAAGTGATGATGGTTTGGGGGAGGAACTGGAAGAGCTGGGAGAAGGGGTAAATGAGATTAGTAATCGAAGAAAGGCTAAGGAGCTAGGCACTGATATTATAGAGGCAGCTGGGAGTTGAGAAAAACAGGACCAGGTTATGAGAGGGGGCGAAGGAGAGATTGAGAGGATAAAAGAAGGGGATGAGAGAAGGGGGGTAGGATGCATAGCGCTGTTATTTGAATGGGAGGCATGAAGAGCAGGATGGGTAGACAAGGTAAAAATGAGGAGCAAGAGGGAGTGGAGAAGTGAGAGGGGGATTTTCATTGTGAAGAAAGAGTGGGCTGTAGCCAGTGAGTAGTGTATTTTCAGCCAAAAATTGGTAGGAGAAGTGTAACGGAAGAGATTATGTAGCTTCGGTACTGGGAGATGAGACAATAGTAATGCAACTTGTACACATTAGATAGCTGGCCCTCTAGTGGCCAAAAAGAATAACTTGCTAATGGGGATTTAGGCACGTGGTAAATCATTAAAAGTGGCATGTCATGTGACAGCTTATAACTATAAATAAAGTGCCCAGATAAGGCGGGTGGGTGGGGGGCCGGCATGCAGCACCGGTGGGGCTTCGCAATAAACAAGCTCTGAGCCCAGGCTGTGCTGCGCTCAGTGTAAAGGTCCAAAGCTCCATTTCCAATTGGGCTGAGAAGTGCAGCAGAGCTAATGCCTCCAAGAGCAGCCCAGGCTGGGATTGGGCACCAAAATTTAAATTTGGACTGCCAGAAAGCTCTGTACCTTATATCAGAGTGGAGCCAGCAGGTGGTTCTGCTGCTTGTGGTGGATTTGTCAGCAGAGTGAGGTTCAATCCACATTTGTGGTGGCGAGGGTCTTGAGCCCCTTCGGGCAAGGAATCCCCTTAAATCAGAGTAGAGCCTGTGGGAGGTTGCGCCACTTGTGGTGGATTCGGCAGTAGAGGGAGAGGGTCTTGAGCCCCTTCAGGCAAGGAATCTCCTTAAATTGGAGTGGAGCCACTGAGCGGTTGCGCAGCTTGTGGTGGATTCGGCAGTAGAGGGAGGTTCGATCCACATTTGCAGTCAGCGAGGGTCTTGAGCCCCTTGGGGCAAGGAATCCTCAGGTCATTTCCTCTTAGTATGCCTAGAGGACAGGCAGGTCGGTAGCCATGGGTCCTCAGAGGTTTTCTCCACAGGTTTTTTTTTTTCCTTTCCTGTGCACTACTGCCCACACTCTTCGTAAGTTAGAGGAACTTATATCTTTCCAGCCTTATTCCCTAAATGTTTATTGGCTCCTCTGCTGAGGGTGAGAACAGAAAATGGCCAAAGTGCCCCAGAGATTTCCTCCTTTTAAAGTTTTTTTTTTTCCCCTCTCCTCTGTGCCAAAGGTCATACTATGTAGTTAGTTGTGTTTATAGTATATTCCCTAGTTTCCTTAGGTAGGTTTCTGCTGTTGGATGGAGATGGATGGTGGCCCTACTTGCTGTTCCCTCTCTCCATAGGATGCCCCCTAATGTCATCAGTGCAATCCATTTTATAAGTGCAATCCTGTCAACCTGTGCATCTCATTGTGTTTCATCAAGCTGTCTCATTGCTGTCAATCTGCTTCTCTACTTCATACAGTAGTCAACTTTTATTGCTCAATTATCTTTTTGGGGCTCCTTCCTAAGGTACCTTTAGCCAAGGAAATCTTTCCTGCAACACCTCTAGAGGTAGAACCCTCTTGAGGGTTCCTTGCCTTTGGTATCCCTACAAGGTGGTAATTCCCTATGGAACAGAGCATGCAGATGGCCAAACAGTTATCACAGTTGCACGAACATAACAGTACTCTGGTTGCATAGGCCCATTGTACCTAGTACAGTGGATTACACTTAAATGCAATCTTGATAAGTGCACATTCTTGATAAGTGCATACGTTTTCCATTACCCGACTTTTTTAAATAGAGAGCCATATTAATAATTTTGGTTTAGTGCACACTGGTTAAGTGCAAATTTCATTTATGAGCACACTTTCACACTATCAGCATACCATCAGTCCAGTAATAATTGTTCCTGATAAGTGCACAATATGGTGCTAACAGATGCAACGAGGTGCTAACAGTTGTAACTGGTACCCTGTTCTTAACAGCCTGTCTCAAGTCTCATCAAGAGGAAGTTAGAAACAATGGAGTGTGAGAAACTGTGGCTCCCGGCTGTTTCACGTTTCAGTATACAGAGCATATGTACCTGATCTCCCAACCTCCTGTGGTCTCAATCAGCTGCTGTTAGGCATAGTACAGGGTTTAGAGCTGCCTGATGTGAGTGATCAGATGGGAAGGAATACAGATCAGCTGTCAGTGAAGCAAGAAGGTGGGATGCATGGTGCTAGCTCAGAGACAGAAACAAGAGTTTTTGCCACAATACTGCTGGGCCCAGTCGGTGTACAACACCTGATGGAGCGGCTGGCCTCCACATATAAATCTAAAGCTAAACAAGGTGTGCACTCAAAGGACTCAGGAGTCAAAGTTAGTTTCCAGTATTTACTCAGTGCTCCAGCAAAATAACATGTTAGACAAGTTGACACAACTTCCTGATACAGAACAATCCCGATTGTTCTGTATCAGGAAGTTGTGTCAACTTATCTAACATGTTATTTTGCTGGAGCATTGAGTAAGTGCTAGCTCAGAGACACTGCCGTACCTAAATTTTTAAAAATATTAGTGCAAAAATTTAAATCTAATCTGTACTTATTTCACCACTGGAAATTACTGAAATGCATTTTAAATGAGCTAACTGATGATTTTAAATAATATATTACCACATTAAAGACTATTATGACTTAAACTAGTGTTTGCATCTTTTTCTGTGCTGGCCCTTTATTTACAGTGTAATTTCAGATAAATGCAAATTCTATTTAAAGGCACATTTTGGCCTGACAAATTGGGTGTGCACTTAAGCAAAATCCACTGTAATAGGCATTTTAGGTTTTTGGTAACCAGGCAAGTATGAAAGACAGTAACACGATTATTTTCAAGAATGACCCCAGTATTAAAGAGCATACAAAAACAAGTAATACTGAACACTAACTGGTTACACACAATATTTGGCACAATCCAGTAATTACAGAATACACTCTACATAAAAATACAAGGCAAAGCCTCAGGTATTAGTTGGCCAGGACTAAAGTAGATAAAATACATTTCAAATAAAGAAACACCAGAACTTCCTAGTTGCTACAGGTTTTAAGACTTAGGCAGTGGCTAAGATTCTTGATTGAAATTGTCAATGGGAATTGTAACACCTGGCTGGGTGACGGAGACAGTTCGAGAACCTGGGGAATGAGTATGACAAGGCTACTTGACCCATTGTAGTGAGTACCTAGGCTCATGAAATAAAAAGTATGTCACTACAGTACAGTGATAGCCGTCTCCACTGCAGTGATAGCAATCACTATATTATGCCACAGTGCAATAACAGTCGCTATCACTGCAATCTAACTTAATGCTTTGGTAGTGATCATGGCCTCTATTGGCATTGTTGTGCCAAACATCATGATGTGCTGTCACTGAAAATAGCTATGACTACCACTAAAGAAGGGACCTGTAACACAGCAGGCATGCAGGTGGAGGTTTGTCAATAAAGCAGTCCATAATAAATGAACATTTAGAGGGAAAGGAAATCCAGCCCATGGAAGAATAAATGGTACAGTGGTTAGTGAGATGAGTGGCATACAGTACAAAGTAGCAGATACTGCTACACACTACATCCCATTTAGCTAAGGTACCATAGACATGGAGAAAGTAAACTGGGGCATAATAGTTAAGACTGGGCAGGAGGACATAACTAGCTAAGGCCAGATGGGCTAGATCTCATCCTAAAAGCAAGGCCTGGTTTAGCATTAGCTGACTTACAGGCAGAAAATGCGTGTAAGGAAAAATCAAGAGGGGAGGGATTTAAGAGAACTCCAAGCTACTTAAAATAGAATATTTCCTCAAGTAGAGAGCCATTTGTGCAGGAGACCAAGAGACTGCAAGACCCAAAGTAGAATTTATGTTTTGAGCCAAGGAGCACAGATTTAGTTTTCCAAGTGTTCACAGCTAGTCTGTTATGGGTTAGCCAGCTCACGATACTTTTGAAGTCTCTATTAATGTGCTGACTTAGGGTTGCTAGATAGAGTGAAAGTCAATTACCGGGTCATCCATGTAAAGGAGACTACAGCAGTGATCATTGGACATGGGGAGATCTTTAATAAAGAGAGATAGTGGCAGGGGACCCAAAATGGAACCTTGGGGACACCAACAGAGATACCTGTCAATCTGGAAAAATGGTTTCCAGTCTTGTGACAATAGCCATCAAGGGAACTAGCCAACCATTTCAGAGTAGCATTGAAAACCCCAAATGCAGAAAGCTTGCCAATGAGGAGACCATGATTTATGAGGTCAAAAGCCTTGGTTAGATTCCCAGATAAAGTACATGTGAACATGACCGTCCATGTCATTACTAACATCATTAGATAGTTTTGGAAAGGCAGTTGCTTCCCCATGACCTTTCCTGAAGTCATGCTGAGAGTCTGTCAGGAAGGCATGTTTTGTTAAGTACTCAGTGAGCTGGTAATAGACAATTTTCCAGAGAAGTTTACTTAAAGTGGAAAGAATCGCATTGGATTATAGCTATCTAGATAACTTTGGTCACCATATTTAAACACTGGGACTGTGTTGGCAATTTTCCAGATACCAGGAGCAGTACCAGATATGAGACACAAGTTGAAGATTCTAGCTAGTGGAACAACAATACAGATTATGGCTAACTTTAGCAGTTTAAGCTGCAAACCATCAAAGCCAGCACTAACATTTGACCTACTGTAGTACAGGTTAATAGCTTTATGATCTCAGTTGGAGGAACCAAGCAAGAGTAAAAAGGAGGAGGCAAGAAACTTTGGTCACGCTAGGCAGCAGCTGTGGATAACGGAGCATTTGGTAAACTAGAAACCATAGGGATGTAAGCAGATGGACTAGAAGATTTAAAATTAAAGACATCAGCAATCATGGACTGGTCACCACAGTTCTCACCATCGATTACAATATTAGACAAGCATTGGCCAATGCCAAATGTGTTCACTTGGTTTATATTTGCTCTGTAGTTGCTAGGCATCAATAGTGCAGCAGTTAAAATTAACAAATTAATAAAATGAGCTATAATAGCAATGCTGGCATTCCGAATTCAGGAGCGAGCTCGAGCCACCAGGGATCAGATGGGGGGAGGGTGCTGAGCTAAGTTAAGCAGCCACAAGGCAGCTCTTCTCTCCAGGGAGGGAAATGAGGGTTCCCCAGCTCTTGGTTGCCACTCGGTGAAGGCTAGGCAGTAGCGCCAGGCCACAGGGAACCCTGGCATTAGGCTGGGTGGTTGGAAGGGGCCGTTACTGGAGCCGCAGAATGCACGTGCACCATCACGCTTTCCAGACTAATGGGGAGAAAATCAAGAAATACTGATCTGCCCCATTGCCAAGTAGGTGCAGGAGGCAATGGGGAGTGAAAAGCTATATTGAAAAAAAGCTAGTAATGACATTGTCATGATTGGGAAATGAAGAGGCTCACAGATAACATTGTTTTTTTCTTAGACTGTGACCCTAAATTGTCACAATAATATTTTGTTATCCTAGCAGATAAACATAACAGGAGTCATTTATCAAATGCCACACAAAATGTGATTTTGCAGAATGACCATTAAAACAGGTTTGGGAGAGGGATTTAAAAATGCCGTCTTCTGTGCTCATAAGACGAGGTACAAAATATTGCTATGTTGAAAATGTGGGTTCAGAATGTAAAAACAATTGCAATGTTATGAGTAAACGATTAAACATTTCAACATTTGTTCCTAACTTTATCGTTTTCTGAGATTTTGACTTCAAATTTTCAACAACATCTTCTTATTTCACCACCTTATGAGCATGACAGGTTTAATTTAGGAAATCCTGGCAAAAATGGCACTGTGTGGCACAAGCGTGAGAAGACATTTTGGGCAGGATCTAAAAAATTATGCCCGTCATGTTCATGAGCTGGGCTAATGAAATGACTACACAAAATCACATATGCCCACACAATGCAAAGCATCATGGGCTGCATATGCAAATCACCACAGAATGTTATGCTGGTTCAACTTTAAGCAGAATTGCATGGTGCCAAAAGGCCTCTCAGACAGTTTGCAAAGGGTGCTAACAGATTGACTATGTTTTATAATGAGGGTCAACATCAGGAAAAATAGCAGTTATAAATAAACACGGAAAATGTTCAAAGATTTTTTCATAACTTTGTTGTTTTTTGACATTTTTGCCCCAGATTTTCAAGATGGGCTTTTTTTGACTCCACCTTGTGATCAAGACAGCTTGGGTTTGTTTTATATCTATTCAGAAGGTAATTTCACAGGGCAATTGTGAAAACATGTTTTGGAAGGGATTTAGAAATTACATTGGCCTTCTTCATGAGATGGGGTACAAAAAGGCAAAGTTGAAAACTTGGTTCAACATTTTAACAAATGTATCAGTAGAAGTGTAAAATGTATTAAAAAGACCTGACTTCCATTTTTTATGTTTGCTTGCACGCATGTGCAAGAAACATAGTGCCATCATCGGAGATTTCGGAGGTGTGTCACCTCCTCCTCCAATTCAGGTAGTGTGCTTGGCGCGGCCCTGTAAGCAATGCATTTTGAGCTGTTCATGACACGCCCAAAATGCAGTAACATTGTTGATTGAGAGGGAGTTACACTTTGGAGTGAGCAGCGATAAGAAGCTGCTCACGCGTAGCTCCCCGCGGCGCGTGGCGCGCCCCCTCGCACGCAGTGTATAGCCGACGGGGTGCCCAATCCCCGTCGGCTGAACTGCGTCTGTCTCCTCCCCCTCCCCGTAGTTGATGCCACGCTGGGAGCCCACCCCAGCATGGCAATCCGTCATGTTGCCGACAGGGGTGCCTAATCCCCCGTCGGCTGAACGCGCTCCCCTCCCCAAAGTCCTTGCGCCACGCTGGGAGCCCACCCCAGCGTGGCAAACGGTCCTGCGATTTTTTTTTTTATTTTTTGCCGATGGGGGTGCCCAATCCCCCGTCGGCTGAATGCCCCCCAGTCCTTGTGCCATGCTGGGAGCCCACCCCAGCGTGGCAAACGGTCCCACGACGTCTTTTTTTTTAACCTGTAAGAAAAACGGTCCAGCGGTAGGCCTCCCCGCCCTCCCACAACCCGCACCCACCACCGCGCACTCCAGCCTTTCCCACACACCCTCACCCCATACTTACCTCTGAACTCCGGGCGCGATCCTTCGTGGACCTTGGAACACGCCTGCACTCTTCAAAGCCGACCGCGAACTGAGGAAATGCCGTAAGCTGTACTAATGGGCTAGATAGGGGGTTTCAACTTTGACAGATATCTCAGCTGAGTTTGGGATACCTTTGACCAATTAACATGGGGTTATTGGGACTCATGAATGATGTCACCGTCATAGAGTTTATCCGGCTCGGCGGATTTCGCCGCAGTGACTGTGCAGTGATCATAAATCACCCTTCGCAGTTTCGAAATACCACCATGACAGTGACATCATTCATGAGAAGGGGGCCCAAACCCCATGTTGAAAATTTGGTGCCAAAATTCCAAAAAATGACTGTTTAACGAGCGTGCATGCGCAGTTCCTACGCAGGCTCGTAAGTTCACGAAATTTCAATATTTTCACTCCAGATTTTCAACATTGCCATTTCACCACACCTTCTTATTAGCAGTACAGCTGTCATTTTTCACATCTCACCCAAAATGTGTTTCACCCATGTAGCACAGAATGGTGCAGTCAGTGTGCGAAATCAATGTACGGGACAAATTAAGAAAATCACAGTGACACTGTTCATGAGCAGAGGTCTTGAAATGGCTATGTTGAAAATTTGGTGAAAAAATTCCTAAAAATGACTGTTTTACGAGCGTGCATTGCGCAGTTCCTACGCACGCTCATAGGTTTGCGAATTTTCAATATTTCCACTCCAGATTTTCAACATTACCATTTTTCCACACCTTCTTATGAGCAGTATAGCTGTCATTTTTTGCATCTCACCCAAAACGTGTTTCCGCCCATGTAGCGCACAATGGCGCAGTTGTTGTGCGAACTCAGTGTATGGGACACATTAAGAAAATCACAGTGTCACTGTTCATGCGCAGAGATCTTAAAATGGCAATGTTGAAAATTTGGTTCCAGAATTCCTAAAAATGACTGTTTTACGAGTGTGAGTTACACAGTTCCCACGCACGCTCGTAGGTTTGCGAATTTTCAATATTTCCACTCCAGATTTCCAACATTGCCATTTTTCCACACCTCCTTATGAGCAGTACAGCTGTCATTTTTACATCCTGCCCAAAACTTGTTTCCACCCATGTAGCGCACGATGATGCTGTTGGTGTGCGAAAGCAATGTTTAGGACAGATTAAGAAAATCACAGTTACACTGTTCATGAGCAGAGGTCTTAAAATGGCTATGTTGAAAATTTGGTGACAAAAGTCCATAAAATGACTATGGTACGAGTGAGTATTGTGCAGTTTCCACGCATCCTCGTTAGTTCATGACTTTGTAATATTTTCAGTCCAGATTTTCACTAGTGGCATTTTTCAACACTTCCTTATGAACAGTACAGCTGCCATTTTTCACAACATGGCCAAAGTGTGTTTTCACACTTTCAGTGCAGAGATGCGTGGTCACTGTGGGAAATCATTGTTCGGCACAGATAAAGAAAATCACAGTGACAGTGTTCATGATTGGAGGCACCAAAATGCCTGAGTTGACAATCTGCTATAAAAATTCCCCAACCTAATTATATAATGGGTGTGCGTTGCACAGTTTCTATGTGCGCTCGTGACTTCACCATTTTTTTAAATATTTTTACTACACATTTGCAACATAGCCATTTTTACACCTCCCATGAAAGAGTACAGCTGTCATTTTTACATCCTGTCTGAATATTTTTGCACCTGTGGTGCTAAATGCAGTCACTGTGCATATGCAGCTTTTGGCTACCAAATTGATATTCCCCGTTCATGAGGTGGGGTCACAAAACAAACATGTTGAAAATTTGGGTTAACATACCAACGAATGCCTGAGGTATTAGGCTTTCAACTAAATCACCAACCCTATAGAGAATGACAGGAATCAGGGGTGTGACTTGGGATTCTTGCCTGTGATGCTCATACCATTCCACACCCTGCAGTCACTGAGAGGCATCGAGGGTATGCCTTGGACTCTTTGGCCCCAAATCTCACCTCATCTCTCTATCGCACTCCATCTCACCATATTTAAAAGATAAGATCCTTACAATTATATTGTACCCTACTAAAATCAGCTGTAAACATTCTAAGCCAGCCACCCTCACGTGTCCAAATGGGAAGGGGGAAAAGCAAGACAGGGAACCAGCTGCCCGGGGCAGGAGAAAACACA
The DNA here is from genome assembly GCA_016271365.2 of Neoceratodus forsteri. Taxonomy (NCBI): domain Eukaryota; kingdom Metazoa; phylum Chordata; order Ceratodontiformes; family Ceratodontidae; genus Neoceratodus; species Neoceratodus forsteri. The sequence goes on along the minus strand of CM057451.1, from coordinate 306,724,278 downwards.
GAACAGGGCACAGGTCAGGACTATTCTGAGGCGGTGTGGGTCATCGGCACAAAGGTCTCCATAGACCACCAGAAATGACACCCCTCTAGGAAAAAGTCTGCCAGCTCCACCCAGCCACAGCCCCTATGTGGACTGCTGGGACACAAGGTCACCCAACCACAGTCCCTACATGGACTGCCAGGACACAAGGACAAACAAGGACAAGACAGCTGGTCTGGGAAAACAGGGTTGGGGCACCTGGGATCACACACAGGCTGAAGGGTGGTGGCACAGTAAACATTCCTATTAAAATCTTGTGCCTGTGTCTTTATTTCTAGCAAATGTTACTACTTAGGGCACTTAATAGACAGATAAAACAATTCAGGTTATCAGATTACATAAAATTGCAGGGGCACTGTCACTTTGTGGCCATTTTCAGCTCACACACAGGTACTGGCATAGTGACAATGTCATCACAGGGGCTCAAAAGCATCACAATAAAATAATTATGCACATTTATTTACAAGCAGTTCACTTTCGAGGGTGCGATGTCCTTTCAAATCTGGCCTCTGGTGCAGGCCACTTGAATTCAGATGTCAGGCATTAATCCACACTAAGGTATACAGTTCCTTGCTCTATGGAGCCTTGCATTTATTCTGCCATCTTTAAGCCACTTTTGTAAGCAGTAATAAATATGTATTTAGTCATTATATAGTTTTGGCCCCCTTTTAGACTGGAGGGGCCTGTCATTGCCCCCTTAACTCTGGGGAGTCTGTCATTAGCCCTTTAAGACCACTGTAAAGGCAGTCAATCAAGTTCACATCATCCCAGCCCCTTCTCCCACTGTCAATGGGGCTCTCTCGTAGCTTCACCCCATAGGTGATCTTTGCTGGGGCCTTGCACACTCCACAGTCATTCAGCTCGAGGGATCCTTCTTTAACTTCGCCCCATGGGTGGTTCTTTGCTCAGGGCCTAGCCTGCCCCCACATTTCCCTGGCTCTATGGAGCCTTTTCTGACCCACCCCATGGGTGGTCCTATATTTGGGGCCTTACTCTTGCCCCACAGTCACTTCTGGTGCCTGGGCACAAAGAATTTATTTAAAAAAAAATGTATTTGTTTTCTTCCTGCAGCCAGCACCCAAACTTGGTGCTGATGCCACTCACCCTACCACCCTCTATCTGCTTCTGGGCCGGGATTGCTGCTGAAGCCTCCATGGGAAGCCTGGAGCCACCTCCTCCCACAGGAATCCACTAACTGCTGGGCTGCTGGTGTGCTGGAGGGGACGACCTAATGCTGCTGCTGCTGCCTCTCCCAGGAAATCTCCTCCAGCTGCTGATGGAGGGTACAGCCTACTTTACTGCTGCCACCCCTCCCAAAACACCTGCTGAAAGGACTACTGTTGGGGCCAGCCTGGACCTGTTGCCCCTGCCGGAGACCCTCCGACTGCCACTACGGAGTGGCCGGCCAAGACCTGCTGCCCTCCCAACAAACACTTTGCTGTGGGGATGCTGGATGGAGAGGCAGGCCTGAGTGCTGCCACCGCCCCTCCCACAGAACCTCACTGTGGCTGGTGAGGAATGGAGGGACGGCCTGGACCTGCCGCCTCCTGACAATGCTTTACCACTTCTGCAGCACCAGGGAACCTGACGGACTACAACCGCCATGAGGAAGAGGGAGCAATTGCTGATGGACTGGCTAGGATATCGGGAGGGATCCCAGGACATCAGGTGAGTCCCTCCCCTTTGGCTGAGCCCTGGCCGGCCCTAGCACTCCCCTCAATGCTACTGCTGCTCCTTTCTGCACTCCAAACATGGACTGGACTGAGCGGCCACTGCCATTCAGATGGGCTGAGGATTTTGTTTTGGAATCATCTCAAGACCATCCTGCCTGCATGCCCTAGTGACTGGGCCCATGAGGCAGGTGCCTGGCCTTGAGGTAACTGGGGGTTCAAGGAGCTGCAGGCAGGGAAAATGAGCAGAGAACATTTTTTAATTTTTTTGTAAATGGAGCCCAACTGGGGCTCTACATTTTGGGAGAGTAGACTGGGACCGGGCACTTAACGCTGGGGAACACAACGGGTACCTTCCTAACCTGGGCACCTTCCCACTAACCAGCTCCAAAGCACCTGGATGCCCATTTTTGGAGGGCACCAGGACTCTGGGGCACTACACAAAACAATCTTTTCACCAGATAGGCTACACTCAGTAGGGAGGGTTTGAGGTTACTTATAGACAAACTGGGGAATACATAACCACTACACTTAATTTAAACTACTGAGGGGGGACAGTGGGCATGCAGTCCCACAGACTCTGAGAGGAGGAGGTCAGTGAACCCCCAACAGTGATGGAAGAGGTCTGGAGGGAGGAGGTGAAAGGGGCAAGAACACAGTTAGCAAAGGGTGGAGGGGGTGAGGAACACATAACAAGGGTACATGGAGGGGTGCACACAGAAGGGATAAATGTGAACGGAAAAATAGAGGAAAGAGAAGGACGGTCAGATTATAGGTGGAGAGTGGTGTCTCTGAATGCACAGAGTCTTGAAAACAAGATGGAAGATCTGCAGGCACTATTAGCGGACAGGAGGTGAGACATAGCTGCAGTAGCCGAGGACTTGGACAACATCACACCATAACTGGGACCTTGAGATCCCTGGATATAAACTATACAGCTGGGACAGGGTAGTCAGGAAGGGGGGAGGGGTGGCAGTTTTATCAGGGAGGGAATAACTTGAACAAGGGACAAGTCGGAGGAAGGGGAGGTGGAGGTATTGTGGGGGACTTCAACCTAGCCAAGGTGGGCTGGAGCATACTATCCACGACATGTGCTAGGAGTTAGGTGACCCTGAAAGGACTGCAGAGTGGATTCCTGACTCAGGGCTTCACTGAACCAACAACAGCTGAGGCAATTCTTGATCTGGTGCTCACAAATAGGGAGCATGTAGAGGAAATAATGGTCAGGGAGCCACTGAGAGGAAGTGACCATTGCACAGTGTGGTTCCAGTTGGATATGGGCAGGGAAAGCATCCCAAATAAGACCAAAATCTTGGATTTCATAAGGGTAGACTTCAGGAAAATGGGCAAAGTGCTAAGGAGCCATCTGGTGGGCATCAGAGCAGATATGGGGATGGACCAAAGGTGGTCCATCATTAAGGAAGGAATACTGGTTGCCACAGATGAGTGCATTAGGCTCAGGGTTAAGAACACAAGGGCCAAAGTGCCCAGCTGGTTCAGTTCTGGGGTTGCCCAGGCAGTAAGAGAAAAGAGTTTGGCCTATAGAAAATTCAGGAAGACCAAGAGAGAGGTGGATTGGGAAAATTACCTAAGGTTGGCTAGTGAGACAAGTAAGAAAGTCAGGAGCAAAGGCACAGAAGGAGCTGAAGATAGCTGAAGGAATTAAGAAGGGGGAGAAGGCTTTCTTTACTATATAAGTGAGAAAAGGGACAAGAAGGAAGGGATTGCTAGGCTTAAGAAAGGGGTGGAGTGGGTGGAGGATAATGGGGGAAAAGCAGAGATACTAAATGAAAACTTATGTTCCATCTTCACCAGGAAGAGAAGGACAGACCAGTGCCTTCAGAAGGGAAAAGAAGAGTGGGGGGAAGGGGAACACAGATGTAGTGATAGAGGAGGATAGAGTGGTGAGGGAGGGGTTGCTGGCATTGAAGGTGGACAAATCACCAGACCCGGATGGAGTACATCCAGGGGTACTAGAGGAACTGGCTGAGAAGCTGGCAGGGCCACCAGCAGACCTGTTTAATAGTTCACTAGAGACAGGCATAGTACCACAGGAATGGAGAACACCACATGTAGTGCCGCTCCACAAAGAGTGGTCCCAAGGATAACCCAGGAATTATAGACCAGTCAGTCTGACCTCCATTGTGGGAAGGCTCATGGAACCATACTAAAGGAAGGTTGGTGAAATATCTGAGGAGCATGATTTCAGGATATGAGGCAGCATGGGTTCATGGGGAGATCATGTCAAACAAATCTGATTGACTTCTTTGACTCGTCACTAAGACACTAGACAGGAGCCAAGCAGTAGACATCCTCTATCTTGATTTCAACAAGGCCTTTGACTCTGCCCCACAAAGGTTGATCAGGAAGTTGGTGTATCTCAGGGTTGGGGAACAAATGGCCAGATGGGTGGAAAACTGGCTGAAGGACAGAACCCAGAGGGTGGTTGTGGGGGAACAGTTATCTGACACAAGACAGGTAACCAGTGGGGTCCCGTAGGGCTCAGTGTTGGGGCTGGTGTTGTTCAATGTCTTCATCAATGACATTGGAGATGGCATTAAGAGTAAAATGTGCCTATTCACAGATGACGCCAAGCTCTGTGGGAGAATGGACTCAGCTGAAGGGATACAGGACCTACAGGAAGATCTGGAAAAGCTGGGAGTTGGTCCAGGATCTGGCAGCTTGGCTTCAATGCCAAGCAATGCAAAGTTATGCATATTGGAGCCAAGAATCCCAGGACAGAGTACTACCGGGTGGAGTCCGAGTATCTGCATCAGATGAGGAGAAGGCCCTGGGAGTGATGATCACTAGTGTCCTGAAGCACTCCACACAGTGCAGGAAAGCAGCAGCAAAGGCAAACAAGGTGCTGGGATGCATATCTAGGGGGATCAGTAGTAGGAGAAAGAAGGTTATACTGCCCTTGTACAGGTCACTGGTAAGGCCACATCTAGCGTATGGAGTTCAGTACTGGTGCCCACACCTCAAAAAGGACATTAACTTGCTGGAGAAGGTCCAGAGGAGGGCTACAAAGATGATGGCTGGTCAGCAGGGTAAGGCATATGAGGAAAGGTTGAGGTCACTGAACATGTACTCCCTGGAAGACAGGAGCGAGAGAGGGGACATGATTGGGACCTTCAAGTACTTGAAAGGGATAAATAAAGTTGATAAGGAGAGTCTCTTTAAGCTGAGTGACAACCATAACATGAGAGGGCACAGTCTTAAGCTGGAGGTTGGGAGGTTTAGGAGGGAGGTCAGGAAGCATTTCTTCACAAAGAGGGTGGTGGACACTTGGAAGTGCTGCCAGAAGAGGTAATCTTGTTGAAGACAGTGGGCAGCTTTAAGAGAGGCAGGGACAGGTATAGGGAGAGGGTAAGGGTCATGGGTAGGGAGGATGGGAGGAGTGGGTAAAGGGGGCAGGGACAGTAGCTCAAGCTGTGGACCTGCAACGAGCAGACTTGATAGACCAAATGGCCTTCTTCTGCTGGCTTCTTGAATGTTAGTATGTTCGTATAATAGAAGTTGTAAAGATAATTGTGATTTAATACACTTTAAAGTTTGAAATGAAATGAGGAACACAGGCTCGAACTTCTCGGTGCACTCAGGTAGCAGCCATCTTGGAACAATAGAAAGGCTATGCCTGTGGTTCCAATGGCATGAGCAACCAGCCACGGCCCCTTCCTGAGCAATATAAGCAGGGCACTGGGTCAGAATAGCACTGACCACAATGCCATCAGCAACAATAGCGCAGCAGTAATGCTGTCAGTTTTATTTTGCAGGGGACTCTGCCCCCCGCACCCCTGGACTGAAGGATTCTCACTCCAGAGGGGAGCGGATCATGGGGAAAGTCAAAATATGTAGGACCATGGAATACTGTTTGCACAGCCCCGTGTCAAAGAAACAAAGTCCTGGGTGTGCAAAAATGTTGGAGACCAGGATTAAAATCCTGGTATCCACTGCCGCTGGCTGAGCTGCCCATGCCCTAGTCCTCCACGCCACGAGAGCAGTGACCTGGGGAGTGCTTACTGAAAGCGATGTGGATCTCCTCTCACTGTCCGTGCTACCACTACACAAATTAGCACTCTCTAGACTGACGCTATTCATGTAGTGCTATTCTAACCGGGTACCTATAAGCAGATCTGCAAGCCTCCCTCTAAAGCACTTTTTCTTTGCCGCAACAAGACACTCTGCTTGTCCTACTGGATCCATGTCTGCTCAGCATTTTTTCATCCTTGCCTTGAGTGGCTGTGTGAACCTTATGGCTGTGCTTCCCTGCCTGTTTTATTTTTCCTCCTTGCTTTGCTTTCCTTGTTGTCCGTATCTTTTCCGATCTTAGTTCCTCACTGTGTGCCCGTCCTTTCTCTTGCTGTCCTCCTCTCTTTATCCTTTGTTCAACCAGCCCATTCTCCTTCTTTGCTCATGCTGCTTTTGGTAGTTTTCCACCCTCCTGCCCCTCCGTTGTTTTGTTACTGTTTATTTTTCATATCTATGTCTCTCTTTTCTTCTTTGCCTTCCTTGTTACTTGGAACCTCCACTCCATTCCTGCTTTCCTACTTCTGTTCTGACACTATTGTGTCTACCATCCTCTACAGCTACTGCTTTATTTTTGGCCAGCTTTTGCAGACTCCTGTGGTCACAATCCACCATTGCTTTCGATTCCAGATACTGGACAGGTGGGCAGTGGGGCCATGAATATTTTGGGTTCAGTTGCCTCCTGCCTTGGGCAGTATGCAGACCGTTCTGCTAGTTGGTGGATGATCTAAATGAAGACACTGATGGGGAGCTACAGTCCTTACCAGCAGGATCTGGGTGGTCAGGTGTGGTCAATTTGAAAACTCTCACAGTAGTCGGGAGGTCACCACCAGCTACTATTGCCTTAGTGTTTTAAACTGGTCTTGTTGTAGTCCAGCTTGCTTCTGTTTTATTTAAGTTATGGCTATGTAGATCACTGCCCCATTTACAATCATTCCAGCACTGTCTCTTTCCAGCGGCATTGCAGCTTTGAGCCATCATCACTAGTGCTACAGCTTTCAGTTCCTCAACTTCAACCACCTTGGCTTGTTTTTGCAACCAGACTGTGAACTTCTTGTGCTCTAGCAAACCACCCACTGAGTCAGTCGCACTTTAGCTCACCCTACTGATTTTCATTTGTCATCTTCTTCAGTGTGGTGTCAGGTAACACCAGACCTCCACTAGTGCACTATTTACAGTGACAGTAACAAACAACAGAAGAAACTGCTAAGTGTCCATTGCCTGTTAGTGCAAGGGCAGTTCATGTGCCACTATTGCTAAAGTGCTTTAATGTGCAGCTATGCTCCATTCAAACCATCATCTCAATCAACTGAGTGATTTAATATAAATGGAACTTTGCATACTTCACAACTCATAACCTCATCCTTCGGATCACGTAGCAGCTGGACTAGTGTGGGAAATTTCAAATACTATGCTGTATGTTTTGCATAGGACAGAATTATGCTTCAGTGCTTTATCTCCTCTGCATCCCTTGGCTGCCTCTCTTACATATCCTTCATTCACTGGCTTGCATCGTCATTATAACTGGTTCTCTTTCTATCCTTTTCCATGTTTCATATTGGAAGTAGACTTCTACTGCTGTTATAGCCACTGTGGCTCCTCCTTTTCGCCTGGTTGGTGGAGCTAGTCAGTCTGTGCCTTATCAATTGCTGTGTTTGACACTGTCACCTCTGGTTCATTCACTGTGTGCAATGTGTAGCCTCCCTTGGTTCAGTTACCAGCTGTGATACTGCTGTGTTTTGTTGATTATGCAATTCCTAACAGTACGTTCTGAGCTACAGTGCATGACACTGCTCCCAGTTCCCAGGACTGGTATAGATCAAATGAAAGGACCCAGGCTGATCTTCTGCATTGTCTTCCTTTTTTATGGATTTATTGCCTCGTTCCTCTCCTCTACCTTTGCCTATCATTTTTTTCTGTATACATTTTTGGGTGTTTTTACCCAGTTTTTCTCTCAGACCGGGACCCTGGCAGACACATATGTACGCATGCATGGAGGCACACATGCACACCAGGCACCAGCTCGGCCCCTTCTGCCCCACCCCTTGCTATTGCTGCCTCCCCCACCCACTTACACTTCCACCAGACCTCCACCCGGTGGGAACAGAACTACAGGGGGTACAAGCAACCACCCCTGGGAGGGGAGAGTTGCCTTGCAGCTGCTCCAGCCCACTCCATCTCCCCCCCATACTGGCTCCCTGACAACCCGAGGTCATTCCCTAACCCAGGTTGCCGGTGTAGTGCGAGGTAAGGCATCCAGCACCTCAGCCCTCAGCACCACCTGGTTGCCTGTTGCCTCACATTTTTGTTTCAGACCTACTCCTCAGGACCATCTGCTTATTGCCACGTACGCAGACCATTTCAGACTTATAGCAGTTGAGTTTGTGTCCTGCTAGATGAACATTCCATATTTCTGTTATCTGACCTCTTTTGGCCTACTCACTACTGTTTCATTGGAATTGAGTTTTGGATGCACATTGGAATCCTCGAGGGAAAGCAGGCTGTCCTAATCTATAGGAGCCAGTGAAGATTGTTACCTTCAGTCACCCATCTTACAGTGGTCTACAATTCTGTTACTCATTGCTTCCTCAGCATACAGCAAGCACCCATGCACCCCTACCAAGTAGAACCACCACTCCTACATTCCTGCTCAATGTTTCTGCCATCCAGTTGCAGTACAATCTATATTCTCTCTGGTTGCATTTTCTCATTGTTCTCACTATCTCTTGAATCAATACAGTCACTTTATTTCTAGAATCCTACTATGCCCCTTTTCTGGACTATATCACTAATCATTCATTGTCTGCTCCGTCTGACCGAAGAAACTCAATTCCTGATTCTGAACAGGTCATCCGCTGTAGAGGCCTAACTACTAGATGAAGCTGAAATATGACTCCATGTCTTTACTGAATCTTCATGTTCCTCTCCTTTCACCCACTTCCCCTCAAGGTCATAGAAAAGATTTCTTACCTATATATTTCTCCGATCCAAATGGCCGTCACGTGGACATTGAGTAGCTCACTTTCTACTCCAGATGTACCTCTTTATCAGTAGCTTGAAATTCAACTGAACAGGTTTGCTAATGCTGTAGTAGCTTCTTCTCTCACAGCCCTCTCCAACAGCCCTCAGGGCTCTGTCTACTTCACTTGTTCCTCTAGGAGATCTACGAGTGTGAGTAGGAGTCCTCCATCCAAATGGGATGGGAGTCTCTGCTTTTTCTGCTTTGCTTACCAACCAAAGACTGTCTTCAGGGAAGCCCCTCAGATGTCTTCCTACACACTTACTCAAGGAAGGTCTTCAGGGAACCCCCTTGGACTTCTTCTTACATGCTTCATTGGGAGATAATCTCTTATGTCTCCTACTAGCTCGAGTCTCCATGACGTTTTTCTTACCCATGCTTATTCAGTCCTACCACTCTCCTCGTTTCTATTTGGGTCTCATCTGAAACATGCAATCCTGCTTCAATCTCCATAGCCTTACATCGTCAGCAGTATTGAAAAGCCTCTGTTATCTTCTAGTCTACTTCCCCAGATCAAGATGGTCTCAGCATTCCACCAACTCTCATGTGCAACCTCATTCATTCTCTTTGCCATAACCATTCTCTCAGTGTCAAGTTTTGTTTGGACCTCAATTTAGCTACCAACTGGTGTTTTCAACCTATCAGGAATCTCCATATAACTGACTCATTTCACTTAGTCTCTGCTTTGAATTTGCAACTTATCGAAATCAGATTTTCTAGCAACATTTATACCAAAACTGTGCTTTGCACACCAGTTTCAGTTGCCTCTCCTTACCTTTGGATAGTCAATTCTGCTTCCCTGCCTACACCTGTTCCATTCTTTTAATTGTTTGCTATCATGACATTCTCAGTTGAAACTCATACAGCTCCAGACTTCAGCTTTTAATTCTGTCATTTTCCTTAACTTGTCTGTCCATCCTCCGCTGCAAGTCGCTACTGTGGTATATCTGCTTGACAATGTTTCACCTGATTTTATGAGCCATATGTATGTGACCAGCTTCCTGCTCCAGGCTGTCAGAGTTTTCCTATCTGCAAGGAACCTATATAACCTATTCACCTACTGCCAGGATTTTCTTCATGCCTTTAACCTTCATTTTCATCTGCAATGCCTTCACATTATGCTACATACCTAAGACCATCTGTATGGCTATCCAAAGTCCATTGCTTCTAGAAGCCTTTGAAGCAGTATCAGTGCACCAATATTGTCCTGCTCTTTTACCAAGATGGAGACTCAACATGGAACATCTCTATATCAGTACCAGTTAATAGTCCAGCATTCTTTTATTTATTTATTGAAATGTTGCACCAGGAAAGCACACTGAACAACAAGTTGCTCGTCTCCCGGTGCGACCTGGGGAAGGGGGTACAATGAAGACGGAAATGCAAAGATTCATACAGTTTAACAGAAAACAGTTGTTACATTTGGAATTCAATTAGTAAGCAGTGGCAAACTGAGAATAGATACAATCATGCAGGAATCTACGGATTGTATTTTGAAACTGATAGTTAGCAGGTAGACAGCATAATTATGCAACTGAAAATTGTTGGTGAAACAGGAAATAGTACATCAGCTAGGAATAACCAGGCTACAAACTCATGATACAGACATGTCAGTGAACATAATACAACAGAGTGCAATAAAGTAAAGTGAAGTGGCAAGTACTGAAGGTCAGAAGCGAATAAATTAAGTAATGACGGGAGAGGAAGGTGGACAAGTGCTGTATTTTGATGTCATTTACTCGGTGGAGGGGTAGAGAAGAGGGTGGGATTGGGAAGCCACACCTATACCCCTTCAGGATGTTGAGAACCTTGCAAGGGGGACTGGAAGCAGGCAACAGTGGAGGAGGAGAGTAGAGGGGGAGAAGAAGCCACTCCCTATTCCGTTTCAGGATGCTGAGAACCCTGCAAGGAGGCTGGGAGCAGGCAAGCAAGTGGAGAGAGAAGGGGTGAGGGGGAGAGATTAGGGAGAGAGTGGGGGGGTAATAGGAAGCCACACCATATTCCACTTCAGGATGCAGAGAACCCTGCAAGGGGACTGGGAGCAAGCTAGCTAGTGGAGAAAGAGGAAGTAGGGGGGCAGAATAAGGGGAAAGGGGGGGAAGGAAGAACAGAATAGGGATGGTGAAGGTTGTGGAGGGGAAAGAAATAGGAGCAGGATTTAGGAAGGAAGTTAGGGAGGATTATAACAGGAACAGGTAGAGAAGAGATAGTTATGTAGGGCAGAGCTGAGGGAGTGTGAGGAGGAGGAGGAGGAGTGTTGTATTTGAGGGGGGAGGGAGTTCCAGATTTTAGGGAAGCGACAGGCAAATCGAGTTTGGCTGATGATGGTAGAGCAGCAGGGGACCACCAAAGTACACTTATCATTAGGATCTGAGGGAAAGGGTGTGCTGGGGAGGAGTGGATAGGGATGAGGTGAGGTAGGGAGGCAGTTCACAAGCCAGAATTTAGAGGTCAGTTTGGCACAATGAGAGAGGCATCTGTTTACCAGTGGGGGGACAGGGCATGATAGAGATCACAGTGATGAGTATGAGGGAGAGCATCAAGGGTGAAATGACAGAAGGAATTAAAGAGTGTATCCAATCTGGTCAAGGAGGTCTTGGGAGCAGCACCATAGACCACGTTGCAGTAGACAAATATGGGGATATCATCTTTGGACGAGTTCTTGCCTAGCTGTAAGAGGGATGCAGTTACAGTTCCTGAACAAGGTGCCAAGCTTGGCACAGTTTTTTCAGGATGGCATCTGTGTGTCCAAAGAAGTTGAGGTGTTGGTCCAGCCAAACCCCAAGGTAGCAGAAAGAGGTAGTGCTCACAAGGAATGCCCATCCAGGGTGTGGAAAGAGGCATGCCAGGGAGCCTAGAAAGTCTCTGTCTCATGCCAAGATTAGAGACTGTCTTCTTGGCATTTAGGAAGAGCTGATGGGAGGCAAACCAGAGCTGAACTTGGTCAAAGTCAATCTGGAGATCAGATGCACCGGAGGGGCATGTGCCGGATGCATGCAAGACCATATCATCGGCGTACATGTGAATGGAGGTGGAAGGAGAGCAAACTGATGGGAGATCATTAAGGAAGATGGAAAAGAGTAGGGGACCAAAAAATGAGCCCTGAGGGACTCCTGTGCTGATAGGGAAGGGGAGGGGAGATGGATTTCTCTATCCTGACAGATTGGGTTCTGCCAGTGAGATAGGCCCTGAACCAATTTGTGGCAGCTATAGTCAGGCCAGCAGCAGTAAGGAGACAGTGTCAAAAGCCTTTGTGAAGTCAACTAAGATGGCTGTAGTGATAAGGCCATTATCCACACCTGTTAGGATGGAGTCAGTGAGCCTGAGTAGGAAGGTGGTAGTAGAGTGATTTTTCCAAAAAAACAGATTGGAACTGTGTGAAGAAGGAGGACTCAGAGAGAAAGGAAGTAATCTGGGAGAGATCTAAGTGTTCTTGGAGTTTAGCAAGGGTAGGAAGGAGAGAAATGGGTCGATAGTTACCAGGGGAAGTATGGTCACCACCTTTAGGAAGTGGGGAGACAACAGCATGTTTCCAAAATGAGAGGATGGAGGCAGATGTAAGGGAGAGCTTTAGAATGAAGGAGAGGGGATAGGCAATAGCAGGGGCTGAAAGGAAGAGGAGCTTGGGATCGAGGTCATCGGGTGAGGAGCCTTTGAGGGGTTGAGAGAGAGAGAAGGGCATTTAGGGTATTGACAGGGGTAATGGTGGAAAGGAGAAGGTTGGGGAGCTGGAGGGGAGGGTCCCAGAGGTAGAGAGAATAGGGGTGGAGGGAGAAGAGAGTTTAGAAGGCCGAGAAACATAAGGTATAGTAGAATTAAATTCCTCAGCCATGGAGTGAGGGTCAGCTATGAGGGAATTATTTATTTTGAGTACTGGAAAAGGGGGTTTGGAAGGGGGGGGAGAAGAGGGCATGGACCACTTTCCAGAATCTGGAGGGGGTGTTTATATAAGTATGGAAAGCAGATTTGAAATAGTGAGACTTGGCTAGTCTTGTAGCTTTGGTGCAAGAGTTTCAAAGTTGTCGGTATAAGACATAATTGCTGGGTAACTGAGATGCCTTGTGTTTCTTCCAGGCACGGTCCCTTGCCATAAGGAAGGCCAGCAGTTCAGGGGTTATCCAGGGAAGGTGGTTACTGCGTACTCTGGAGCATTTGAAAGGGGCGAAGGAGTTCCAGACTTCTAGGAATTTTTCTTTAAAGTAGGCGAGAGCGAGGTCAACTGAGAGGGCAGAGGAGAGGGGTGACCAGTCAGAGAGCGCTAGTTGTTGGAGGAGAGGGTCAAGATCTAGGGATCTGAAGAAAAGTAGTTGTAGCATTTTGTGCAGAGGTTTGGGCCTGTGGACCTTTCTAACTAGGAAGATAGGGTGATGGTCACTGAGGGGCATCAGGCAGGATACCAGACTTGATGACTCTAAGGGGGTGGGAAGTGAGTGCCCAGTCTAGCAGGGAGTAGTTCCTGGACTTGTGGTTAGGGCAGGTAGGTTTGAGAATGAGTTGCGTGAGATTTTGGGCTGCAACTTCGTTACGTGTCTTTGTGGTAGGAGGAGACAACCAGTTTTGCTTGAAGTCACCCAGAATGTATGTTTCACGTGAGTGAGAGAGATGTTATGGAGGTAATGAGCTCTATTACGACTGTGGGCTGGATGCCTAGGTGGCAATAGATGCAAGCTATGAAGATGTTATAAGAATGGCTAATGCTTCATAATTTACTGGGAGGGAGGAATAGGATAGGATTGTGGTGTAATGTAGTGAGGACCGAATATACATTGCCATGCCGCCACCCCTACCCATTCGGTCTTGCCTAGAGATGGCATAACTGGAGATGGTGATGGAGTGATCTGGGTATCTTGTCGCTAAGCCAGGTTTCAGTTAAGATTAGTGTATCCAGATTAAGGGATACCACCAGGGTTTGCAAAAGATCAATTTTAATTACGAGGCTACAGATATTTAGGTGCAAGAATTTCAACCCATTTGGGAGGGCTGAGAGGGCACACGAGGGTCATTTGAAGAAAGAGTGGCATTAATGGTGCTTGGGGCATTTGGCCCAGGGTTTGGGGTGAATATCCCCAGACAACAGGAGGAGGACTATGATGAGGTAGTGGATCTTGTGACATTTAAGAAGTGATGATGGTTTGGGGGAGGAACTGGAAGAGCTGGGAGAAGGGGTAAATGAGATTAGTAATCGAAGAAAGGCTAAGGAGCTAGGCACTGATATTATAGAGGCAGCTGGGAGTTGAGAAAAACAGGACCAGGTTATGAGAGGGGGCGAAGGAGAGATTGAGAGGATAAAAGAAGGGGATGAGAGAAGGGGGGTAGGATGCATAGCGCTGTTATTTGAATGGGAGGCATGAAGAGCAGGATGGGTAGACAAGGTAAAAATGAGGAGCAAGAGGGAGTGGAGAAGTGAGAGGGGGATTTTCATTGTGAAGAAAGAGTGGGCTGTAGCCAGTGAGTGTGTATTTTCAGCCAAAAATTGGTAGGAGAGTGTAACGGAAGAGATTATGTAGCTTCGGATACTGGGAGATGAGACAATAGTAATGCAACTTGTACACATTAGATAGCTGGCCCTCTAGTGGCCAAAAGAATAACTTGCTAATGGGGATTTAGGCACGTGGTAAATCATTAAAAGTGGCATGTCATGTGACAGCTATAACTATAAATAAAGTGCCCAGATAAGTGGGTGGGTGGGGGCGGCATGCAGCACGGTGGGCTTCGCAATAAACAAGCTCTGAGCCCAGGCTGTGCTGCTCAGTGTAAAGGTCCAAAGCTCCATTTCCAATTGGGCTGAAGTGCAGCAGAGCTAATGCCTCCAAGAGCAGCCAGGCTGGGATTGGGCACCAAAATTTAAATTTGGACTGCCAGAAAGCTCTGTACCTTATATCAGAGTGGAGCCAGCAGGTGGTTCTGCTGCTTGTGGTGGATTTGTCAGCAGAGTGAGGTTCAATCCACATTTGTGGTGGCGAGGGTCTTGAGCCCCTTCGGGCAAGGAATCCCCTTAAATCAGAGTAGAGCCTGTGGGAGGTTGCGCCACTTGTGGTGGATTCGGCAGTAGAGGGAGAGGGTCTTGAGCCCCTTCAGGCAAGGAATCTCCTTAAATTGGAGTGGAGCCACTGAGCGGTTGCGCAGCTTGTGGTGGATTCGGCAGTAGAGGGAGGTTCGATCCACATTTGCAGTCAGCGAGGGTCTTGAGCCCCTTGGGGCAAGGAATCCTCAGGTCATTTCCTCTTAGTATGCCTAGAGGACAGGCAGGTCGGTAGCCATGGGTCCTCAGAGGTTTTCTCCACAGGTTTTTTTTTTTCCTTTCCTGTGCACTACTGCCCACACTCTTCGTAAGTTAGAGGAACTTATATCTTTCCAGCCTTATTCCCTAAATGTTTATTGGCTCCTCTGCTGAGGGTGAGAACAGAAAATGGCCAAAGTGCCCCAGAGATTTCCTCCTTTTAAAGTTTTTTTTTTTCCCCTCTCCTCTGTGCCAAAGGTCATACTATGTAGTTAGTTGTGTTTATAGTATATTCCCTAGTTTCCTTAGGTAGGTTTCTGCTGTTGGATGGAGATGGATGGTGGCCCTACTTGCTGTTCCCTCTCTCCATAGGATGCCCCCTAATGTCATCAGTGCAATCCATTTTATAAGTGCAATCCTGTCAACCTGTGCATCTCATTGTGTTTCATCAAGCTGTCTCATTGCTGTCAATCTGCTTCTCTACTTCATACAGTAGTCAACTTTTATTGCTCAATTATCTTTTGGGGCTCCTTCCTAAGGTACCTTAGCCAAGGAAATCTTTCCTGCAACACCTCTAGAGGTAGAACCTCTTGAGGGTTCCTTGCCTTTGTATCCCTACAAGGTGGTAATTCCCTATGGAACAGAGCATGCAGATGGCCAAACAGTTATCACAGTTGCACGAACATAACAGTACTCTGGTTGCATAGGCCCATTGTACCTAGTACAGTGGATTACACTTAAATGCAATCTTGATAAGTGCACATTCTTGATAAGTGCATACGTTTTCCATTACCCGACTTTTTTAAATAGAGAGCCATATTAATAATTTTGGTTTAGTGCACACTGGTTAAGTGCAAATTTCATTTATGAGCACACTTTCACACTATCAGCATACCATCAGTCCAGTAATAATTGTTCCTGATAAGTGCACAATATGGTGCTAACAGATGCAACGAGGTGCTAACAGTTGTAACTGGTACCCTGTTCTTAACAGCCTGTCTCAAGTCTCATCAAGAGGAAGTTAGAAACAATGGAGTGTGAGAAACTGTGGCTCCCGGCTGTTTCACGTTTCAGTATACAGAGCATATGTACCTGATCTCCCAACCTCCTGTGGTCTCAATCAGCTGCTGTTAGGCATAGTACAGGGTTTAGAGCTGCCTGATGTGAGTGATCAGATGGGAAGGAATACAGATCAGCTGTCAGTGAAGCAAGAAGGTGGGATGCATGGTGCTAGCTCAGAGACGAAACAAGAGTTTTTTGCCACAATACTGCTGGGCCCAGTCGGTGCAACACCTGATGGAGGCGGCTGGCCTCCACATATAAATCTAAAGCTAAACAAGGTGTGCACTCAAAGGACTCAGGAGTCAAAGTTAGTTTCCAGTATTTACTCAGTGCTCCAACAAAATAACATATTAGACAAGTTAGCACAACTACAAGTACAGAACAATCGATTATTTCTGTATCAGAAAGTTAAGTGTCAACTATCTAATATGTTATTTTACTGGAGCATTGAGTAAGTGCTAGCTCAGAGACACTGCCGTACCTAAATTTTTAAAAATATTAGTGCAAAAATTTAAATCTAATCTGTACTTATTTCACCACTGGAAATTACTGAAATGCATTTTAAATGAGCTAACTGATGATTTTAAATAATATATTACCACATTAAAGACTATTATGACTTAAACTAGTGTTTGCATCTTTTTCTGTGCTGGCCCTTTATTTACAGTGTAATTTCAGATAAATGCAAATTCTATTTAAAGGCACATTTTGGCCTGACAAATTGGGTGTGCACTTAAGCAAAATCCACTGTAATAGGCATTTTAGGTTTTTGGTAACCAGGCAAGTATGAAAGACAGTATCACGATTATTTTCAAGAATGACCCCAGTATTAAAGAGCATACAAAAACAAGTAATACTGAACACTAACTGGTTACACACAATATTTGGCACAATCCAGTAATTACAGAATACACTCCACATAAAAATACAAGGCAAAGCCTCAGGTATTAGTTGGCCAGGACTAAAGTAGATAAAAATACATTTCAAATAAAGGAAACACCAGAACTTCCTAGTTGCTACAGGTTTTAAGACTTAGGCAGTGGCTAAGGATTCTTGATTGAAATTGTCAATGGGAATTGTAACACCTGGCTGGGTGACGGAGACAGTTCGAGAACCTGGGGAATGAGTATGACAAGGCTACTTGACCCATTGTAGTGGAGTACCTAGGCTCATGAAATAAAAGTATGTCACTACAGTACAGTGATAGCCGTCTCCATCAGTAAGGATAGCAATCACTATATTATGCCACAGTGCAATAACAGTCGCTATCACTGCAATCTAACTTAATGCTTTGCAAGTGATCATGGCCTCTATTGGCATTGTTGTGCCAAACATCATGATGTGCTGTCACTGAAAATAGCTATGACTACCACTGAAGAAGGGACCTGTAACACAGCAGGCATGCAGGTGGAGGTTTGTCAATAAAGCAGTCCATAATAAATGAACATTTAGAGGGAAAGGAAATCCAGCCCATGGAAGAATAAATGGTACAGTGGTTAGTGAGATGAGTGGCATACAGTACAAAGTAGCAGATACTGCTACACACTACATCCCATTTAGCTAAGGTACCATAGACATGGAGAAAGTAAACTGGGGCATAATAGTTAAGACTGGGCAGGAGGACATAACTAGCTAAGGCCAGATGGGCTAGATCTCATCCTAAAAGCAAGGCCTGGTTTAGCATTAGCTGACTTACAGGCAGAAAATGCGTGTAAGGAAAATCAAGAGGGAGGGATTTAAGAGAACTCCAAGCTACTTAAAATAGAATATTTCCTCAAGTAGAGAGCCATTTGTGCAGGAGACCAAGAGACTGCAAGACCCAAAGTAGAATTTATGTTTTGAGCCAAGGAGCACAGATTTAGTTTTCCAAGTGTTCACAGCTAGTCTGTTATGGGTTAGCCAGCTCACGATACTTTTGAAGTCTCTATTAATGTGCTGACTTAGGGTTGCTAGATAGAGTGAAAGTCAATTACCGGGTCATCCATGTAAAGGAGACTACAGCAGTGATCATTGGACATGGGGAGATCTTTAATAAAGAGATAGTGGCAGGGGACCCAAAATGGAACCTTGGGGACACCAACAGAGATACCTGTCAATCTGGAAAAATGGTTTCCAGTCTTGTGACAATAGCCATCAGGGAACTAGCCAACCATTTCAGAGTAGCATTGAAAACCCCAAATGCAGAAAGCTTGCCAATGAGGAGACCATGATTTATGAGGTCAAAAGCCTTGGTTAGATTCCCAGATAAAGTACATATGAACATGACCGTCCATGTCATTACTAACATCATTAGATAGTTTTGGAAAGGCAGTTGCTTCCCCATGACCTTTCCTGAAGTCATGCTGAGAGTCTGTCAGGAAGGCATGTTTTGTTAAGTACTCAGTGAGCTGGTAATAGACAATTTTCCAGAGAAGTTTACTTAAAGTGGAAAGAATCGCATTGGATTATAGCTATCTAGATAACTTTGGTCACCACATTTAAACACTGGGACTGTGTTGGCAATTTTCCAGATACCAGGAGCAGTACCAGATATGAGACACAAGTTGAAGATTCTAGCTAGTGGAACAACAATACAGATTATGGCTAACTTTAGCAGTTTAAGCTGCAAACCATCAAAGCCAGCACTAACATTTGACCTACTGTAGTACAGGTTAATAGCTTTATGATCTCAGTTGGAGGAACCAAGCAAGAGTAAAAAGGAGGAGGCAAGAAACTTTGGTCACGCTAGGCAGCAGCTGTGGATAACGGAGCATTTGGTAAACTAGAAACCATAGGGATGTAAGCAGATGGACTAGAAGATTTAAAATTAAAGACATCAGCAATCATGGACTGGTCACCACAGTTCTCACCATCGATTACAATATTAGACAAGCATTGGCCAATGCCAAATGTGTTCACTTGGTTTATATTTGCTCTGTAGTTGCTAGGCATCAATAGTGCAGCAGTTAAAATTAACAAATTAATAAAATGAGCTATAATAGCAATGCTGGCATTCCGAATTCAGGAGCGAGCTCGAGCCACCAGGGATCAGATGGGGGAGGGTGCTGAGCTAAGTTAAGCAGCCACAAGGCAGCTCTTCTCTCCAGGGAGGGAAATGAGGGTTCCCCAGCTCTTGGTTGCCACTCGGTGAAGGCTAGGCAGTAGCGCCAGGCCACAGGGAACCCTGGCATTAGGCTGGGTGGTTGGAAGGGGCCGTTACTGGAGCCGCAGAATGCACGTGCACCATCACGCTTTCCAGACTAATGGGGAGAAAATCAAGAAATACCATGTCTGCCCCATTGCCAAGTAGGTGCAGGAGGCAATGGGGGAGTGAAAAGCTATATTGAAAAAAAAAGCTATAGTAATGACATTGTCATGATTGGGAAATGAAGAGGCTCACAGATAACATTGTTTTTTTCTTAGACTGTGACCCTAAATTGTCACAATAATATTTTGTTATCCTAGCAGATAAACATAACAGGAGTCATTTATCAAATGCCACACAAAATGTGATTTTGCAGAATGACCATTAAAACAGGTTTGGGAGAGGGATTTAAAAATGCCGCCTTCTGTGCTCATAAGGACGAGGTACAAAATATTGCTATGTTGAAAATGTGGGTTCAGAATGTAAAACAATTGCAATATTGATGATAAACGATTAAACATTTCAACATTTGTTCCTAACTTTATCGTTTTCTGAGATTTTGACTTCAAATTTTCAACAACATCTTCTTATTTCACCACCTTATGAGCATGACAGGTTTAATTTAGGAAATCCTGGCAAAAATGGCACTGTGTGGCACAAGCGTGAGAAGACATTTTGGGCAGGATCTAAAAAATTATGCCCGTCATGTTCATGAGCTGGGCTAATGAAATGACTACACAAAATCACATATGCCCACACAATGCAAAGCATCATGGGCTGCATATGCAAATCACCACAGAATGTTATGCTGGTTCAACTTTAAGCAGAATTGCATGGTGCCAAAAGGCCTCTCAGACAGTTTGCAAAGGGTGCTAACAGATTGACTATGTTTTATAATGAGGGGTCAACATCAGGAAAAATAGCAGTTATAAATAAACACGGAAAATGTTCAAAGATTTTTTCATAACTTTGTTGTTTTTTGACATTTTTGCCCCAGATTTTCAAGATGGGCTTTTTTTGACTCCACCTTGTGATCAAGACAGCTTGGGTTTGTTTTATATCTATTCAGAAGGTAATTTCACAGGGCAATTGTGAAAACATGTTTTGGAAGGGATTTAGAAATTACATTGGCCTTCTTCATGAGATGGGGTACAAAAAGGCAAAGTTGAAAACTTGGTTCAACATTTTAACAAATGTATCAGTAGAAGTGTAAAATGTATTAAAAAGACCTGACTTCCATTTTTTATGTTTGCTTGCACGCATGTGCAAGAAACATAATGCCATCATCGGAGATTTGGAGTGTGTCACCTCCTCCTCCAATTCAGGTAGTGTGCTTGCAAGGCGCGGCCCTGTAAGCCAATGCATTTGGAGCTGTCTATGACACGCTCAAAATGCAGTAACACTCTGATTGAAAAGAGCTACACTTGAGTGAGCAGCGATAGAAGCCTCACGTGTAACTCAGGCTGAAGCGTCTGCGCCTACACGCAGTCTATGACAGGGGGTGCCCAATCATCCCGGCTGAACTCTCTTCTCCTCCCCTCCCGTGGTTGATGCCACCGCTGGGCCCACCCAACATGGCAATCCAGTCATGTTGCCGACAGGGGTGCCTAATCCCCGTCGGCTGAGCAACTCCCTCCCCAAAGTCCTTGCGCCGCGCTGAGGCCCACCCCAGCGTGGCAGACGATCCTGCGATTTTTTATATTTTTTTGCCGATGGGGTGCCCAATCCCCGTCGGCTGAAATACCCAAAGTCCTTGTGCCATGCTGGAGCCACCCCAAGCGTGGCAAGCGATCCCACGGCGTCTTTTTTTTTAACCTGTAAGAAAAAAGCGGTCCAGCGGTCGCGTCTCCCGACCCCCTCACACAACCGCACCCACCACTGCGCCCAGCCTTCCCACACACCCTCACCCCACACTTACCTCTGAACTCCGTAGCGGCGATCTTGGGTGGACCTGGAACACGTCTGCACTCTTCAAAGCCGACCGCGAACTGAGGAAATGCGATAAGCTGTATAATGGGCTAGATAGGGGTTTCAACTTATTGCATATCTCAGCCATTTTGAGAATTTTTGCACAATTTTCAACATGGGGTTTTTGGGACCCCTTCTCATGAATGATGTCACTGTCATGGCGTTATTCGGGCCGAAGGGTGATTTCGCGCAGTGACTGTGCAGTGACTGCGAAATCACCCTTCGGGCCTGAATACCACCATGACAGTGACATCATTCATGAGAAGGGGGCCCCAAACCCCCATGTTGAAAATTTGGTGCCAAAATTCCAAAAAATGACTGTTTAACGAGCGTGCGTTGTGCAGTTCCTACGCAGGCTCGTAAGTTCGCGAAATTTCAATATTTTCACTCCAGATTTTCAACATTGCCATTTCACCACACCTTCTTATTAGCAGTACAGCTGTCATTTTTCACATCTCACCCAAAATGTGTTTCCGCCCATGTAGCACAGAATGGTGCAGTCAGTGTGCGAAATCAATGTACGGGACAAATTAAGAAAATCACAGTGACACTGTTCATGAGCAGAGGTCTTGAAATGGCTATGTTGAAAATTTGGTGAAAAACCTAAAATGACTGTTTCTGCGTGCATTGCGCAGTTCCTACATACGCTCATAGGTTCTTGCGAATTTTCAATATTTCCACTCCAGATTTTCAACATTACCATTTTCCACACCTTCTTATGAGCAGTATAGCTGTCATTTTTTGCATCTCACCCAAAACGTGTTTCCATATTCATGACGCACAATGGCGCAGTTGTTGTGCTGAACTCAGTGTATGGGACACATTAAAAAAATCACAGTGTCACTGTTCATGAGCAGAGATCTTAAAATGGCAATGTTGAAAATTTGGTTACAGAATTCTAAAATGA
The DNA here is from genome assembly GCA_016271365.2 of Neoceratodus forsteri. Classification (NCBI taxonomy): domain Eukaryota; kingdom Metazoa; phylum Chordata; order Ceratodontiformes; family Ceratodontidae; genus Neoceratodus; species Neoceratodus forsteri. The sequence continues at coordinate 306,702,240 of CM057451.1, read as the reverse complement.
CTGTTTCGAGTGTGAGTTACACAGTTCCACGCGCTCGTGGTTTAATTCTCAATATTTCCACTCCAGATTTCCAACATTGCCATTTTTCCACCTCCTTATGAGCAGTACAGCTGTCATTTTTCATCCTGCCCAAAACTTGTTTCCACCCATGTAGCGCATACGATGATGCTGTTGGTGGCGAAAGCAATGTTTAGGACAGATTAAGAAAATCACAGTTACACTGTTCATGAGGAGAGGTCTTAAAATGGCTATGTTGAAAATTTGGTGACAAAGTCCATAAAATGACTATGAGTGCAGTGAGTATTGTGCAGTTTCCACGCATCCTCGTTAGTTCATGACTTTGTAATATTTTCAGTCCAGATTTTCACTAGTGGCATTTTTCAACACTTCCTTATGAACAGTACAGCTGCCATTTTCACAACATGGCCAAAGTGTGTTTTCACACTTTCAGTGCAGAGATCGTGGTCACTGTGGGAAATCATTGTTCGGCACAGATAAAGAAAATCACAGTGACAGTGTTCATGATTGGAGGCACCAAAATGCCTGAGTTGACAATCTGCTATAAAAAATCCCCAACCTAATTATATAATGGGTGTGCGTATTGCACAGTTTCTATGTCGTCTGACTTCACCATTTTTTAAATATTTTTACTACACATTTGCAACATAGCCATTTTACACCTCCCATGAAAGAGTACAGCTGTCATTTTTACATCCTGTTCGAATATTTTGCACCTGTGGTGCTAAATGTGAAGTCACTGTGCATATGCAGCTTTTGGCTACCAAATTGATATTCCCCTGTTCATGAGGTGGGGTCACAAAACAAACATGTTGAAAATTTGAGTTAACATACCAACGAATGCCTGAGGTATTAGGCTTTCAACTAAATCACCCAACCCTATAGAGAATGACAGGAATCAGGGGTGTGACTTGGGATTCTTGCCTGTGATGCTCATACCATTCCACACCTACAGTCACTGAGAGGCATAAGGGTATGCCTTGGACTCTTAGGCCCCAAACTACCCCATTCTCTAGCACCCATCTCACCATATTTCCTAATGAAATGGGGTGCGCATAAGGGCCAAAGACCCCAAGGAACACGTGACACTTGTCAGTCTCTGCAGAGTGGGGTATGGTGAAATGGCGTGGCCGTTATGCCTGACGACCCAAACGCACACCCCAATGCCTGTCACTCTCTGCAGGGTGGTGGTGGGGTTGGCTTCAGTTCAATACTTCACTGCCATTCCTATTACGCAGCTCTGTAACTTTTACACTACCACTGCCAATGCCAGCAAGCAAACATTTGGCATTGACAAATGCTTGTTTCAATCAATTTGTAGTCAAGTGCCATAGAGAGAGGAGCTTTGCTGTTGTGACTGGATTACATTATTGCACCTTAAAGGGGTAAGTGACGGGTGGGGGATGTGAGATGGTAGATACTGAGGGGATTCAGGGTGGGAGGCTGGGGTACGGGGGAGGGGCTAGAAGACTTTGATAGATATTTTTTCTCTTTACAGGTTTAAAAAAAAACAGAACCACGAAAAATGGTTTTCTATTTTGAGAGGTTCAGAAACTGGGGACTAGGCATCCCTGTGTTGGTGGTTTGTTTGGTGGAGTGAGGTGTAAGCCGATACCTGGGGTTGGACACCCTGGCATTAGGAGTATGTTGTTGGGGGGAGTTGTTTGTGTGTCTATGTGGGGAAGGGGTTGTTGCTTACCAGCACCAGGATTGAACACCCCTGTGTTGACTTGTGAGAAAAATTTGTAGTAGGACTGAGCACCTACCAGTTTTTGTAGCAGAGCTGTGTTGGGTGTGAGGGAGGAATACCAGTGGTGGGATTGAGTAGCAGCCACAAGTTTTAGTAGCACAGCTGGGTCAGGCGGGAGTAGGGGGAATACTGGTGCAGGACTGAGCACCCACTAGTGTTTTTTTTTATCCCAGCTGGGGAAGGCAGGGGAATGCCAGCAGCAGGATTAAGAGCACACAGTTTATTACAAATCTAAGTAAAAATCATCACAGAAGCACCCTTCCTACCAGTGCCAATGTTTCACGTAATCCAACACTTTGCCAAACTTTGACAAAGCGTTGGCTTACAGGAAATGTTGGTGCTGGTGGGGAGGGTGCTGCTGTGATGATTTTTACATAGATTTGTAATAAATGTCTTGTTTTAATGAAACATATCACATAAGTTTTTTTTAGTTTCAGTAGACCATGTTGCCTGACTTCTTTGCAGTTCAGTGTAATTTTTACGTGGTGGCATTTGTCGAGTTTAAGTACCCACCTCTCTCAATTGTCTTTCGATAACAAGCAATGTGACTTTATCAGCCCTATGAAATGCTTTACATTATCCCAAAAATTCAGGGGTTACCCACTGGATTATTTAGTTGGTTTCTACAATAGGCATTTTTATTGGCCCTAACAGCCTTTTTGCAGATATCTCTCCACTTCATGTATTCAACCCAATCAGAGTGAAAGTTAGAAAACTGAAAATTATGCTAGCATTTATCCCTGTGTTTATCATTCCCAACAGGTCTTGAAAATCTACTGGGTAGAGAAGCCCCTTAGGCACCTCCTGGTAGCAGGGGTATGTTTATTCTGGATCACTAGAAAGGTGTCAATTAAACCAGACAGAGCAGAGGAGGCACAGGTGGTCTTACACAGGTAGCTGCTTAACCTCCATCATCAAGCACCATTGTTGAGGGATGAAGTGCCAGACTGCTCTTTCATCCGACCACCTCAGCACACCAGTGTGCCTGTCACACTTGTTCTTTCGCTTTATGCTTTAAATTTGCAATTTATACGATGCCAGTAGAAACTGTCAAAGATTGTCTTTTATGAGCGTGTGATGCACAGGGCTTTTATCCATGTATTTCACTGATTTCGTAGATGGTGAATTTTCTGTGGACTCAAATTCTGAAACATGCATGGAATGTACTGACCTACTTAGTGTTTTAGTTACAGTTTTTATCTCTATCTTGTTGTGTCCAGTCTGGATATACCTGGTCTTATACAGGCAGTTGCCCAATCTTGTTTCCTTATACAGTCTTTGATGCACAGTGGCTGTGTCTCTCAAATACCTATGTATAGCTCAATGGCATGGTTGCATATTTGCACCCTCAGTTTTCACTTGCCAGCACTCTTCATTTTGCAACTGAGAACTAAGCCCCAGGCATTTATTTATTTATTTGAAATTTGCATTAAACCGATGATAGGATGGCCCCATGAGATACAATAGATAATTTGTACGTGATCCCTGTGTACAGAAAGGTACAGGAAGTGCTCAGGTTACTTTACAGCTGGTCCTAATTCTCAAAGGGATGGTGCATGTAGCTCCAAAGATGACTTGCACAAAATGCCGATGGGCCAGGGACCCTGCACCCAATTCTCTATCAGGCAGGGTCCCCATAGCTAAGTCCCGTGACTCGTGCCAACCTCAACAGTACGCCAAATGGAGGGCATACCTGAACAGATTGCCACAAGCTGGTCACAGAACACAGAAAAAGGGTGCAAGCGTCCCCCCTCAGCCCCACTCCCCAGTAGTAAATAAAGTAACAGCCCTGCAGGGCTGTGTTTCCCCCATCCCACTCACCAGCATTAATGAAATGAATTGTCCCACAGGGCTATGTTCCCCCCCTCCTGCTCCCTGGTTGTAAGTGATGTACATGCCCCACAGGGCTACTGGCGCCCCCCCCGCCCGATCCATATCCCAGTCCCTACACCCTGCAGGAGTAGAATAGCAATTCTAAAAATAACAAATAAAACACATCCCATAGCCCCTGTGAGCCCTGGTAGTCTAGTGGCCCCACCCCCAACTGGCGGTACTAGACTACCCCAATCCCCCTAACCCGTACCCAGCTAGCAACTGGCACAGCCCACCTCTCACTGCCTTGGCCAGCCACTGACTGAGCGCTGTATGAGCACATACTATTGTACATAGTACACGCTCAGTGAATGACAGCTGCTGTCATTCACTGACTGCATGCTATTTACGATACGTGCTCATAGCAAACTCAGTCAGTAACTCCATGGTGAGAGGTGAGCAGCCTCTCAACGGCTGGGTACAGGTTGGGGCAGTGGGGTGGTCTGGCTCTGCCAAGTGGGGGGGGGTGGGAGCCACTTGACTACCAGGGCTCACAGGGACTACAGGATGTGTTTTGTTATTTTTAGACCTGCCATGCTACTCTAGTGGGTGCAGGGTGCAGGGATTGGGACATGGATCAGGGCTGGGGGGGTGCCGATAGCCCCGTGGGGCATGTACATCACTCAAAACCAGGGAACGGGACCGGACTGGGGGGGCATAGCCCTGTGGGTCATGTCATTTCATTAATGCCGGGGAGTGGGACAGGGTTGGGGGGAACATAGCCCTGTGGAGCATTTTGTGGCTGTCATTGGGGATCAGGACAAGGGGGGTTTACATGTACTGAGGGTTGGGCTGGCGGCACATTGGTGAAACCCCCGATGGACACAAAGTACACTTACACCAGCTAATAGCTGGTGTAATTGTACTTTTACAGATGTCCTCCGGGGGTTGTTGTAGAATCCCAAATTAGGGGATGTGGCAGCCTCTGTTACAGAATAGGGTGCAATTGCTGCTGTAAATCCCTTTGCACCATGTCGTAGGGGGTTTACGGTGCAAATGGTGGTGTAAATCCACTTTGGCACATCGCAGGCTTCTGTGCAGAATCATGTTTGTTGTAACTCATGGCACAAAGTGCTACTTGCACCATTCTGGCTGGCTCAAGTCACTTTATGCCATGCGTAACTTTTATAGAATCAAAATAATGCATGGGTAACCATGCACAATAAGAATGTGTTTCCATTCATGGGTTCTGACCACATCATAGGGCCCTCAAGAGTGACACTCAAGAGGTCCCTGATGTCATCAGAACCCCGTGATGGAAACATAGCCAAGTTGTATATGGTAGCCCATGAATTGTTTTGTATACTATATGGTTTGAAGCAAAACTTTAAAAAAACACAACTTTTTTTTTCTTCCAAAGAAATCATTGCATGAAACAGATGATGAGATAAGTCCATGACATAAAGTGTCTCATTTTTATTGGGGGTCCTTTGGTACAGAAAGGTACAAAAAGTGCTGAGTTTTCAGTACATTCAGGGAGAATAATGCATGGGTAACTATGCACAACAAGAATGTGTTTCCATTAATGGGTTTTGATGACATTACAGGGGCCTTGAGAGCAAAGGCTCAAGAGGTCCCTGATGTCATCAGCACCTGAGATGGAAACACAACCAAGATTGTGTATGGCTGCCCATTTGTTATTTTATTAGGGACGGCCTTAGCAAGGTGCAAACTGTGCCCCTGCACCTTGGGGGCCCATACTTTTATCTTGAGGAAGCAAAAATAATTTAACACATTTTAAAATGCCTAAATTTTGTTATAAATGAAAATGTTTACTAGCAAATCAAAGTGGAAGACAACTGGCTCTGCTAGTGCTACAAAAGGTGGGGGCAGCTTTGCTACAGTGGAAAAGATTAGGTTAAGTAAGTGTTAATGGTGTTAGTGGGTGTACTTTACACCTCCTAGGTTGACTGCTTTTACAAACAAAGGGCTATATTGATAAGAACTTGTTTGTAACCTGCACGTGTAGCTGAAACAATGAATGATATGACAAAATCTGTTTCAAAAGTATGTGAGCACTCAAAATCAGGGATCTACTGGATCTTAATATTGTTTTACTAGCCCAAACACTGGTGCAAATTGTCCAGGGCTAATGCAGCTAACTATCTACTTGTCCATCTTGACTAGTGTAGATTTTCATGGCTGTTAATGAAGTTAAAAAAGTCTCTACTGTAGCAAGGCAAGGCAAATTTTATTTAAGAGCCTCCCATCCCGGAGGCTCTGGGCACCGAACATTTTAAAAATAAATACTATACATTATAAAACAAAATGCATAACAATATCTCAAACACAACACACAACATCAACAAAAAATAACATTTATATAAACATTTGCCTAAGCAGCAACAGCAATTACCTAAAAAGCCAGGGCTAACCAAAACATAGGTTCTAAAAATAAGCAAGGACTATAAAGCACAGTCTGGGAAGGCCTGATTGTACAAGAAGACCTTGAGGTAGGCTTTAAATACCTCCACAGAAGGGGCCTCCCTAACAGCTGGAGTAAGCTAATTCCACAGGATGGGGGTGGTAACACTAAATGCTCTATTGCCTGATGTTTTTAACCTCGTCCTGGGAATCGCAAGAAGGCCCCTAGAGGAGGAGCGGAGGGAGCGGACCGAGACAGCAGGAATGAGAAGGTCCTTCAGGTAACCAGGCCATGTAGGGCCTTAACGATGAGTAAACCCACCTTAAAGAGGACCCTCCACTTAACTGGTAGCCAGTGCAGTTGACGCAGCACCAGAGTAATATGACAGTACTTAGACTGTCCTGTCAACAGCCTCGCTGCCGCGTTCTGCACCAGCTGCAGTTGGCACAGGGTACCCCCAGACACCTCGAGATAGAGTGCATTACAGTAGTCCAGCCTGGACATCACAAAGGCATGTACCAAGGTGGGGAGATCTTTCGGCAGAACTAGGGGCTTTATCCTGGCAATATTCGCAGATGATAAAAACTAGTATGGACAGTGGAAGACACCTGAAACTCAAATATCAATCCACTGTCAAGAGTAATGCCCAGATCCTGCACCCTAGAGGAGGCCTTCAATGGTACAGAGCCAAGAAAAAGTCCTGTCTCTGCACCAGAGGCCAACCTATCACACCCTCTGTTCAACTCCACCACCAGTACCTCTGTCTTATTGGGGTTCAGTCACAGCCACTGGAAGCCATCCAGTCATTGATTTCAGCGAGGCAGATATTAAGCACTTCCACTGCACAAGATGTTCCGGGGGCAAAGGAAAAATACAGCTGGGTATCATCAGCATAACAATGAAAATCCAGACTGTACTTCTTAATGAGCTCTCCCAGGGGCAGCATATACACAGCAAACAGCATCGGCGATAAGACCAAACCCTGGGGAATCCCACATGACAGGTAGCCTGGGGAGGAGGAGAAATTCCCTATCATTACCCTCTGTCTCCTGTTAGATAGAAAAGACTCAAACCAGCAGATGACAGTGCCAGCAAGTCCGCAGAATTCCCTTAGGTGGCCAAGTAATACTCGATGGTCCACCGTGTCAAACGCTGAAGAGAGATCGAGGAGAACAAGAATTGTCCCTTCTCCTCAATCTCTAGCCCTAAGAAGGTCATTGTGCACCCAAACCAGCACAGTTTCTGTGCTATGCCTCACACAAAACCCAGACTGGAGTGGCTCATATAGATCATGGGCCACGAGATGCTCCTCAAGCTGAAGCGTCACCACTCTTTCCACAATCTTACCCAAAAATGGAAGATTGGAGATAGGACGGTAATTTGCCTTGATCTCAGGGTCCAACGATGTTTTTTTCAGAAGGGGTCTCACCAATGCCTCCGTCAAGACATTGGGAAAGACCCCCTCTGACAAGGAACACCAGATAATCAAGGCAAACACTGGGCCAATGGAGTCAGCACATCTCATTAAGAAAAGGAATTGGCATCAGGTCCAGTTAGCAAAAGGTGTGCCAAAGCTTGGAAGCAATCTCAATGACCTCAGCCACCTCCACCGGTCTAAACTTGCCCAATCAGACAGAGAGCTCGCCAGTTGCCCATGGTGACCACTGTAGGCCAAACTCTGACCCACTGGTGGAACCCCCTGCCTGATGGCAGATACCCTGTCCAAAAAAACTGAGCAAACTCTTCGCACAATGCATTAGAAAAGGCTACCTTCAGCTGTAGACAGGAAGGATGGAGAAGCCTGTCCACAGTCCGAAAGGGCATAGTTGGTCGGTTGCTCCAAGCAGCAATCTCTCAGGACAGGAATTCTGCCTCCTTACAGCTGATTGTGCCCTGGTATGCACCATAGTGCACACACAGGGCCAGTTTGTCCACCTCCAGGCCAGACTTCTGCCAGCAGTGCTCTAATCTCTGACCCAAGGTCTTCATCCCCTTGAGCTCATCATCATCATACCAAGGGGACCTCAAGTGAGAAAACCTGGGTCGTACACGGACTGGTGCAAGGGAGTCGAGTGCACCAGAAAGCGCCTTATTATAGGCATCCACTGACACGCACACACCCCCAACACATGCACTATCCACACTAAATAGGTCAGCCACTGCCAGAAAACCCTCAGGGGTCAACCCCCCTCAAAGGGCGATAGTTGACCATCTCTGCAGGGGTAGGGCTACTGGGGTGGGCCCCGAACGAGAACTTCACCGTGTAATGATCGGACCAAATGACCCGATCAGTCCTGAGAAAATTAATCTCAAGCCCCAGTGAGAGCACCAGATCAACCATGTGACCACCCAGATGAGTTATGGAGGAAACATCCTGAACAAAGCCCAAGGAAGACATCATCTGGAGGAAGTTGGAACCAAGCTGAGAAGATTTGTCATTGGCCCAGATGCTGAAGTCCCCCACCACTAAACATCTGGGGGCCTCCAATGTCTCCCCGACCACGAAATCAGCCAACTCCTGCAGAAAGTCTCCTACTGCCCCGGAGGGGCAATAAATCAAAAGAATCAGGCAACTTGTACCAGGACCTCCATGAATGGCCACACATTCAAATGAATTTGGTGCTCTCACTGGGTGCAGGATGAAGCCTAGTTCGGATCTAAAACAGATATCTACCCCCCCCACCCCTATGTTCCATTCTGGGACAGTGCACCACAGTATATCCAGATGGAACAGCGGCCTCTAAAATGGGCCAGCATCGTCACCAATCCAGGTCTCCGTAATGCAAGCCAGATTGTCTGAAGAAACTAAGTCTGCTATAATTGCAGTCTTGTTTCTGACCGATCTGACATTGCAAAGCACCGCCCTCAGGGGATTGGTGGATAGTGCAGCCCCTCTGTCTACCTGCCCACTCGGTCTGGTGAAAACCCTAGTGATGGGAACTAAATACTTCTGGCCTCTCTCCAGGACTCCTCTAATCCCAGGGCGCCTTCTACACCCCACTACTTCGATCCTACCACCAACCTCAGTGCATGGGGCACCCCAACCCAGGCGCATTACATGGTTTCTCCCTATTCCAACCTCCTTACAGCAAATAGCTGTACTAACAGATACTGGGAGGCTGACAAAAGGCCATAGATCATGCAGCTGAGGTGCCCCATACACTATCCTAACAGGCTCTAGTCCTCATGCTAATCTCTCTCAATGTTCCAGATGGCCTGGTATGGTTAACAACTCATTAAGAGCTGCAATTATCTGGCAGTTCAAGACAGGGTTCCCACAAAAGACTCAATGTGAGTCATGATCACTCCACTGTTAGGACTTTCAGCTACTGTCCAGGGTGTGATCAAGGGTAGAGTACTATTAAGTCACTAGCTTCCAGTTATCTGAATGTGTGTCTGTCTAAAAGATTGTTCCATATTATTCAGTCCAGTGCCTCTCATTTCCTTACATTTTGAGTGTCTGTATCCAATATTTCAGTGACAAAATGTGAGGAGGTATACAGGGTCAGCTTTGCAGGTTGTGGGTTTATTTATTTATGTATGTATGTATGTATGTATGTATGTATGTATGTATGTATGTATGTATGTCTTTGATTACCGGGTAGGTGCACTGGTCCGAGGGACCATTTTCAGACATGACCCGGGCCATAAAAGATGGCATAGTTAGGCAACAATTTAAATCACAAGGTACAGGGATGTTACAGGTTAAACAGAGGTCAAGAACATTTTTACATACAGGGAATAATATAAACAGGAACAAATGGTGGAAATCATGGTACAATAGGTGAGACAATAAGAGGGTACAAACAAACCCTAGCATTCCCCCCTGATTCGGCCTACCTTTGAAAGTCACATCTAGACAGAGAAAAGAGAGAAGGAGAGAACAGGGGCCAGAGCAGCTAAGAAACTCCCAGAGGAATCAGGTTAGTGCAGAATAGAGTGTTAGGTGTGAGGGGGCTCTACCCCTTATAGGCAGGAGCAATATGCTCTATCCACAAGCCAGGATTTGTAGAGGGATTTGAAAGCTGAATGGGTGTTAGAGGAGCAGAGGGGAGCAGGGATCCCATTCCATAGTGTAGGGGTGGCAACGGATAGTGCTTTCCCTCCCATACCAGTGGACCCTCTGCACATGTAGGGGAGGAACAGTAGAGGAGCGGAGACACCTGGGTAGGGTTCCGACCTTGAGCAGGAGGAAAAGAGGGGATACATCACCGCTTCTGATGGTACTATCCACGATATAACCAAGGGTAAAATCAAAGCACCCTTGGAAGGGTAGCCAGCCAAAGGAACTATGGAGGTTGCAGTGGTGAGTTGAGAAAGGTGCAATGAGAGCAAAACTGTAGGCACTGTTGTAAGCCAATGTGAGCCTGGTTCTGAGGGTCGAGGATGTTCAAGAGTAGATGGGAGAGCAGTAGTCAAAGATAGGAAGTAGGTTACCCTGGACAGTTGCTATTCGAGCCTCAGCATAACTTCCCTCTACCTTCCAAATCTCTTAACTCTGTTCTTTCCCTGGACACTGCTGTAGACCAGACTCTAAAATGACCATCCACAGATCCATAGCTGCCATTACTGGCAAGTGTAGGGGGCCCCCAGCTCTTCTAAATGGACCATGCCAGCCATCAATATCCATACAATCCCACCCTTATCCCACCCAGCATGTCCTGTCACCCTTAAAACAAAACTTTGGCTCATGTATGGTACAAAATAAACTTTAATAAAATATATAATTTGAAAGCTTAAAATAGGCACCCCTGGGGTACATAGATCATCCTGTATAGAAATAGAGATAGTATAGGATTATGCCTGCATACTCTTTCACCTGGGCTGATGAAAGGACAATGTTAAAAAAAAATCTGTTATTGTTGGTGCAGAGCATATCAAAATCAATGATTTTAAAAATAAAACTGGCATAGTTTTCTATTTCCCATGCCCCTTAGGTTTGTGTAACCCCCATCCCAAAGAAATCTTAAATGTGTTCCTGGCTCACTTGAGACAGTACAAAAACTCACAGAAGTGCAGGTGTCTAGTTGATTATAGGGTGGGGGCTGAGAGTGTCTTTCTCTGCCTGACTCTATTTATTGCCTTGTGGGTGGTGGTGACACTGTGGTGAGGTGCATGATGATGTCAGCTGTTATGTGTGTGCAGAGCTAGGACTGCTTGACTGAACATTTGCTGTTGTGAGATCCACTGGTTTGGTGTGTGTGTGTGTGTGCAGAAAGAGAAGAGAAAGAGAGGAGGCCATGGTACTAAACAATGGGGGGGGGGGTGCTCACTGTGTGTGATGGCATTGCAGTCTTTTTTTTTGACTGGGGAACAGGATAAATGTGCAATCAGAGTATTCTTGGCTTGCATTGTTTCCTGTATAAGTGATCAAAATGTACCATTATAATTGAGGGCTAGTGCAACCATCTATAGACTAGTGCAATTTTGAATCAACTTGCCCTGCTGGCTAGTGCAAACATTTTTTTTGCAGTTGACCCCTGCTCACAATGGCTCAAAAATCTGACCAGTACAGAGAAAAATTTGGATTTCCTGACAGGGACCCTGAAAACCTGATCACCAGGTAAAAAACCTGACAGGTGGCCACCTTACGAGGTGTCCCATGATTTTATTTATTTTTTTTTTACCAGGAGAGACAATAAGCTGAAAGCTTGTTTACAGGTGCAACCTGGGAGCACAAGGAAGTTAAGTGACTTGCTTAGGGTCACACAGTATGCAAGTGGGGGCTGTGGGATTCAAACCCAGGTCTTCAGGTTTGCAACTCAGATCTTTTAAACCACTGCACTATGCTGCCTCCTATAAAAATCCTCTCTATTCTCTTGCACACCTCCAGAAAAGTTAAGTTGTTTAACTTGTTTGCAAATCAGAGTATCTGAGGTGTGAGTGTCCAGTGATGATGTCCCTGTCCTTACAGAACTGAATACGGCAGTAGTACCATACTTACTTAAATTCTGGCTCCAGGCTCAGTCAGATTCATTTCCAATGGTGAAGTCAAATAATTCAATGCAGTTAATGGCACTAATTAAAAGATGCTGGTTAAACTAGTAGATCTGCTATTGCTTTATTAATACAGGACAAGACAGCTAGTTAGGTGTAAATATTTGGATGTGTGTGGGGCCCCACAGGAAATGGGTAAAAGTAGAAGACGACAGAAACTACTGGGGGCCCAGAATATTTAAGGCCGACCCTGTATTTTATATAGTATATGGTATGAAACAAAACTTTAAAAAAGTGCAGCCTTTTTCCTTCCCAAGAAATCACTGATTTAACTATTTCCTTAACAAAAAAAAAACAGAAACCCACCGCCACCCAGTGCTGAAAACCTACACAGGTGATGGTCGGGTACTAGGTTCCTGTGTTTTAAAATTCTGAAACAACAGAAGTTTTTGTGTTAGCAGAGGGTCTGGTTTCCGTGTGTGTGTGTGTGTGTGTGTGTGTGTGTGTGTGTGTGGGGGGTGAAAGAAAATTGTAAGGTGGCACAACTTTTCATTCTAAGTTGAAAAGCTATTGTACCACAGAAGGATAGCAAGGTATAACCATATACTATAATGGTACAGTATACACAAATATTAGTTCCAAAAGATGCAAGTTACTTATACTAACACCGTGCAAAACAATTTATAACTAGAGTGAAGGACAAGTATTTTAGTCATTCAGCAGGTAATGACCAAAGGATCTGTGCCTGCCCTTGCTAGCTCCCATCAATGACTTTACCTACAACTTCTGAAGTCAGTAATTACAACAGGTGAAGGCAGTAATCCCCACTAGCACTTATTCACCCCGTCAATTGTTACCCTGGAGTAGCACTGACTCGGTACTTCCCCTACAATCCCTTACCTTCCTCTATAGCACTACCATCCCCACCCCCAATCTACTACCCAACCCTCTTACATTCCCACCTTTCCCCTCCTGCTACCCTAACTCTAGCCCTCTCTGCTCTTTTCTTCCCCGGTACTCATTACAATTGCTGTTGCTTTCCCAGGATGCAGGCATACATTGTACTATGCCTTAGTAGTGTCTACCCTTGTACAATAAGTGTAGTGTACCACCACTTTATTATGTATATGTACTTCTGTCTTTGTATTTTGTACCAGTTTGTAATTCAACTGACATGGAACCAATTAATGAGCATCTGCTCAATGGTGTTATCCAAGAATAAAAGAAATAAAAGAAATAAATAAAATGATGGCAGTAGGAAGTGAGGGTTGCCCCTTTGTAAAAGCAGGCAGCAGAGAGCTAGAAGGAAGACAAGTGCCAGCACCGCATACAAATGAATATTTAAACTAATCAAGAATTTTTAGGTCCGTTTTTAAGACCACTCATGCTCTGTCATCATCTTATTAAGGTTATGACACCTGAAACCAAGGCAGCTGTAGTGTCACTACAGAATTCCCTTTTCATAAGCATGCTATAGTGTTGCAATGTTTGGACTGTAGTCATTGCTCACTCACAAAAAAATAACAGCTAACCAATCCATGACAGCAACTGCTTGTTTATGAGTAAGCCTAGAACATTTTAACTGACGTATGACTTCACACTGTCACAGCATGCACGGAGAGTGGAATAATCCAAGAGGAACAACGTGACTGGCGCAGCCTGAGCACAGGCAAGAGAATAAAAATATATGTTGACTATAAAACAAGATGCTGCTACTTTGCAAGCTTGACTAAAAAAAGACTGCAGTCTAAATATTACAGTATGTAAACTGCATGTATTAAGTGGCATAGGCATAATGTTATAGTACATGAAGATCTGTTTTGAAAAAAGGCTTGGTAGTGGCAGTATTCCAGATCAGCTTGGGTGTATCCATCTTTAAACTGGATATATTTACTGCCAGGAGGCAAGAGGGGCAGACAAGATGGACCGTAAGTACCTTCCATTACTGCAGTAGTTACGTATCTAAATTAAACAGAATTGAACATTTGGACCCAGGCCCACTCACCAAATGACTACACAGTCAACTTATCACTGTTTTTTTCAAGTATTCTCATTCCTGTCGCCTTATTCTCCCACCAGCATTTCATGGAGTAAATTCCACTTCCTCAGGATGTATGGGTGGTTAACCTCAAGATGCTTGCTAATCAGTACCCTTTAAGGTTTACAGTAATTCATTCTGCAGCTGATCTAACTCTTGGTTTTCCTTATGTTTGGTGTCCTTCTTGGCATCTCATGCTATGTGTGTTAGCCAAAACTGGGTACCAAGTACAACACCATTCACTCAGCGTGTGGAACCCCACTGCCACGAATTTGGGAGCATCCTCAACATACAGAATGCTGCACTCAGATACCAGTAATCAGTACTCAGTTGGAAAAAAAATATGATACAACCAGAGTGAAAATGCAAAAATGCAATAAATTTAATGTGCTCGAGAGCATGGCACTAACCCCAGCACTTCGACTCAGTCCCCCTGATGAAGACCCATCCTCATTCGAAGTGCTGGGGTTAGTGCCTTGCTCTTGAGCAAATTCAGTTTACTGCCTTTTCATTCTGGCTGTTTTGCATTATATTTGTAAGCCCATTTTACTGTATAAGGAACAACAATAGAAAGAAAACCAGTATTTGAAACACGGCTTCTACAGTAAGTACAGACGTGCTGTAATCAAGCAATCATATTTTATTTATAAAAAGCACAAATAACATTGCAGATCAAAGTGCTTGTACAACATAAAAAAAATTAGAAAAAGATAAAAAATAAAATATATGCAATCAGTAAATTAATTCAATATGGTAAGACAGCAAATTAATCAGAATCAGAAAAGGCAATACTAAAAAGATGTGTTTTAAGAGCGGATTTAAAACTCTCAATGGTCAGACACTCTCTAATCCAATGATGTAGAGAATTCCACAGGGTAGGGGCTACAAAATCAAATGAGCAAGCCCGTGAGGTCTTAAATCGGACCTTGGAAATCTCCAGCAACCCCTCATCAGAGGAACAGAGTGAATGGAGGGGGTGGTAGGGGTGAAGAAGATCTTGTAAGTAACACGGTCCCTGTCTATGTAGGGCATTATAGGTCAGTAACCCGGCTTTGAAGGTGATCTGCCAATAAACAGGCAGTCAGTGCAGGCTGTGGAGCACAGGTGTGACATGGCAAGATCTTGATAAGCCAGTCAATAAGCTGGCAGCTGCATTCTGCAGCAGCTGCAAGCAGTGGCTATCAACCCGGTAGCCCTAGGTAAAGGATATTGCAGTAATCAAGACAGGAGGTCACAAAGGTGTGGACCAAAGTTGGAAGGTCACCGGGCAGGACCAGGTGCTTAATCTGGGCGATGTTCCTCAGTTCGTAAAAAGAGATTTTTGCAACAGCAGACACCTAGGATTTTCATGTCAGGCCGTTGTTGAAAACAGTGCCCAGATTTCACGCTGGGTCAGAGGTAAGCAGCTGCCCCCCCCAGAGCCAAAGTCCAGATGGCTGACCAGCCAACAATCCCAGATCCTGGTGCCCTGGGTTAACCACCAACACCTCGGTTTTATCAGGGTTCAACCTCAGCCAGTTGACACTCATCCAGAATAAAAAACAGCAAGTCAGAGCACACCCTTACTCCCCCCCAATGTAATAATAAATATATATTTTTTCAGCCTGGATTGGCAACTTACTATTTGGATTTCAAAAGGAGTGGGGGTCTCACAGTATTCACCTCAGGGCCCTGCTGTGAAGTCACCCAGCTACCAACGTTGAGGTAGACCACCCATCAGCTGAGTCCCTACTCTAAACTGCAGCTGCCTCAAATGGCTTACCTTTATAGGGTGCATCAGCCAAAAATTGGCTTAATTAAGGTGTGGGCCCAGCCAATGTGCAGGTAGCTGCTGGGGTGCCAGTTAAATGAGAAAGCCATACTTCTCCATTTACAAAACAAATCCAATATTAACTGCTAGTCTCTTGTGGTGTCTGGCTGGGAGTCTCTTAAGAGCTTATAGATTTTACCCACTAAACCCTGCCCTCTCATAGGAAGCTGTATGGAGGTGAGACACTTCCATCTGGGGTCCTCTGGGTATGAAGCTAACAGTGGATGCAAAGCATCCCGTATTTGCAAATATCTCCAGAAGTCCTGAGCAGCTAGGTCAAATCTCCTTTGCAATTGTTCGAAAGCCATCAGAGTTTCATCGTCAGGTAAGAGCAAGTCTCTGACAGTACTTATCCCCTTAATAGCCCAGTGTGGCCAGGATACTGGTTTGTGATCAATAAGGATGAGCCTGTTGTTCCAGAGAGGGGCATATTTAATCGGGGGGAGCATGATGAGTGCTGACCATTAGCAAGACGCAAGGCCTGCCGCCATGCCGCTCAAGTACTGGTCATAACAGGGGTAAGTTGGAGGCCCCTATGCTTCCCATCAGCCAGGAGGCAGAACACGGAATTGCCAGGCAGGAGAGCCTTTTCCAGAAGGGCCCATTGCGGGGGCGAAGGGGGGTGTGGGTTAAGCCAGGTGGAGGCTCGGGCCACCCGGAAGCACAGATAATATCCCACCCACCAGGGGAGTCCCAGACCACCTTTGGACCAGTGGGCTCTCAGCTTAGGTCATTCCCATCTAGCTGTTCTGCCCTCCCAGAGAAAAGAGGAGACCAGTTTGTCCAGGGAAGGACTGATAGTCTTTGTAATGGACCACCAATCTAAGTTTGTCATCCGCCAGGCCAGATTTCTGCCAACACCGCTCCAACCTTCGACCCCGTCATCTCGACTCCTTCAAAGTCCCATCAAACCAGGGGGACTTTGTGCGAAGAGTGAGGGGGCGAACATGGACAGGATCTAGGGAATCCTGGGCCACTGTCACTGCCCTGTTATAGGCCAGTACCAGATCCCCTGGATCCCCGCTTACACTCAACATACCTAATAGATCCAGCACCGTCATAAGACCATCAGGGGTCAAACCCCTTAAAGGGTGATACCGGGCCATCTCCGTAGGGGCAAGTCTAATAGGGGGAGCCTCAAAATTGAAATGTATAGTATGATTTATTTATTTATTTATTGAAATGTTTCACTACGAGGGCACACTGAACAACAAGTTGCTTGTCTCATAGTGCGACTTGGGGGAGGTGGTTACATGAGAATAGGACAGATGCAATGTACATATACAATTAATGGATGGAAAAACAGTTACAAATTGTGTAGAAGGGAAGACAAAATAATGCAGCTGTAGGACACAGTGCAGGCAATACAGTTTGTAAAAATACAACAAAAATATTCCCCAGAATAGGATACAGTATAGCAGGCAGTACAAATTATACAAACACAACAATCATAGTGCTATGATATACCAAAAGTGGGCTCAAGGCAGTACAAAAGCGCTGTATTAGGAGTAAGAGGAGAGGCAAAAGTGGAAGGGGAGGAGGGTAGGGGCAGGGAGGCAGCCAACACCAGTTGCCCCTTCAGGATGCTGTGAATCCTGCCAGGGGGTAGGGAGTTGGTAGGTGGGAAAGTATGAGTACAGGAAATTAAGGAGGGTTAAAGCAGGAACAGCTGGGATTGAGGAAACTGTGGAGGGCAGTACCAAGGGAATAGGTGGAAGAGGAATGCCGTATTTGAGGGGGGAGGGAGTTTCAGATTTTAGGGAAGCGATGGGCAAAGCCGGTCTGGCCGATGAGGATGGAACGGCGTGGGACCACCAATGTGCGTGTGTCACTAGATCTGAGGGAATGGGAGGATGGAGGAGGAATGGAGAGTGAGGATGAGAGGTAGGGAGGGAGTTCACCAAGCCAGAATTTGGAGGTTAGTTTGACTCAGTGGGAGAGGTGCCTGTTTGATAGTGGAGGGAAGGCAAGGGGGCGATAGAGTTCACAGTGATGAGTATGAGAGGGAGAGTCAAGGGCAAAGCGGCAGAAGGAGTTAAAGAGAGTGTCCAATTTGATCAGGGAAGATTTGGGAGTAGCACCATAGACTACATCACAGTAGTCAAAAATGGGGAGTATCATCTTCTGGACAAGTTCACCCCTTGCAGTCAGCAGGATGCAACTACGATTCCTGTAAAGGGCACCAAGCTTGGGACACAGCTTCTTCAGGATGGCTTCGGTATGCACAGAGAATTTGTGGTGTTGGTCCAACCAAACACCAAGATATCTAAATGAGGATGTGTCCTCAATGGTTGTCCTGTCGAAGATGTGGAAGGTAATGGGAGGTGGATGGTCTGACCATCTGACCGGTTCCACCACCAGATTGGAGATATCCATCCCCAGTAGGAAGACCAGATCCAGTGAGTGACCATGACTATGGGTAGCAGGGGTAGTTACCTGTGAAAGACCCAACGAGTTCATAAGCTGGAGGAAGTCTTGACCAAATTGCGAGAGTTCATCATCGACTCAGGTGTTGAAGTCCCCCAGAATTAATCATCTGGGGATTCCAACACCATGTTGACGATGAAGTTCCTGACTTCCTGCAGGAACTCCTTCTCATCCTGGGTGGATGGTAAATGAGAAGTATCCTGCAACCTACACCTGCTCCCATGATACATTCAAAAGATCTAGTCACCCCCACTGGGGTGTCTACAAGGCCCAGTTCTGACTTAAAACAAATGGGTATGCCGGCCCAGTGGTGCAGAGGGTTGAGGCACTGCACTCCTTACCACGCACTATGCCAGCAACCCAGGTTTGGGAATGACCTCGGGTCCTTGGGGTGCTGGCATTGGGGCGGGGCAGGATTGAGCATGCTGGTGGGCAGCTCTCCTCTCCTGAGGGTGGTGGGGTGGGTTGGCGCCCCCCGATAGTTTCACTCCCAGTGGGTGGAGGTCCAGTGGGTAGTGTAGGTGGAGAGGGGGTGGCAAAGCAACAGGAGGTGGAAGGGGCTGAGCTGGCACCATGGAGTGTGAAGCATGCCTCCACACGCTCGCACGGCCATGTGCTGGGGCCTTGGTGGGGGGGGGCAAGAAAATCTAAAAGCAAAAATGCATATGTGTCCTTGTCACCAGTTGGCAGGAGGTGGCGATGGGACCAAACAGCCATATAAAAACAAAATGGCTACAACCCCACCCCTACAATCCTCCCTCAAGTGGTGTATCACTGAGTAACCGTCCAGAACTGCTGATTACAATACTGGGCCAGCATTTTCATCCAGCCAGATCTTGGTGATGCAGGCCAGGTCAGTTGTACCAACAAGATCAGCAATTATAGCTGACTTGTTTTTTATAGACCTAGCATTGCATAACACCGCTTGA
This sequence comes from Neoceratodus forsteri, assembly GCA_016271365.2. Classification (NCBI taxonomy): domain Eukaryota; kingdom Metazoa; phylum Chordata; order Ceratodontiformes; family Ceratodontidae; genus Neoceratodus; species Neoceratodus forsteri. The sequence continues at coordinate 306,683,094 of CM057451.1, read as the reverse complement.
GTAGGATAGGCTGGCAAGGTCGACTGAGCTACTTGCCCACAAAGAGTGGAGCCCTTGGGTATGGGAACCAGGCAGGGAGGCCCCCTTTCCTGGACCCATTTCGCCCCAGGGCGTCTTCTTGTCCCCATCACCTCAGTCCACCCACCCCACTCCACTACCCCACCAGACACAGTTCCCCGCCACCTCTTTCTCCTCCTAGCTATCCTCAGTGCACGGCAACACCTGTACACCTTAGCTGACTGTAAAGTATCAAGGCAGTTCTCCTTTAAGGGCTTTAAAGACACTTGTCACATAAGATGTAAAATTCCATCCCAATCTGGGCTCGGTGTTTGCTGAACTGATCCTGTGCTCCCTTTCAGAGGGGGTCTTTCCTGGGGAGTTGAAAGCAGCTCTGGTGAGACCTCTTCTGAAAAAAAAACATCTTTGGACCTGGACTTTTTGACGAATTATAGACCCATCTCTAACCTCCCCTTTTTGGGTAAGGTTATAGATAGGGTGGTGGCTCTGCAGGTTGAGGAGCACCTCACGGCCTTTGACACCTATGAACCTTTCCAGTCTTGGTTTAGGTCTAGGCATAGTACCGACATGGCACTGGTCAGGGTGCAGAATAATCTACTCAGGGTGATGGATCAAGGGGAACAGTCAAATATCATTCTCCTTGATCTCTCTTCAGCATTCGACACTGCTGACCATGGGTTGCTGTTGGATCAGCTCAGTGAATACTGTAGATTCATTGGCACTGTCATCTGCTGGCTTGAGTCCTACCTTGGAGACAGGTTGCAGAGGGTGGTGACTGGGTGACGTACCTAAGGGATTGATCCTCTCTCTCATGTTGTTTTTGGTGTACTGTATATACTGCCCCTGGATGGGATCATTGGTGATATCCAGCTGTATCTCTCTTTTGTGCCTGAGATGTCAGATGCCATTGAAGTCATAAAGTTGTGCCTGGGTGAGATTCAGGACTAGATGTCATCAACCTGGTTGTGACTCAATCCAGACAAGACGGAGATACTAGTGATTGAGCCTGGTCAGAAAGGGGGTGCGGGAGCCACCAATAGGAGGACTGAGTATTGTGAGTTGGTGGCCTCTGCTAAGGTTAAAAATCTGGGGTAATTCTGGATGAAAGGCCGACAACTGAGTCTCATGTGTTGGCTGTGGTCCAGAGTGGCTTTTATCATTTTAGGAACATCACCCAGATTAGAACCTTGATTCTTTCTGAAGACCTTCCCTCACTGGCACATGCATTCATTACCTCTAGACTTGATTACTGCAATACTCTATACCTTGAGGTGAATGGAGGTGTCCTATGGCATCTGCAGCTAGTGCAGAATGCAGTAGCACGGTTGTTGACTTCCTTCCAAGTCATGTCATATAACCCCAGTCCTGCATGAACTGCCGTGGATGCCAGTGCAGTGGTGTATCACCTTCAGGGTTGGTTTATTGACCTATAAAGCCCTGTACAGTCTGGGTCCTGGCTACCTGTGTGATCTACTGGCTCCTTAACAAACCTCACCCCTCCACTCTTCTAAAGTGGGCCTCCTAACCATTCCAAGGGTAAAGCTGAAATCTTCCAGTGATAGTGCCTTTTCATCTTCCAGTCCTGCCTTTTGGACCAGGCTCCCAGGGCCTTGAAAGCGCCCCTCATTGGATGTCTTTAAGAAGACTGAAATCCTTCCTCTTTCAGGAGGCTTATGGCACTCCATAATACTTTTCTTGAAATTCATCAATCCTGCTGGAAATTCAGCTACTGACTAGCTTTGCACTAGTATTTTAAATATTTTACTATTGATGATTATTTATCGTAGTTTAACCACAGTTGTAACGAATGTTTGCTATGTTAATGTTTGTGTTAAGTGCTCAGCGCCTGGGATTGGGTGCTGTATAAGTAAACTCTAGTACTACTGCTTAACCCCTTCTGCATTTGGATTGAATACTGAAGGCTGGGCAACATTATGTAACAAAATTCTTCATCTCAGTGGGACTAGCTAGGGTATATACGGCACACTAAAACATTTTATAAATTAATGTGTTCTCATGAATCTTTCTCAGTGGTTTTATATTTTGCAATTAAAGAAAATGCATTTATTTAAACAATTCATTAGTCTAATTCTTGTACCATCACTACCTAACTAAAATTATGATTTTTTTTTTCTTGCTGACAAGCATGGCCCTATCTAAACAGTCTATCTTTATTTAAAACAAACTATACAGAGTCCCATCTTTTCGGAATTATTGTGTGTTGCAAAATCATGGAAGAAAAAGCTGCAAAACTCATTGTACACGTTGCAGTACGACAAAGGGCCATTGGGAAGTGCAGGATTGTCCCTTAGAGCTAACTTTTCTCACAGTGGAAATGTTTTATTTACAGGAAATGACTTGTCCCCCACCACCACTACCACCACCATTGTACTGTGGAAGGAAAAATGCAATAAAACAGAAGCAGCTACATCAATAGCCGAACCAGCAAGGGACAGCTTTAGTTCATGCACAATAATCCCAAAGTACACAGGAAATCCTGTCAAATAGAAGATTTTCCAAATCCACACCGCTTTAATTTCTAGGGGCAGGTCACTGGAAAACAGAGAAATAGCAGTAAAGATGAAACAAGAGCTCAGACTTCTAAAATAAATCTTGGTAGCATTTCTCAGCAGATAGTAAGTGGTCGGCAGCTATGCGGTACGAGGGGGTGCTGTGCTGCTGAGATGAGATGAGATGTTAAAGCAGCAGTGCATGGTTGTGGTGAAAAATTTGATCTATACATTTTTATTCTAGTTTAGATTGCCCCATATCTCCTGACTTGTATGATACCCTTCTTTCCCCATTTTGAGTCTGCTCCAGCACTTTTTTCACGTTTGAAATAATAAAAGGAGCTCTCTTTTAGTATGGTTTAAACCTGGGGCCCCCATATTCAGAGCCGGCCAGATGAGCGTGCAAATGGATGCGCCACACAAAAGTATTGGGCTGTCCAGCTCTGATGGATATTCAAACAGAATGTGTAATCGTAACAGATCACGCATTCCATTTGAATATTGCACCCTGGATGTGCGACATAGCAGGCAAGCCACCATGTTTGGCTCTGCACATCCAGAGTTCGGGCTGAAGACCACCAATGAGAGAATGCGGTACATACCTGGATGCCCCATTTCCTGCAGTGATATTCAGCTAATATGCTAATGAGCTTCATTGGGCATGCATGGCTAGTGGGGCTCATGCATGCCCATTATGGGCTCATTACAATGGATGCATTGGCTATACGCACTGGGCCAGTCCTCTCCCCTCCCCTCTCCAGACCCAATCCCTGATAGAATGATGAAACACATGGTCTCCTGTTTCCATAGTGCAGGGACCCCCCACCTATCACAATGCCATAATAATAGTACACTATCCCTGTTTCCATAGTGCAGGACCCCCACCCCGATCACAATGCCATAATAATAGTACACTATCCCTGTTTCCATAGTGCAGGGACCCCCACCCTGATCACAATGCCATAATAATAGTACACTATCCCTGTTTCCATAGCGCAGGGACCCCCCACCCCGATCACAATGCCATAATAATAGTACACTATCCCTGTTTCCATAGCGCAGGGACCCCCCACCCCGATCACAATGCCATAATAATAGTACACTATCCCTGTTTCCATAGCGCGGGGACCCCCACCCGATCACAATGCCATAATAATAGTATACTATCCCTGTTTCCATAGCGCAGGGACCCCCACCCGATCACAATGCCATAATAATAGTACACTATCCCTGTTTCCAGTAGGGACCCCCACCCATCACAATGCCATAATAATAGTACACTATCCCTGTTTCCATAGTGCAGGACCCCACCCCATCACAATGCCATAATAATAGTACACTATCCCTGTTTCCATAGTGCAGGGACCCCCACCCGATCACAATGCCATAATAATAGTACACTATCCCTGTTTCCATAGTGCAGGGACCCCCACCCGATCACAATGCCATAATAATAGTACACTATCCCTGTTTCCATAGTGCAGGACCCCACCCGATCACAATGCCATAATAATAGTACACTATCCCTGTTTCCATAGCGAGGACCCCCACCCCGATCACAATGCCATAATAATAGTACACTATCCCTGTTTCCATAGCAGGGACCCCCACCCCATCACAATGCCATAATAATAGTACACTATCCCTGTTTCCATAGCGCAGGGACCCCCACCTCGATCACAATGCCATAATAATAGTACACTATCCCTGTTTCCATAGCGCAGGACCCCACCCCGATCACAATGCCATAATAATAGTACACTATCCTTGTTTCCATAGTGCAGGGACCCCCACCCGATCACAATGCCATAATAATAGTACACTATCCCTGTTTCCATAGCGTAGGGACCCCCACCCCGATCACAATGCCATAATAATAGTACACTATCCCTGTTTCCATAGTGCAGGGACCCCCACCCCATCACAATGCCATAATAATAGTACACTATCCCTGTTTCCATAGTGCAGGGACCCCACCCCATCACAATGCCATAATAATAGTACACTATCCCTGTTTCCATAGTGCAGGGACCCCCACCCTATCACAATGCCATAATAATAGTACACTATCCCTGTTTCCATAGTGCAGGGTTCCCCTCCCTCCTGATTATAATGTCATAAAGATAGCAACCTATCCCTGTCTCCATGGTGTATTGGCCCCCACCTCCCCAGCCCTGATCCCCAATGGAGCAGTAACAAACATCATCCCTGTCTCCATAGTGTGGTGGCCCCCTCCCCAGTAGCCCTACAGTCCAGTGGAGACAGTAGCAAAGGGAGCTTCATCTCAGGTTTCCATGTTGGTGGCCCCCCCCATCCTCAGCCCCAATCCCCAATGGGCAGTAACAAAACATCCAGTTCCATGGTGTAGTGGCCCACACCCGGTGGCAGGACCTCCTCCCCATACCCCCCAAGCCTGACCTGTGCGGGTGACTGGCACAGCCCTCCCACCACCCTGCCACTGGCTGATCGGTACCAGGCTCCTACAGTACATGGTAATAGGCTCATTGGTTGGTGACAACCAATGAGTGTGTACTATGTACCATATGAGCTTAGCTGCCGATCAGTCAGAGGCTGACCATGGCAGGGTGTGGAGGGCTGTGCCAGTTGGTGGCACAGGTCAGGTTGGATTGTACAGGAAGGGGGGTTCCTGCCTACCGGTGTGAGGGGGGCCCACTACACTATGGAACTGGGGATGATGTTTTGTTACTATTTTATCGGGGCTCAGGCTGAGAAGGAGGCCACTGCATTATGAAAACGGGGATGATGTTTTGTTACTGTTCTGTTGGGGACTGGGGCTGGGGAAGGGGGGCCACTACACTATGGAAACAGGGAGTCCCCCACAGAAAATAAAATAAGCTGGAATTGCGCAATGGGATTAAGATGCACGGCATTCTGCTGTGTGACATTTTGACCCCGTGCCATTAAAAGGAGCACTCCTTTTATTATTTCAACAGTAACAAAAATTAGTACAGCAAACTCAAAATGGGGAGAAAAGGATATCATACAGCTCAAGAGATATAGGGCAATCTAAAATGGAATAGAAAGTGTGGGTCAAACTTTGCACAGCTATCATGCACTGCTGCTTTAAAATTATGCAGCAGGCAGTGTTCCCCAAGTTTTAGACCTGATAGAACTCAACCCCCCAAGAACAAAACTGGCTCTCCACTGAAACCAGTGCCTCCAGCACAGTCCACCACAGTTGGCGTAGCTAAGAGAAAAAATTATGCATTTCAGAATAGTTCTCCTCTGTTATTACGTGCACATACAGTATGTTATATGCATATAGTGTGTCCCATTGGTATGGTGTCTGGTTGTTCCTTCTCTCACCACCACCACCAGCCACCTCCCCATCCCACGTAACCCATGTTTAAATGTGTGATGTGATGTTGAGTCAAGGTCATCATGACACAGTGTAGATCTTGTAGAGTGTTGGTGACTGTGCTTTAGTACAACAGTGTTAATCTGCATTGGGATTTCACTGCTGTTATTGGTCTTGTGTTGCCCCCACCCCCGACATATACACATGTAACTAAGAAGTATAGTAAGGTAATATGGGATGCTGCTTCAATGTTTGTTGTCCAATTTAACCCATCTCTGTACAACTGGTATTGGGGCTGGTACTTCTGTGCAAGTCCCCAACCCCCCCATGTAACCCAAAGGGTGCTCTACAGTGTTAGTGTCAGTGTTTTATTACAGTACTTGTATGTTGTTCTGTCATACCCCCACACACACACACATATTAATGCCTGCCACAGTGGTGGTGGATCTGTTTTGTGAAGTAGCTCCAGTGTCACCATGAGAGCATGAGTTGAGTATTTTTCTGGTGCTTCGCTTTGCCTTTCTCCCCAGATCCCCACCCCTACACTTTATATATGTGTCCTCACTGCATACACAATGAGTGTGCATGAGGTCCCAACTAGAGACATACTGTGTGTTCATTAGACCCCACTAAAGACACACTGTGTGTACCTGATGTCCACATGTACATGTGGAGCCACTATAGACACATCGGGTGTGCATGTCACCTTGAAAGTCTGTGTTTACCCCAAGTGCTGTGCACTTGGCTGGATTTCACTACTGTCATGGGGTTTGAGCCCCCTCCACCCGATATATCCACTTGACATCCAGAAGGATGGTAAGATATGGTTAGACATAGCTCTTGTGTTTGTTGTCCAATGAACACAAACTCTGTCTCACTGATCTGGGGTCTGATATTTCTTTACACACCCCACCCACATTTCCACATAATACACAGTGGTATAAATTGGTGCTATGATGTTGCCTATATGTCACCATGACAGTCTTTAGTCCATGTACAGCGTTGGTGGTACCGCTGTATCACAGTACTTGTATGTTGATCTGCTATATCCCCTCCACCCCCCAGTCTTCCAATGAGACCCTCAATGGTGGTATATCTGGAAGTAGCTCCAAATTTACCATGACAGCATGATTTCAGCAGCTGTCTGGTGGACAGGTCTGTCTTCTCCACACAGCCCCCCCCAACACTCCCCCAGCACCATATACCTACATCACTACTTAATGGTTGCAATCTGTGATTGTATATAATTGAACTGTCACCTTGAAAATCTGTGTTCCACCAAGAGCGGTGCAGCCAGTGCTGATTTCACTACTGTTATGGGTCTGGATGTACTTCCCATCCCAAATCACATAAGGGTGAATATCTGTTGTTCCATTTTTTCTATGCTATCACCATGACAGTACACTATTATGGCTTGTGTAACTTGATCATCAAGAAGTAATATTTTATTTCCATATTTTTCAGGTGCTCTTGTAGAAATTACATGACCTGGACGACTGAAGTGGAGAGTCGATATTGCCATTCTTATCCTCTTGTTTGTAAAACTTGATGCAAACAATGCTGCCTGCATTATACAAGTGTGGGGTTCCAAACAAATTAAACATAGAAAGACTGAATTTGTCAGCAGAAAAGCACCACCTGGCCCAACCAGTCTGCCATTTTTCCCTACTACATTGTCACTGAAGACCCTGCTTGATCTCCAGCTCTTTCTCCCTCCCCCCTCATTACTTTTCACTAGGATTCCCTTATGCCTATCCCATGCTTCCTTGAACCCCACAGCTGTTTTCACCCCCACTAGCTCCACTGGAAGACTGGTCCAAGAATCCAACACTTATTCTCTGAAGAAGTACTTTCTCATATCTCTTCTGAATTTACCCCATCCAGTTTCATATCATATCCCCCTGTCTGGAGCACCTTTATTTCTGAAAAATACTTTTGTCCTGTACCTTATTTACCCCTGACATATTTAAAGATCTCTATCATATCCCACCTCCTCCTCCTCTCTTCTAAGGTGTACATATTGAGTTCCTTTAGTCTCTCCTTGTAGGGTTTTGATGCATATCCTGCACCATTTAGTTGCCTTCCTCAGGATGGTCTCCAGAACTGTACACAGTATTCCAGGTGAGGCCTCACCAGTGATCTATACAGAGGCAACACTCCCTCCCTCCTTCTGCTGGTGATACCTCTCCCTATGAATCCTAGCATCCCTCTAGCCCTCCCAACTGCCTTGTTGCACTGCCTTGCCATCTTTAGGTCATCAGAGATGATTATCCTCATGTCTTTCTCCTGCTTGGTGGTCATTAATAATACCCCCCATGTTGTACTCTGCCCCTGGGTTTATGTACCCCAAGTGCATTACTTTGCATTTTTTGTATTGAAACCCAGCTTCCATATGCTTGACTACTCCTTGAGTTTTCTCCAGTCTCTGCTTATCCTTTCCAACCCTTCCCCTGGACTGTCCACCCTATTGCAGATTTTGGCACCATCCACAAAGAGGCAGACCTTCCCCTCCAGCCTCTCTGCAATGTTCTCTAGCTTCTCTGCACTGTTATCTATAAAGACATTAAAGAGAACTGGTCCCAACATTGATCCCTGAGGCACCCCACTGGTCACCCTCTCCTCCTCGGAGTGAGCTCCATTTACCACCACCCTGTGTCTCCTATCCCCTAACCAATTTCTTACCCAGTTTACCACCTTTAGACCCGCTTCTAAGCTACCCAGCTTGCTTAATAGTCTCCAGTGTGGAACAGTGTTGAATGCCTTACTGAAATCTAGGTATGCCACATCCACCACTCCACTGCACATGCTACCTGCCTAAGACCTCTCCCCAGCTCTCTGAACTCCCCCAGTCTGTTCCAGTACCATCCCTAGCCTGGTAATTTGTTCCCCGATTGACAATGTCATCCAGCACTGCCTTGCTTCCTACAGCCCTAAGAATCCTCAGGATCTGCTTGTGACTCAGAGCTCCAGCCACTCTTGAGGACTGACCTTTTCTTAAATATGTTGCAACAGTTCTTCTATTTCTAAGTCCAATCTATCCTTTTCTATTTCTAGTCCATAAGGTTGGCCACCTATGGGAACCCCCCTCCCTTTTCTTGACTATGCTATAGTGTCCTCTTTGGTTTTCCTTTTCCCTTTCAGGTCCTCATGCAGGGAGGTTATTGTGGTAACCTCCAGATGTATGTAAAACAGGTTGTGTTAATCATTGTTGGATTTAGTACATAATAGCACTATATCATAATATACCTTATGTTTATGAAACCTGTAATGTTGAAAATCTATGACTCACGTGTTTTGATAATGGTAAAAAGTACTAGGTGACTATTACAGAAATTAAGCTAGTTGTGCCATTTAAAATGAATGTATATTGCTGTAAACTTAAGTAAGAAATGTCATGATAATTTGCATATATCCCATGATGCATTGCATTATGGAAGCATGTATGATGCTGTGTTTCTTTGAAACTTGATTTGTTGCCAATGCCCTTTGGGGTAACCTTCTTTCAGTGATTCTGCACTGAGTTTCTTTGTTTTAGCTCATTTGTTTTTCCTTTTTGAGCCCCCACTACCCAAGCAAATGGGGCCCGCGTAGGGATGAAGGATTTTCACTAAAAAGTGGTTAGATCAGAGATCAGTGTCAGTAGGTGCTGGCTAAGTGCAGAGAAAGGATATGCATAGTCTGTTGTTGCAAACTGATGTACTGAAGAAGGAATATGGCATTACAGAAGCTTATTTCTTGTATTTTGAATAAACATCACACAGAGATTGTGTGCTGAACCTGAAGTTCGGTGTCTGGTCCGTCTGTTATCCCACAACCCCTCCACACTGCTACCCATCCCTCTGGGCCATGGTGCCATGTAGGCACCTAACCTCCCTCTCCCCTTCTATTCCCAGATCTACCCCTCTCACAATTGAATCCCCCACCAGAAGTTGCTTCCTCCTCCTCCTCTGGGGTCTTCTGCCACCTTTTTTATGATCTCCATATGGAGGATTCACACATCCTCACCGGTCCCCACCACAGGTGCCTCTTCCTGGCAATTCCATCCAACCAGATCAGTGTAGAAAATATGTAATGGTACTAACTGAGGAATGTGTCTCTGACCCACTACCGCCACCCTTCCAGAGCCTACCATAGTCCAGTTTCTCCTCCTCCTAGGCACCCTCTGAGGTAACAGTGTCAGACCTGGTGGCCCTTGAGTGGGGAAGAGGTTGTCTGCATCCTAGCCAAGGCAACCTCCTCCCTCAATACAGAGGGGTGCATACAGATGGAGAAGCACTGCAGTCTCCAGAAAGTCTCTGAAAAACTGCTGCCACATAGCCATGGCCAGGACCACACCAAGCATTCTCAGTTTCTACCCTCTTCTGTGTTATTTGGAAATACTTAAATGTACCCTACTCCCTGACAGAATGTTACTAGGTTTTTCCCTTTGTTGTTTGTTATCCCTTTGTACACCTACCCTAGACAGAGTGTTGCTCCTGTTCTCTGTTTTAGCCTACCCTTTTCCTTGCACTCATCCCAACAGTGAATGCAACAACAGGAGCAAACAGGTACCTTACTTCAGTCACCAGCACAGTGCACGCTTCCTTGCTTCCTTCTGCTGATTCCTGCTGATGCCTAAGATGCTAGTCACCTTTTCTACTTCATTGGTATTCCACACTCTTGCTGGGATATGAACGTGTGGGACACATTAAAGGGAAGGTCCACCCAGTCTTTTATTCTGTTTCTCTGTTTAGCTTGTAGGCATACACAATGATTACCTCTATTGCACCCTCCTAATTTCATCAGAATTTAAATGTAAATGATGGTACTTAAGTCTGGTGTGAAAACCTGCTTAACTCCATTACAAAGGTCATGATCTGATTCATGAAAGGCATCCTGGAATTCTATGATATGTTGGTGCTAAAGCCTATAAGTTACACTGTATTAGTCAGTGCAGTTGCTGTCCTCTGCAGTCCTTATGTCCTTCTCTTATGCTGGCCAGAAACTTTTCAAGGCATAGTAAGTGCCCTGCAGTTTTCTTTAGTTTAAAGTGTATATGAGCAAGAAAATGTTTTTAGAGAATACAGGGACTTCAAAAGACATGTAACAGAACTGAATATGAATATAACTTCTGCTGACTTGTGCATGTATGCATCAAATCTCATGATGCCTTGCATGAGTAGGATCATGGCCTTCGGAATGGAGACAAATAGCTTTTCACACCAGGGCAAAACAGAGTGAAGCAACCTCATTTATATTTAAATTAAGATGAAATTATGAGGCTGTAAGAGAGAGAAACATTGTTGATGCTTACAGGCTACACAGGTATATAGAAAATAGGTTGAGGGGACTTTCTCTTTAAGAGTGCTCCCTTTTATCTTCACTTCCTGTTGAGCCCCCATTGGGCCATGTGGCTATGTCCATACCTCCTCTGAGAATTCAGCTCCCAATTGGAGCAAAAGGGGCAGAGTCAGTGTAGAAAGTCTGCTAGTGGCAGGAATTGCATCTCAGAGGCTTACAACGGAGTCCCTCTTGATGTTACACTGCTTCCCTGGAACCAAACCGGCTCCTGACTCACTCCTACAGCTGCTCACTTAGGTGAAAGATGGAACAAGGAGGCAGGGATTTAAACACCACCCATTCTACTTTGATCACCCCTCCTCAGAGAATCTGTCTCCCAATTGAAGCAAAAGGCAAAGGAGCAGAGTCAGTGTAGGAAGCCTGCTAGCAGCAGGTCTTTGCAGCTCTGAAGTTTACAGTAGAGTCCCTGTTGATGTTACACTGCTTCTCTGGAGTCAAAGCAGCTCCTGACTCACTCCAACAGCTGCTCACTTGGGTTTGTCAGGTTTGCTCACTAAACTGTCTGGAAGAGGATGTATTTAACTCAGCCTTGGCTGAACGTGTTTGGCTCGATGTTCCTGTTGGTGATAATACTGATCCAGCAAGGTGAAAATCTAATGCTCTTGTATGCTATACAATCAATGATATAAATGGTCTGATATTTAGATTTGCATATGTGTGTGTTTAATATCTGATATATTTTTTCAGTAGATATTTTTATCTTAATACATCTAGGGGCAGCTACATAGCTCTGCCCATGCTTCCCAGAGCTGTACCACACCTTCTTTTTCCCTGGTTTTGTCTCTGCCCCTAGTTATAGGGCATCACATTCATGCACGTAGGCACACATGCGTGACGTTCACCCGGCACCCTTCTGTTTTTGCAGCCCAAGCTTCAGTACCAGCAGATTTCAGCCTGGTGGCAATGTAAGTCTGGGGCAACATGCCTACCTACCACAGGTGAAGAGAGTAGTTTCTAGGGTACTGGCTCCTTTCCTGCCCCTGCCAACCTCCTATTGATCTGAGTCTGTTCCTGAAACCTGGATGTCAAGCGTGTCAAGATGTAAAGCACCAGCGCTCAACCCTCCACACCACATGGTCAGCAGTACATTGGATAGGATTGACTGTTTCTGGTAAATGTTACATGACAGTGGATGTGCGTTAAGTAAATAATATTATAGCTATATGAATATATGATTAACTAATTACTCTTTCAGTTTTATTGCTCTTTCAAGTTTAATCGACTCATGACTTACGGGCACTACGTACTATGGATTTGGCGAAGGCTTGATTCAAGAATAACAAAGCAGTACCTTCTTCTGCAGCGTGAAAGTATGTTCCTCATTTCCTTCAAGCCATTACACCAGTTTCAAAGAAGCTGACAAATAACTGTGTTTTCCCAAACATTTTTTCTGATTAAAAGTAGTGTTTAGTCTGGTTAATTGGACAGTTTTAATTTTCAGTGTTACTGTTATCTATAGCATTCATTTTATGTGTGAAAGGTACACTAAAAGCGTTTAATTATACTATCTCAGTATACATTTCCACAAACGTTGACTATTGAAACAGCATTTATTGTGCATGTACTATAAAACATATTGAGATTATACAATGTTGTTGCAAAATCAAACAGCTGGACTTGTGTGCTAGTGTTATTACCTGCTGTAAAATGTAAACATAACACCCATGTACATTTGTATCTGTGAAAGCTCAGCACTGTACACAATTGAAATAAATGCTATTTTTTTATTTGCATTGAAAATTTTAGTCAAAACAGGCCATCTTTTTTCCCAAACCTTCTTTAATTTGTTAATGACAGGCCATTGTGTCACCATAATAATCAACAGCTGGGTATGGGTAGTGATGTGTTTATCCATGCCTACTGTGGTTTAATTACTGGTTATGCACACTCATGATCATAGCACAGTACAGTACAGTACAGTACAGTATGTGTGGTTAAACACAGCATAACACATACACCCTGTTGCTTGGAATTCTTTAAAATCACTGCTGTCATGTCCAATTGTATTGGTTAAAATTGTTTATTCTTCATTTCCATATTCATTAGAATATGTTTATTTACTTGGTTATTGAGTTATTTATTTAGTTATTTTAAAAGTAATTGAGAAAACAATCATTGGAAGTAAAGTGATAACCCACATTGACTACTTATAGCAAGTTAATTCTGACCTATGTTACAAACCAACCAAATGTAAACTAGGCATTGTGCACTTTGTTTACCAATCACACAACATGTTTTGACTGCATTAAACGTATGTGCTTGCATGCATAACTGACATGAAAGTAATAAAGTAGCATATGTCCATACCTTTTGTAATTGCATTTATTGTATAAGGCAGGTAATGGTTTTACCTTGAACATTCAGCATTGGTGATTTCTAAATTAACAACCAATGCACACTGTGCAATAAACAACATTAACTTGTGATCCTTTTTTTTTTTTTTTTTTGTTACTATTAGAACAACTCAGTGGCTTGCGGAAAAAACATTCAGAAGTCCTAAAATTTAAATTTTGATTAAACAGTATTGAAATAAACAGTAAGAATGCATCTTAGTAGCATAATGTCTTTTGATGATTCTCCTATTTGAGGTCATACTAAAGTAAGGCAAATCCAGTTTGAATACTTGAAAACATTTTTTACTAATGTTTGTTTTGGATTGTCTTTAAACAACTCATTTTTTGATCATATTTTGATATGTTGCTATGATAACATTATTATCACAATGTAAGGATCTACACCATCAATATTCTGTCTCTGGTGAAAATACATCTACTCTTTATCATTAATTGATCCATGGATTCCTCCTCCTTCTGCTGAATTTGAACTGTAATGTAAAGGGAAATAAAATTATTTTGAATACATAGCAATAACATATTTGTATAACTCAAGATTGTCAAATCTTTGCAAGCATCATATAGAAACAAAAGATTTTTAGTTAAGCAACTGTAATCATACCCCTCACATTCTTTACACTATCGCTGTGCCCAATATGGAAATGTACATGCACCTCACACTTTTTAATATTGTAAATGTAAACAGTGTGTTACATGCATTTATACATTCTACATTGGGAGCAGGGACCTCATAACCAATGTGAGGTACCGTGCACTTTCCACATTGGTTACGCTGTCAGTGTAAACAATGTGAAACATGTCCATGCACTGCCCACCTTGTTTGCACTGTCTGTGTATCTAGGGTGGGATATTCAGAACTGTGCCAGGCAGGGACGGAAGCTGGGTGCAGTGCAACTGGGATGTGCCAGGGCGTGGTCTGGGCGATATTCAACGGTGCTGCGCCATGGCTCCGCACTGTTGAATATGGCACTGTGGCCACCTGCAGTGCACATGGCACAGTGGCACTGCACCAGCACAAGTGGTCAGAGAGGATCAGGGGATGTGCTAGTGCAAGTGCCATTGCGCTAGGTGCAGCAACCGTGATATTCGGCAGTGGACATGCAAGTGGGGCCATAATGTATACAAGGTGCAAATGGGTCCATTTACATGTCATTATGGCCCCATTTGTATGCAGGTGCACTGATCCCCTGTGACTTGCACCTGGCGCCCTGCCAGGCTGCAGCCGTCAGGGACCGACACCCCCTGCCCCTCACCAGCAACGTTCCCCATTGCCTGATTGTGGGCTGTAATATTCAGTATACTCCCTGGTGGTCCAGTGGACCAAACTCCATGCCCGATCACAGGCTGTAATATTTATTTACTCCCCGGTGGTCCAGTGGACCAAACTCCATGCCCGATCACGGGCTGTATAATTTAATTTACTCCCTGGTGGTCCAGTGGTACCTGTACCCCCTCCCTCCCAACCGCCCACTCACACCCACCACCCCACTCCCCCAGTCAGTGGTGGGTGGCAGCTTTCACCCACAAGCCACCTGGCCGCCCACCGACTGACAGCATACGATGCGGCTGTACGCCGGTGGTCCACAGTGTGGGCCAATGGGCATACAGGCATTGGTACTTACCAGTTCCAAAATGGGAATAGATCCATTCACATTTTGGGATCAGGTAGTATAGTACAGCTGTATGTCCATTGGCTCCACGCTGGACCAATGGGCATACAGCCGCACTGTACACTGTCAGTTGGCAGGCAGCCAGGCAGCTTGCGGGTGGAGTGCTGCTGCCCACCGCTGACTAGGGGAGCGGGGTGGTGGGTGTGAGTGGGCGAGTTGGGAGGGGGGTACAGGTACCACTGGACCACCAGGGAGTAAATTAAATTTTACAGCCCGTGATTGGGCACGGAGTTCAGTCCACTGGACCACCAGGAAGTAAATATATATTACAGCCCATGATTGGGCATGGAGTTCGGTCCACTGGACTACTAGGGAGTTTGATTTCTGTTACAGCCCACAATCGGGCATGGAGGTAGGTCCACTGGACCACCAGGGAGTTTGATTTATGTTACAGCCCGTGATTGGGCATGGAGATAGGTCCTCTAGACCACGAGGGAGTTTGATTTATGTTACAGCCTGTGATCGGGCATGGAGGTAGGTCCACTGGACTACCAGGGAGTTAAATACATATTACAGCCCGCGATCGGGCATTGGAGGGCACTACGCCACCGGATGGTGCCGCCAGGGCTTGGGTGGCCACCCACAGCTGGCAGCTGCCATGTTGCACCCAGCAATATGGCAGCCAGCCTGTGGGTGGCCAGTTCTTGCTCCTGTATTTTTCAGGAATATCTTTGTGCCCCCCTGTGCAGCACAAGGCGGGTGTGTGTCTGCATATGCGCCGCACATCCAGGACTGAATATCAGGCTGTGCCACATATATATGGGCACGCCCCCCCCCGCACTTGTGCTGCATACATTACTGGTGCACCCTGGTGCATCAGGATTTGCACGGAGCAAATTCCCCTTTTGAATATCACACTGGAGCACATCAGTGGGTTGTGCATGGCACAACACTGTTGTGCCATGCGCAACACCTTTGAATATCCCACCCCTAATGTCTAAAGTGTAAATTCAGTTTCTAGATTTGAAATAATAAAATAAAACAGTAATATTTTAAACATGTTTTGAAGAGTACATTCACAATTCACATTTGATACAGTGACACCGTAACAAATGTGAAAAGTACATACACTTTGTGTACACTGACAATGAAACCAATATGGAAAGTGCATGTACACTTGCCACACTGTGTACACTGAAACTGTAAACAATGTGTAAAGTGCATGTACCCTTGCCACTTGTGTACACTGACACTGTAAACAATGTGGAAAGTACACATACACTTGCCACATTGTGTATGATGACAATGGAAACAATATGGAACATGCTCATACACTTGCCACACTGTGTAGACTGACAATCGAAACCAATGTGAAAGTGCCTGTACACTTACCAACAGAACTGGTGTATATCTGAACCTCTGTCTACCTAGAATAGGACAATTAAGAACAAATAGATTAATAAGAGGGAGAAATCCCTTCAAGTTGATTAGACAGCAGATTCAGAACACTCTCAGGCTTGTACCCTATAGGCATTTTTCTTCAACAGACCAGATGCTCCTGATATCCCTCATTCTTTGTGGGGATATTGAAACAACCCCAGGGTCTGAGGATGGGGCCATAAAGTTAGTGTTAGATAATGCCAGAAGCTTAAATAAAAAATGGACCTCCTCAGAGCAAGGGTAGAATTGGAAAAGCCAGATATAGCTATACTAACAGAAATCTGGTTAAAAAAATATATTCTTCAACCTGAAATTGAACTTAATGATTTTTATTGTTATAGACATGATTGAGGGTCACAGGAGGGACGGGTCATAATTTATACTAGATATAACTTGGGCCTTTCTGATGTAATATATACAGGGAAAATAGAAGGAATTGAATGCCTGTTGTTAAAATTCCATACCATTAATTTGATTGTGGGAGTTGTCTATTCTCCACCCAAGATTAATACCACGTCTTTTGAAAAAATTTCACATACCATTATGGAAGGTATAGGCCAAACAAATGTGATATTGATGGGTGATTTTAATGCTGCTTGGGGATGTCAAAGGGGGTTGGATCTTGGAAAATTCCATGAAATGTTTAAACCTGGTACAGATAATTGATATACCTACAAGGAAAGGAAAATTAACAAGTAAAAGTAGTATATTGGATTTGTGTTTTGTTTCTCCAGAATTGACTGTAGTAAATAAAGGAGTTGGGGATCCAAACTTGGGGGATCATAATGTAATTAGATGTGTTATAAATCTGGGAATTAAAAAAGCTCCAAAAATAAACTCTTCGATTGAGTATAAAAGAAGCTATGCAAAATTTAATAAGCAGTTATTCCGAAAGCATTTACAGGGATTACCATGGCATAGAATTTTCCTAATAGCTGACCTGAATTTAGCCATACTGGAATTTACATTTATGTTTATTGAGGCATGTGACCAATTTGCACCTCTGAAAAAAGTTAATCAAAAACAAAATAATTTGCCCTGGGTGACTTCAACCATAAAGAAGTTAATTAGGGCAAAGAATCAACTTGGGAAAAAAGTAAACAAAACTTTGAAATCTAATGCATGGGACAGTTTTAAAAAAATAAGAAACAGGGTGGTTCAGGAAATTAGGAAATCAAAGGCCACTTATTATAAACAAAGGATTAATAAATCAACAGATCCTAAGAAATATTGGTCTTTGATAAAAAATCTTACTAATCCTATTAAAAATCAAAAGGAAATAAAACTTAGTCATAACGGATTTGTTTTTGAAGCAGAAAAAGTGGTGGAAATATTAAATCAATACTTTATTGAACTTCCTGATTTGGATTTGGGAATAGAAACTAAAATGAAAAGTGTTCAATATATGGGTCAAAATAAAGAATTTGACAATTGGAAGGAAAATCAAGTACCAATGTTTTGGTTTAAAATAGTGACAACTTCAGAAGTATATAAAATAATAAATAATTTAAAGATAAATAAGGCTTGTGGTCCTGACAAGATAGAAACTAGACTCCTAAAGGAAGCGGTACAAGAAATATCACCCATCTTGAGGGATATTTTTAATTGGAGTCTAAGGGAGGGATTGTATTCATCAATATGGAAGCAGGCAAGAATAATTCCAATTGATAAGGGGGTGACTCAACGGCCACATCAAATTATCGTCCTATAGCATTATTGTCAGCAGTTTCAAAAATTTTGGAGAAAATTGTTCATGGACAGTTAAAGAAATATTTGGAAAATATCAGAAAATAACCCCATTTCAGTCAGGTTTTAGACAGGATAGGTCCACGGCTACCCAGCTTATGGACCTCCTACATTTAGTTGCTACTCCCTTGGGGAGGAAGTCGGTGTAGGTGCGGTATATGTGGACCTATCAAAGGCATTTGATTTAGTGAATCATTGTACTTTGATTAAAAAATTGAAGTACATGGGAGTGCAGGAAGAATCCTGTGGATGGTTTGCATCATACTTAGACAAGAGATCCCAATTTGTAATAGTTAATGGTCACAAGTCTGGTTTGGGTTTTGTGACAAGGGGGGTACCCCAGGGTTCAATCCTGGGACCCCTCTTGTTCTTAGTTTATCTGAACGATTTACCAAGGTTGATAAAAAGCTCACAAGTTAGACTGTATGCGGATGATACAGTTCTGATTGCATCAAGCAGAAATTCAGATGAAATAGTACAAAAATTACAGGGTGATTTTTTAGTAGTGCAGAAGTTCTTCTCATCACTTGGACTCTTGATAAATAGTAAAAAGACACAAACAATGTATTTTGGTACTGAGAAGAAAAATAAAACAACTCCAAAAATAATAATTAAGACCCAGGAAGGAAAAATCTTAGAGCAAACACAAGTTTATAAATACTTGGGTGTTCAAGTTGATCAAAACTTAAATTTGATCAACACGTAATAGAATTAATTAAAAAAACAAATTAAAATTAGGGTAATGAGACATATCTCAAATTGTTTAACAAAAGAAATGCGATTAAATATAACAAACCAATTAATACTACCATATTTACAGACATACTTCAAAAAAACAGTTACAAAATTTGGATGTTCTTTATAATAAAATAGCTAGATTTGTAATAAAATGTGATATTGGTACTCACCATTGTGTGATGTACACTGAATTAGGTTGGAATACATTACATCAGAGAGCAGAGGGAAACTGGTTAAACCAGATAAAGGGATTATTTAAAAATGATTCACAATATCATTTGACAAGAAAATTAATAAAACCAGACCATGGATTAAACTTGTGGAAACTAGGTGGCAGAGATTTCTTGGTTCCAAAAATAAAAAATAGTTTTAGTAATATGATCCTTCAATATAAAGTTTCAGCTAGTTGGAATAGACTTCCCCCTTTTCTCAGAGACCCAGATTTGTCTTTTTTAGAATATAGAACCACAGTAAAACATGAACTGCATTTTAGATATTTGTGTAATAGGTAGTTATAAATAATATTACATAAGTTGTTTGATTATGATGTTGTATCTGTGGTATAATTTGTATGAATGGTATGTGTAATAGAATGAAATGTATTTTGTAACTTTTGTAATCATTTAAATTTTGTACAACACAGGATTGCCTCGTAAATAGGGATTCTTTGAACCCTAATGGCAAAATTTCTGTATAAATAAATTTTTACTACTTTACTACTGCATATGGGGTACACTGGCAGTGTAACCAGTGTGGAAATGTAACTTTCATTCACAACACTGTGCACACTGAGTACATGTACACTTTCCACATTGTTTTCACTGACAATGTAAACAATGTGAAAAGGTCACATACGTTTGTCACATTTGGGAACACTGACAATGGAAATAATGTGGAATGTGAACATACAGTTGTATCATTGTGTAGATTGGAAGTGTAAACAGTGTTGGATGTGCATGTACACTTCAAACATTAGTTACACTGTCAGTGTAACCAATGTGAAAATCTCATATACATTTGCTATATTGTGCACACTTGCAGTGGAAACAGTGTTGGAAATGCATGTATACTTTCCACACTGGTTACACTGACAGTGTAGACAATATGGAAAATCCACGTAAACTTGCCACCTTGGGTACCCTGACAATGCAAACAACGTGGAATGTGAATGTACACTTTCCACATTGGGTACACTGGCAGTATTAATAAGTTGTGAAGTTCAGTTACAGTATTCACATTGCACACACTGATAATGTAACCATTGTGTTAGGTGTACATGTGCTTCACACCTTGTTGACACTGACTTAGTTGCTTGATTTAATTGTTTATTAATGCCATGGTTTTACTGTCAGTGCACTACATACAATGGTTTTTAGCTTATGTTGTGACTGCTTCTATTGTCTGAGCTTTAGTGCTTCTGAACAAGATCTTCTTAATGTACATACTTGGATGCTATTGACTTTGGCACCATTTTTGTCCCTAGGACCTATTTTGCCTTTTGGTAGCTTGAGAATTTATGGTACAGTGTCATAATCTCATTGCAAAGATCTCAAACATACTGTATTCTGTCAAGAAATGTTAATATAGATTACTTATTTAATGGTACACAAGCTTCAGTTTTGACCATGATTGATCACAGTAACTTCCCAAATCAGCGAACAAGTAAGTGAAGCATTAAACTGAATCTTGTTACTTCAACAGGTTTTATGATTAATCAGCCATATCTAGAGATGTTGCAAAATTAAATTTCACCAGAGAAATTGCTGCAAAATTGGCAATTTCATGCGTGAAACATTTCACAAAATTCCACCATTATTTGGTGACAAAATTTCACAAAATGCCTATTTTATAAGCGTGCCTTGCACAGTTTCCATGCACACTCATAAGTTCAAGAACTGTTAATATTTTCACTCCAGATTTTCAACATTGCCATTTTGCACCTCCCTAAGAACAGTACAGTTGTTATTTTTCACATGCTCGTGAAATGTGGTTTTGCACGTAACAGTGCACAATGCTTACGATCGCTGATGGAAATCAATGTTTGAGGACAGATTAAGAAAATCACTATGACAGTGTTCATGAGTGGAGGTCCCAAAATGCCTATGTTGAAAATTCGATGAGAAAATTCCACGGAATGACTGTGTTACGAGCATGCATTGCGCAGTTTCCATGCACACTCATAACTTGGAGAAGTTTTAATATTTTCACTCCAGATTTTCCACATTGCCATTTTTGCACATCTCCTTAAGAACAGTACAGTTGTCATTTCTCACATCCTACCCAAAATGTAGTTTAGAGCTACTGGTGCAGAATGACACAATCACTGTGGGACATCAACGTTCAGGACAGATTAACAAAATCACAGTGCCACTGTTCATAAGCAGCGGTCCCAAATGCTTTCATAATGTGGAGTGAGAAAAAGCCCATGCTGAAAATTTGGAGTGCAAACACCAACAAATGCCTGGGGCATTAGGGTTTCTAACCATAATGTCCCACCCTGTAGAGACTAACCAGCATCGGGGAGGGGGACTTTAGATTGTCGGTTCTAATGCTCATGCCATTCCACCCCCACCTCCACCCTCCAGCCGCTGACAGGCATGGAACTGTGCCTTGCACTCTTTGGCCCCAACGTTCACTCCATTCTCCTATACTGCACCCATCTCAACATATTTCCATATGGAATGGGGTGAGCGTAAGGCCCGAGGACTCCTAGGCAGAACACAATACTTGTCAGACTCTGTAGGGTAGGGTGAGGTGAAATCGCATGAGCGTTATGGTCAACACCCAAATGCACACCTTAGTGCCTGTCAGTCTCTTCAGTGTGGTGTGGGGTTGCCATCACTTATGTACTTCACTGCCATTCCTTTTATACATCTGTCTAACTCATGCACTACCAATGCCAATGTCAGCAGGACAACATTCGGCATTGACAAATGCTTGTTTATCTATCTGGTTGATCCTAACATTAATCCTACCTTTAAATTAAAAACAAAGTATCTGGTTGATCCTGCAGTTCACCAGCTTCAGATGACATACACTCTCAGTGGGAACAGTTCCATGACTGACTGCCTGCATTGAGAGGGCTAAGTCGCATCACAGTCATGATAGTGATTTCAACTGTAACTTAAATAAATAAATAAATTCAGGTTGGAGCTGAGGGCTGGGTGCTGCTGTGCAGTGCTGCTCTGAGGACAAGAGGAAAGGAGAGGACTGGGGTCTACAGCACAGCTGTGGAATCTGGATGGAAGCTTGTTGTCGAGGCACAGGTCAGGAAGCATAGGAAACCAGGAGCGGTTGTAGAATTCACCAAAATAATTTATTTACGCTAGCAGTATCATAAAGTAAACTTGTTCATAATAACTATGTATAAAGGCAAATAAAATAATATTTTCCTTCATTCTCTGTGGCCCAGATATTCAAACTGACCCAAAAGTGTGCAACAGCAGGAGCAAGCACAAGTCCATTACGCCCATGCGCAAGAGGTGCGATATTCAAAAACTGAGCTGCCCAAGATGCGCCTACAGCTGATGACTGAATATTGCACCACCTGCGCCATAGCACAATTAGGAAGGGGAAGCTGAGCATATCTGATGCGCCATAGCGCAACAAGGGATGTTCAACTGAGCAGTCCAGATGCGCCATAGTGCAACCAGGGATGCCCCCCAGCAGCAGGGCAGCAATGCAACAGCACAACCAGGGATGCAGGGGCCCACCACCCATGCCACAGATGGGCAGAGGAACACACAGTAGAACAGACATCGTCCCCCCACACCCCATGCACTGCACAACTGGTGGAGGGCTGGAATAACCACTGGCCTATGGAGACCAGCAACCAACCCACAGCTGGGCCATGGTGCCCCATCACACCCCCTGGCAAGCTGTAACTGGAACACAAGGAGGGCCAACCACCCCATGCCACACCATCCCCCCAATGCAGAGCACACCCTGCACTGTGACCCCCAGACACCCTGCCCAGGAGCAGCGTCCACCAGTGCAGGATACCCCATGTATGCCACCACCCCACTGTGACAATGCAACCCTGTGCACTACAGAACCATGCAGCAGCCCCACCATGAGCACCCATCAGCAGGTGGCAGCACATAGTGATGCAACAATGGCATACAGTGCCACCATGCACAGCCTCCCGAGGTATAGCTGAGAGACTGACCATGCGCCGGCACACAAGGTACCCCACATGACAGGGCACACCCTCCCAAGGACACACCCCGACCCAGCACTGGGCACAATAGCCAGTGCAGACACCTGATGGTGCATGGAAACATGCACACCACACCCAGGTCTAACACAGTGCATGGACAAACATCCACCCATACCAAGGGCAAACCAACACAGGGACGCAGTAGCAGGGCAACCAAGACTCCAGCGTGGGGCCATGGAAACTGTGTACACATAGCCAGCAGTCCTCCATGGCACAGGAGTTCCAGCCACCCAGCGCAGGCACTGTGGACCTGTACGCCACCATCATTTGGCCAGAGCACAAGTCACAGACAGTGGTGCACATTCCTGCAACACACAAGCCACAGCATGGAGGTGGGACAACAACAGCAGAGGCCACAGTGTCACCCAAGGCAGACATGCACCACACCAGTGACAGGAGGCAACCCAGCATTGTGACGGTACAGTGGCTGCCCTGCATGGACAGCCATCACTGACATGCCAGCAGACCGTGCAGGTCACAGACTTGCAAGGGTGTCAGATGCACAATCCATGGATGGGCTGACAGGTGCACCATGGACACAGAGCATGCACCATGGACCACTGCACACAGTCATCCAGTGCACAGGGAACAACACACACACCACAGACACTGACTGATAGCTACTCCCACACCATAGTCACTTCCCCACGGACACACACACACACCCATGACTGCACCACCCCTGACGCCATGCACACCACTGCAGCTGAGCACCTATAGCCCACTGCAAATCAGAGACCACCACAGTAGTCATATCAAAAGAATTGTATTCAAAAACATCCAATGAAACTATATACAAATATTTATAGATGTGTGGGGGGAGGGCCACAAACAAGGTGGGGGTAGGTAAGGGGCAGGGGTGAACAAATGGTACAGGAAAGGAGGGGTGTGGGTGGGTCCAGGGGGGTAGGGGAAATCAAGAGCAGTTCAATAATCAGTGGGAGCCCCACTCCTTGCTCCGGCTGCTCCTCCTTCCATGCCTCCACCTGACCCCCAGCCACTCAGTCCTCTGCAGGATGTCCAGCGACGCCCTGGCCATAGTAAGAATTTCCTGCAGTGCCTCCCTGATCATGCGCAGCTGCTGGACACCTAGGACAAGGGAGCAGAGTCAATAGGTGTGACTGCACAGCCCCATACAGCCCACCCACTCTGCATGGCATACGGCCGTGGAACATGCCTCTGTGATGGTGTGTGACCACCCACAGTGATCGTGTCTACAAGACCTGCCCACCCAGGCACACACAGCCATGCAGGCCACTGCACACACCCACCGGCCAAGTTGTGCACAGCACCACCATGGCTGTTTAGTGACATGGCTATGTGGTGCGAAGGCAGTGGCACAGCCATGTACCCGGTGCATGCATGGACCACCATTGATGCACTCCCAGACATGTGG
The DNA here is from genome assembly GCA_016271365.2 of Neoceratodus forsteri. Lineage (NCBI taxonomy): Eukaryota > Metazoa > Chordata > Ceratodontiformes > Ceratodontidae > Neoceratodus > Neoceratodus forsteri. Next base: position 306,658,404 of record CM057451.1, on the reverse strand, counting down.
TGCACTGGACAGTGCTGACTGTAACAAGTTGCGGCATGGCAGTGGTGTCAATGGATGGTGGCCATGCCCCACTGCCTGCCCTGTTACACAGCATGCAATAGTAATCATGGAGGTAAGGCGCCACCATCATCAGGCTGGTCCTCTGCCGCTGTGGACCTTCGCCACTCCTATTGTTCCGGCCTCCAGCTGGCGCCCCTGCTCCCTTGCCAGCCGTCTCTCTTCTGACCCTAAGGTGCAAACATGGAGAGAGGAACATCAGTACAATCCTGTAGCAAAGTCCTCCACCCACATGTGTGTGCAATCCCACACAGCCAGACCCACCCACCCCACACCCTGATAACACCACCACAGCCAACACCAGACAGTCCCCCCTATGTTCCGAACACATGCAACCATAATACCCATATGGAAGATAAAAGTGTATGGACGTTACACCCACCTGGCTGTGGCACCGTGCCCCTTCTAGCACGTGCCCGCAGGTGGGTAAGCAGGTCTGGGTCCCTCCGCCTCAGGTCCCCATACCTGCGGCGGCACTGCTCTGCCATCTGCCCCATTTCTGTGGCCTCCTCCAGGGTGTCGGCCACCTCCTGCCACACCTGGCTCCTGGACCTGTCCAGGGGTGCCTCCCCAAACAGTGGGCCAAAAAGTGGCTCAACAATGGCAACCAGGTTTGCCATTTCAATCTGGCTTCACTGGGCAGCTCTCCTCCGCGCCATCTCTCTTGCTCAGTAGGTTCAAAATTGCACTCTGCAGAGCAGTTCCACCACGTGCAGATGCTGCATGGTACAGCGCTGCCATTCCCTATTGTGCTGTCACCGAACAGGGTGATAGTGGTGCACCCATGCCTGGCGCATGGCGCCTAGGGGGCAAGGTCGGGCACAGGGTCAAGGGTCTCTGGCGCATGGACAGGCACAGCGCGATTGGAACCCAATGCGTGTAGCGCAATTGGGTGTCTGTGTGCTACCTCCAGTAGCGGCCTACCGCGCTGTTGCCCCACTGCGCCTACGATGCCCCAGTGCCACAGCGCCATATAGGTGAACACCGCTGTAGCACCACTGGCACTATGGTGGCCTTGCCCTGCATTGCCTCCCACGCACAGCAGGTGCTTACGTCATCAATCCGGGCATGCGGAGTTAGGTGTGTACTGCACGTCACAGAACTGCGCCCTTGGCTCAGCACATTCAACACAATTGCACAAAGCACAAAAGCGCAATATTCAGCCGTCATATGCAGATCAGCTAATCAGCCATTCAATGGCACAGCACTGCAATTTGCATCCACTTAAAGTTGCGCCTCGCCTCATTTGCATGGGTTGCGCTGTAAAAGTGCGACATTGGGCTGCATTGGCCATAGTCGGTACTGCAATCTATTGGTGAGTTGCATGCTGTTTGGGAGTGTGGACTGTGGATTTTGGGACATGCATGGGACTGCACAGTCACAGGTAACAACTTTCATTCTCACAGGCTGAATCATGACCGAGCGAGTTGTGGGAGAAGAGGAACAGAGTTGTGGGAGGAGGAGGAGGAGGTGGCCAAATTTCACCAAGGCCGAGATGGATGCCCTGTTTGAGGCCTACTTGGACCAGGAGCCACTTCTCAGCGGATGCCAGGGAACACTACAGGCCCATGCTGCTGCATGGGAGGAGGTGGCATGTGCTGTGAACCTGGCAGCCAACCAGCGCCCATGCAGGAGTGCAAAAGAAGATGGGCACAGACAGGAGGAGGATTAGAGAAGGTGTCTGCCATCGGGCAGCATGATTCATGGCAGGTGGGGACAGCTGGAGGTGTTACACCTGACCCCACAGGAGGAGAGGGTTGCTGGCAGCATGCAGCATTGTGCCATTGAGGGTGTTCCAGGTGGTGGCTTCCAGGTGGGTGGTAGCCCGTCACTGCATGGTAGGTCATGGTCTGTCTATTGGGGGGGTAGGGTAGGTCACATGCAGTAACGCAACTTTGTTTTCCCTTACAGATCCTGAGCGTCTGCATGGGTCAGCGGTGGTGAGCCTCTCCCCTGAGGCCAGTCAGATGGAGATGGAGGAGTGCCCATCCACCCCACAGGTATACACGGCTCAGTGCGACAGTGGCCCGCCTGGCTGTCCAGAGTGATGTTGTTGGAACAGGTGCAGAGAGCTTGCCCATGTCCCAGCATGCCAGCATCCACGGATGCCAGCAGGCTGTGACTCGGGCTGTTGCCGTGTCCGTCACCGATGATGATGTCGCTAACATCATGGGCAGTGACACGTGTGTGCCACAGGATGGCCACAGAGCAGGTAACATCGTGGCCATGGATGTGGGTGGTGCCGCTGTGGAGGCCTGCATGTCATCACAGTCCCAGCCTGTGCCTGTCAGCACCAGTGGGGCAGCACTGGTGTGTGTGTACAGGACAGTGGGACTGTTGCAGCCACGCGGCAGCACCAGTGAGCCCTGGGGAGCAGCAGCAGAGGGGCAGCTTCAGCAGTCTGCCAATGGGCTTGGAGGTACAGTGTCAGGGGGAGGCATCAGTGCACTGCCTGTGGACATGCCCAGACCTGGTCCTGGTGTGCAGCACCCACCCTCAAGGGGTGCTGAGCATCAGGGCCGTGCACACCCTGAGGGACAGGATGCCAAGCAGGCAGATGACCTCTTGGATGAGCACACCCACAAACTGCAAACATCGGTCAACCAACAAATGTGGCTTGCGACATCGGTGGATGCACTGCATGCAGCTCTGGAGTGGGCAGAGGAGCATCACAGCAGAGACACCGCTCTGATCCTGGCAGGGATGGACTGGTTGCGGGAGAATGTGACCGCTGCCATTGACAGGCAGACACAGGCATTCACTGCTGTCATGGCCACATTGGGCACGCAGTTATTTGCCCATGCGTCGCAGACACCACGCAGTGCACTGTCCACCCCCCGTTTCCGGCATCGTGCAACACCATCCTTGTCAGCACCGGGTTCGGTTGTGGGTATCCCGAGCACGCCTGGTGCAGGCATGTTCAGTGTGCTGCTGACCCCTGCGTGAGCACGGTCGCGTTCATGCAGTGGAACCCCTGGGGGACCATCGGTGCCACCCCATGAGGCCAGTGGTCAGCCTGTCAGTGCTGGCGGGTCTCGGCGGGGCCACCCACACATCCGTGGTGGCCAAAGCACTGTGGCACATGACTGACCTGTCTCCCAATGTGGCTCCTGCCTGATGCTGCCCTGTGTGCATTGTGTCATTCAGCGGGCAATGCACGGGTGGGTACCCAGCCCTGCATGCAGACACACAGTCCATCTGCATACCCTCCCGGCTGCTGTCCACAGTTGCATGTGCATGATGATGCCTGCATTGTGCTGTACACCAATGTGCAATGGTGCTCAGCATCTGACATATGCACAATGACAGGCAGTGGGTGTGGTTGTCTGTGGACATGTGTGTGGCTAGGGGTGGCATTCTGGGTCGGTGTGCCTCCTACCCTTTGTGCATGTCTGGTGCGTTTTGTGTGTGTGTGTGTGTGTGTGTGTGTCTGTCCATGTGCCATGTTAGACCTCACTCATCCCTGGTGGTGTGTGTGGTTCCATGCTCGGCCAGTTCCCTTGACAGCATGCACTTCTGGTGTGTGTCCATGCGTGTTTGTGGATTGTGCCTTTGCCACTGGTGGTTGCACATGGCCCCATGACTTACCTGGGTTGGCTGAAGTGCTCCTCCGTGATGGTGTCCCGGTGCAGCTGTGCCAGCCGGAGCAGTCGGGTCCCCGTCGCCAAGTGGGGGCTGCCCATCACCATTGTCACTGGCGCCCCATCATCCTCCTATTGCTGTCCCTCTTCAACCTGTATGGCTATCCACATTCTGTTGGCCATGTTGCGCAGGATGCAACAGGTCAGGAATAGTCCACACGCCTTTGAGGGGCTGTACTGTAGGGCACCGCCGTAGTGTCCAGGCAATGGAAACGTGCCTTCAGCATCCCGAACACCCACTGATGACATTACGGTGGTGGCATGTGCCTCATTGTAGCATTGCTCTGATGGGGTCTGCGGGCCGGGGTGGGTGTGAGCAGCCAGGGATGGAGTGGGTATCCACTGTGTATAGGGTGGAGGTTGTTTGGTGATCAGCAGCACCCTGCCCTGGGCCATGTAGGCCACTACCCATGTCACCTATGGCCATGGCCCCAGGCCCTATGATTGTCTGTGGGTTTGCATACTCACCCTCTAGGTTGCCAGTGGGATATCCCCACTCTCAATCTTGGCACAGTGCTGACTGGTGCCAGATGAAGGCATTGTGTGCTCCCCAGGGTGCATGGCACAGACATTATCTCGCCCCTGGCATCGCACACCACCTGGCAGTTGATGTTCTTGTAGCCCTTCCAATTTATATATAAGCCCCCCTCTCAGGGCCAGGTGGTGTCTTGGATGGCCACATGGGTGCAGTCTATTGCCCCTAGCACACCAGGCATATGTTACTACCCTGTGGAACTCCTGTATGTTTGCTGTGTGCTCCGCCTGTGTGCTGGGGAAATGAATGTACTCCACAGCATGTGGTAGCAGTGCACTGAGGAATTGGGTGAGGGCACATGCGGCCAACTGGGTTATGCGCCTGCGTGTCCCTAGTTGCCCTGGAAGGTACCTGCAGAGCAAGCACATGCAAGCTGTCACTGTCTCCACTGACAGAGCATGGCTCCGTTGTGGGTGCCTGCATCACATCACTGCACAGCTCACAGAGCCACCTCAGAATTGCCGATTCAGGCGGTTTGCCTACGATCTCCGTGTCACTATACGGCTCAAAGCTGGTGCAGGCTCGGTACTACCTGTTGGGGCATACCGCAACAGGTTCTTCCCCATGGCTGCGCCCCCTGATGCCCACCTTCTCACCCCTCATTACTGCCTCCATCTGGATGGTGGCACTGGCCATGTCCCTGGCTTGTGTTCACCCCCCAGCAGCTATTTCTGTGTTCCCCCCACTGTCCTGGCTGCTACTTCCCCTGCACCAGGAACACCTGACTGTGCTGGCCTCACTGCTGCATGTCAAGTACTTTCCCCTTCTGCAATGTGGCTCCCCACACCTTCTTCTAAGCCTGTGGTTTCCAGGTGCCCTTTCCCTGGCCTGCCCTGTGTGTCCCTCCTGCCCAGTTTCTCTGGCTAGAGTTCAGCCTCATATGTCTTCCCTATAGCGTTCTTGCACCTCTCCCTTGTTCTTTTTTATTTTAGCTCATTTCCGCTATGGCGCAACTTCCACTTGCTCCCTTATTGCACATGGGGCATGTTGTTGAAAATTGCTCTGCGCCATTTATGCATGGTTCCTCCCCCTTCAGTTGCACATACATTCATTATCATTGCGCTGTTGCTCAGCATGATTTGAGGGGTGCAACTGCCTCCCGCTGAATATCACAGAATGGTGCATTTTCGGACTTGCGCTGGCACAACCCTATTGCGTATGGCGTAACTCTTTTGAATATCTAGGCCTGTGTGTCCATCTCTGTTCTTCAAATCTCTTTTGCAGTTGCGGCTTAGCTCTTTTATAAGTCTTTTCAACCCCCATCCTTAGCAAGCATCCTGTTTTTGTAAATATCAGGCAGGGCTGCTAGAACACAGTGTGCTTGAGCTGAGAGGCCTCCTTTTGCAAAAGGTTCAAAGATTTGTACTAAAGTAACCTCTAGAGTTTACAACAGCTTTCTACAATCATCTCAAAATACAATATATATATATATTTCAACAGTAACACTATATATTTTCCAAATAAAAGTGATCCCATTATTAGTTAAATTTTCATACAATGATTTGCACAGATTTTTATATCAGCAGGGAAGAAAAACAGCCTGCAAGAGCAGACTAAGATACAGTGAGAGACAAAGAATTGCAAGATTGTCAGGTGATCAAGTCTAAGGTCTCACACAAAAATATAGTTGCGCAACTGGACAGACAAATAGGAAAGAACAGATTCTTACATTTAAGCACTTTCTCCATAACAACTGGGACAGGGTACTATTCCACCCTGTCACATACACCCCCTCCTTAACAGGGAACCTGTTTTGCAAAAATAGGTTTCCAAACCTTTCTAACAGTACAGCAAACAGTGAAGTTCAAACTCATACATTTATTTTTCAGCCTTCAGAATCCTTAATTCCTGATTCATATCTTGACAGAAAATCAGCATTGCTATCTCTTTACCAGATTTATGTATCACAGTGAATTTAAATGGCTGCAGTGCCAGGTACCACCTTGTGATTCTGGATTTTTAATCTTTCATCTGGTTAAGCCAGCAGAGAGGACTGTGATCTGTTACAAGAACAAAGTCAGTTCCTAGCAAATAAAACTTCAGGGACTCCATAGCTCACTTTGCTGCTAGACATTCCTTTTCATGTTGGCTTGCCACGCTTGCGCGCAAGTCAACATCTTGCAGTAGTGCGGAGTTGGGGGCGCAGCCGCTGTTGGGCGAATGCAGGCATGCACTGTAGGTGCATCCTCATTCCCCAATCAGTCTGCATGCCGGTGCCACACCATGCATACATAATGAAGTGAGCATCTAAGCAAGGTCCACTGCAATCCTGAGCAAAGCTCGTCAAAACCAGCGGTCCTTTGCTTTACGCCATACTTCGCCACCATTGAGCATGGTTGGCGGTGATGGCAGCCTCACATCTGCTGACATTGGAGGTGCCCAACTCCCTGTTGTTAACCCCCCACTGTTCTTTTGTGTGCCAATGGGGAGCCTACTTCATCGGCATAAACCTCCAATGTTGAATGCTGAGGGGTGTCCAACCTCTCAGCTTACGGACCCCGCTGTCTTTGTGTGCTAACAGAGGAGCCCACTCCCCATCAGCATTACACCCAATTGTTGAATGCCGGGGGATGCCCAATCCCCTCAGCTCGTACCCCCCCATTTCTGTGTTTTCCGATGGGGTGCCCAATCTCGTCGGCATTACTTTCTCCCCCAATGTTGTGTGCCGATGAGGGTGCCCAATCCCGTCAGCTACTGACACCCCCAAAACAGTTAGGTAGCATGCTGGGAGCCCACCCAGTGTGCCAAATGCCCTGAAAACCAAAACTGTCCCGCGATGGTTTTCCCTGGTTTTGTTTTTTCACCCTGTAAACGAAACTGTCCCTCGTAGTTCTCGCTGCCTTCCTCCCCACCGCACTCCACCCACTGCGCACCCTGCATCCCTCACCCCCATCCCATACTTACCTCTGGAGTCCGTACAATCTTCGTGGACCAGGAACACATCTGCACTCTTCAAAGCCGACTACTAACTGAGGAAATACTGGTAAGCTGTATAATGCAATGAATAGGGTTTTTTCAACTTTGCTGCATATCTCAGGAATTTCTTGGAATTTTGGCACCAAATTTTCAACATGGGATTTTTGGAACCCCTCCTCATGAATTCTGTCACTTGCATGGTGTTAATCAGCCTCAAAAGGTGATTTTGCAGTCACTGTGCGAAATCACCTTTCAGGACCTATTAATGAAATGACAGTGCCAGTGTTCATGAGGTGGCCTCTCAAAAAGCCTACGTTCCAAATTTGGTGGAATAAATCCAACAAATGCCTGTTTACTAGGCGTCGCGTTGTGCAGGTGCTACATGAGCTGGTAACCCATTCACATTTGCTGTATTTACACTGCCGGATTTTCAGCATTGTCATTTTGTACACTTCCTTGTAGACAGTACAGCTGTCATTTTCCACATCCTGCCCAAAATGTGTTTCCGCACGTCATGTGCACAATAGCGCAGATGCTGTGGGAAATCAGTGTTTGGGCCAGATTATGAAAATGACAGTGACACAGTTCATGAGCAGAGGTCCTAAATGCCTATGTTGAAAATTTGGTGATGATATTCCATAAAATGACTGTGATACCAGCATGCATTGGCAGATTGCATGCATGCTCGTACTGTCGTGCATTTGTGATATTTTCACTCTGGATTTTCACCATTGCCATTTTTCCACACCTCTTGATGAACAGTACAGTCGCCATTTCACATATCCTGCCCAAAATGTGTTTCGCACTTCCAGCACAGAATAGCATGGTCGCTTATGCTAAATCACTTGGGACACTTTGAGGAAATAACAGTGACACTGTACATGAGCAGAGGTGCTAAATGCCTATGTTGAGATTTTAAGTTTTAACGCCCATAAAATGGTGGTGTTGCAAGCGTGTGTTGCATATTTCCCACGCACCCTTGTAACTTTGCAAATTTGGTATATTTACATGCCACATTTTCAACACTGGCATTTTTTTACACCTCCTTATGAACTGTGCAGCTGTCATTTTTCACATCCTGCCCAACATGTTTTCCCGCACTGCACTACCAAACACCCAAAGGGACACCCTAATGCCTGTCACTGTCTGCAGGGTGGGGGTGGGTTGGCACCAGTTCAATACTTCACTGCCATTCCTATGATGCATCTCTCTAACTCCTGCACTGCCAATGCCAGCAAGCCAACATTCAGCATTGACAAATGCTTGTTGATATTGGAGTACCTTTCTGTCTGTCATGCAGTTTCCTACTTATGTACAGAATAGGATCTTCCTTCCCACCTATATTTTATTTTATTTTTATTTATTTATTTAGTTTTTGTTGACCGAGTAAGTGCACTAGACAAATCCTGCCTATTTTCAGGCACGACCCGGGGAGGGGGATACAGATGAATTCCAACTGACCTTGAACCAGATTAAGCTGTTGGACTCAGTACTGCACCGAGGTCTACCTTGGATGCATCAGTTTGAAGCAAACATTGTTTCTCAAAGTCTGGGCTTATTAAAACAGGGGCTGAACATAATGCAGCCTTTATGGCTTGAAAAGCTTCATCACACTCTAGGGTACATTTCACATTATTTGGGTACAGTTTTTTCATGAGTTCAGTGAGGGGAAAAGCTAACTCAGCAAAGTTGGAAACAAATCTCCGATAATAACTAGCTAGTCCTAAAAATGACCTGACATGTTTCTTTGCTTTAGGGACAGGGCTGTTAGCTACAGCTTCTATTTTAGAAACCTCTGGTTTAACTTCTCCATTTCCCAACACATAGCCCAAATATTTGGCTTCCTGCATGCCCATTGCACATTTAGTAGGATTAATAGTCATACCTGTATTTTTGATAGCTTGGATAACTGCTCATAAGTGTTCCAGGTGGCTTTTCCAGTCTGGACTGTATACCATGACATCATCCATGTACACAGCACAATAACCAGTGTGAGGGGATAAAATGACATCCATGTACTGTTGGAATGTAGACGGCGGACCATGTAAACCAAATGGCGTGGTGGTGAACTGATAGAATCCTACAGGGTGGCAAATGCAGTTTTGTCTCTGGATTCTTTAGCTAAAGGTATTTGCCAGTAACCTTTGGTGAGATTGAGGGTACTGATATACTTTGCACTCCCCAGTCTGACCACCAAATCATCTATTCTGGGCATAGGATAACTGTCAAATTCTGACACTTAATTAAGCTTCCTAAAACCAATGCAGATTCTAATACCCCCTTCTTTTTTTGTTTACAATTGCCATTGAGATGAGAAAGTACTACCTTCTATGATACCCAATCTTTCATTTTTGTATTTCCTTGACCACATCAGGTCTTAACTGCTCTGGTAACTTGTATGTCTTTTGCCTAATAGGACGAGCATTCTTTGTCACTATTACATGCTCAACCCCTTTTGCTCGGCCTGGTAGCATGGTAAAAGTACTGTTAAATGTCTTTAGCACAGAACGAATGTCTGCAGTTTGTTCTGAGGTTAAGGAAACATTCACCTTTACAGCATCAGCATTTACAATTTGTTCCAGTCTATCATAGGCTACATCAATATCTTCCTTATAGGTTTCTGATAAAACTAGCAAGGCAGCTTTTGGCATTTTTTTTCAACCCATTTCTTGAGGAGGTTAGCATGGTATATCTTAATAGGATTTTTCTTGTCAGGGGTCTCAATCTCATAGTTAACAGTGGCAGTAAATCCAAAAACCTTATATGACCCTTACCACTTCATTAACAGTTTATTTTCTGTTGTGGGCAACAGCAGCAAAACCTTTTTACCTTGCTCAAAAACTTTTTCTTTTACCCCATGGTCATAATATACCTTCTACTGGTTTGGGGCCTCTTCCTGATTACTGTGGACAATTTCAACATATTTTGCCAGCTTCTTTCTTAGGGCACACCTATAAGAAGTTATAGATTGTTTCTGAGTAGGGTTATCTTCCAACGTTTCTTTTATCACATCCAGTGGCCCTGTTGGCTGCTCACCATACATCATTTCCAAATGGTGAAAACCCTATTGATGCCTGTGGCACTTCTCTGTTAAGCAAAAAGTAGGTAAGGCAAGTATTGGTCCCAGTCTTCCCCTTCCCCTTTTACAAACTCTTTTAACTTGTATTTGTATTCAAGACCGTCTGTCTGAGAGTGATAGGGGGAGGTTCTAATGGCAGTGATACCTAATAGTCTGTACAGCTCCTTAAACAATGCAGCACCAAAATTACTACCCTGATCAGTAATAATTTCTTTAGGTGTGCCCACTGTGCTGAAGATTTTGGCAAGCTCTGCTGCAACTTTTGGGGTTGTAACAGTACGCATTGAAACTGCTTCTGGGTATTGAGTAGCAGAGTCACATACTACCATGATAAATCTATTACCCTTTTTACTTTTGTCTAAAGGACCAACCACATCTATTGCAATTCTCTTAAAAGTTACATCTATCAAGGGTAGGGGCACCAGGGGCACCTTGTCTTTTCTAGTGATTGGGGCTACTTTTTGACATTCGGCACAGGAATTACAATAGGTAGCAACATCTTCATGAATTCCAGGCCAGTAACTGTACAGCAATCTGGCAAGGATGCAATCCTCCTGAGTGACCAGCCATAGGACTACCATGTGCTGTCTGTAACAACTCTGTTCTATACTTCTGTGGAATAACCAATTGTTCTGTCTGTTCCCGTGTCTGAGATTTAACCCAAACTCTGTACAGTAACCGTTGCATTTCTTAAACATTGGTCCACCCTGTTTTGGTTTCACCCTCAGCTGCTTGAAATAACCCTGGAGAGAAACATTGTTAGCTTGCTCTGAAAGAAAATCACAATCAGTTAACAATTTAGTTTCAGCATTTTCATATTTTAACCCTTTATGTCCATCAGTCATTTGCTGCCACAGTTTCTTCAGGCATCGTCTTTCTTTCTTTCTTTCTTGGATTTCCGGATCTTGAAGCTGTGCTCAAACAAGTCTGCATCAAAATCACTGAAAGGAAAAGTGTCCCCACCGTCTGAAATTTTCTTTGCCTGAGGGCTTGTCACCACAGCTGCTGAAACATCAGGATTTACTCCTTCTTTGATCAACTCAGTAAATCCTGGAAAGTAATTTCCAATAATCACAGGTATAGGTAACTTAGGTATTACCCCCACTTTCATTTGGTGTGACACACCCTTAATGGTCAGAGTCACTTGAGTGGTGGGAGAGTATTAAGTGTCCCCACTGATGCAGATTACTCCAGTACCTGGTTCCTTTGCACAGTGTTTTCCCAGCACTTTAACATGCACTAGGGTCTGTCTGCTTCCCAAATCAATGAGTCCCTTCACAGTCTTATCCCCCACCTTCACATCTGTTAAGTACTTGTCCCAATTTGCCAAGGACAAATCTGCTCCAGTGCCACTCTCCTTACTGTGGCAGTTTCAAATGGCCTGGCTTATTACAGTTAGAGCAGATAACATCTTTGGGCACTGAGTTGTTACCCCCACCAGAGTTCTCATCAGGCTTGGAGCTTAAATGGGAAAAAGAGTGTCTTACCAGTACTTACAAACATAGAAACATAGACTTTGATGGCAGATAAGGACCGCTTGGCCCACCCAGTCTGCCCATTTCCCTACCTATTGGATAAGCTGCAGATTATAGATAACCAACAGCCTACTTCCTCCCAACCCCCACTATAATTGCCTTATGTCTGTCACATGCATGTTTGAATTCCTCCACTGTTTTAGACCCCACAACCTCTCCAGGAAGGTGGTTCCATCGTCCACCACTCTCTCCATGAAAGAAAATTTCCTCACTTGCCCTGAGCCTTCCTCCCCATCTTTAAATTGTGCTCCTTGTTCTTGCACATCTCTTTTCTGAAGATGCTACCCTCCTGGGCTTTGTTGATTCCCTTGAGGTACTTGAAAGTTTCTGTCATGTCCCCCCTCTCCCTCCTTTCATCAAAGGTATATATATTAAGCTCTCTCAATCTCTCTTCATATGGTTTCTGTTGCAGACCCTGCACCATTTTAGTTGCCCACCTCTGGACTGCCTCCATCCTGTCTATGTCCTTGTGGAGATGGGGTCTCCAAAACTGCACACAGTACTCCAGATGGGGTCTCACTAACTGTCTATACACAGGGATAACCATTTCCTTTTTTCTACTTGTGATGCCCCTCCCTATGCATCCCAGTATCCCCTGGCTCTCCTTACTGACTTCTCACATTGCTTGCCCACCTTTAGGTCATCTGATATGACTACCCCCAGGTTCCGTTCCATTATTGTTCTTGTTAATATCTCCCAACCATTGTGTACTCTTCTCCTGGATTTTGATTCCTAGGTGCATTACTTTGCGCTTTACATTGAATCTAAGTTGCCATGCATCTGACCATGCCTCCAACCTTGCCAAGTCCCTTCTCATCCTTTCTACCCCCTTGTGTTCAACTCTGTTACATATCTTTGTGTCATCTGCAAGAGGCATACCTTTCCTTTCAGACCCTCTGCAATGTCACCTACTGTATAAAGGCGTTAAGAGGACTGGGCCCAGTACTGAACCCTGAGGTACTCCACTAGTAACCTCCCCTTTCTTCAGACTGATTTCCATTCACTATTACCTTATGTGTCCTGTTGTGCAGCCAGTTTGCTACCCAGGCTACCACCCTGGGACCCACTCCCAGGCTGGCTAGCTTGATTATTAATCTTTTGTGTGGGACTGTGTCAAATGCCTTGCTAAAATCTAGGTAGGCCATATCCACAGCCCCTCCCTGATCTATTACTTTGGTCACCCAGTCAAAGAAGTAGATTAGATTCATCTGACATGACCTTCCTGTTGTGAATCCATGCTGCTTTGGGTCCTGTGCCCTGCTGGCCTCTAGGTACTCAACAATTCTTTCTTTCAGAAGTGATTCCATCATTTTCCCTACCACTGAGGTCAAACTAACAGGTCTCTAGTTTTCTGCTTCTGCCTTACTCCCACTTTTGTGTAGGGGAATGACATCTGCCCTCCTCCAGTCCTCAGGCACCACCCCATCCTCCCATGATTTGTTAAAGGGTGGATCAGTGGAGTCACTAGGTCCCCCTTAGTTCTTTTTAGGATTCTGGGGTGAATCCAGTCAGGCCCCATTGCTTTGTCCACTCTTGAGTTTTAGGAGTTCTTTCAGGACTCTTTTCTTCTAAATGGACCAGGAACTCTCCACCCAGAGTGCTTCTATTGTTTGGTTTAGTAACTCTCCCTTCTTCTTGTGAATACTGAGCAAAGTATTCATTCAGTATCTCTGCCTTTTCACTGTCTCCCTCTGCTCACCTCCCTTCTCCTTTATTAATCTTCACTATCCCTCCCTTAACCTTTCTAGGCTCCCTAATGTACCTATAAAAAGTTTTGGACAGCTGGTTCTGATCGCTGTATGATTTTTGTAAATTAAAAATGTAGTGTGATTGTCTGTCATGAGAAATCCTGTGCCCCTGGGATACCCCTCCCCCCCAAGGTTTTAGCTACAAGATGTTAACCTGAAAGCCAGGAGATAATTAAAGACTGGAAGAGACATAAATTAAGGATCTCCTGTTTATCTGGCTTAATTGTAGCTGCCAGCTGGCAGGATGGAGATCATAAACTTTTATGATGTTTAAGGAAGAAAACAGGTTATGTCACTTTGGTGCTAAGTCATAAATGTTCTTTGATGTCTTTGAAAAGCAGGATGCTGCTCATGGATGAAAGAAATAACTGAAAAATCAGACTTGGTTGGGAAGTCATATGGGAAAATTAGCTTTGCTGAAGTCACAGAATTTAATGCCTCTTATCAGGACATCCTGTTTTGCACATTTTTTTTATATATTCTGACAGGGAGGAGATAGGTGACCTATGGAAGAGGTTGGCAAAGACTGTTTTAGACTGTATTCTGTATTCCATTTAGAGACACATTCTTGTTTGGACTCTGAAGAAGAAACATCCACTTCAAGCACTGTTAGAAGTTATACATTAGATAGACAAGTCTAAGTGTATTGTTGGTAGGAATTTGCACTTTTTAAACCTTATTCTATATTCTTTTAAGTGATTGTATGCATTGCGATATATTGTTCTGTATTTACATTTTACATTTTTATCTATTTTAAAGTAAACCTCTATTTTAAAGAGACTGCTTGGTGTGCCTTCAAAATTCTTTCTTTGACAAGTGAAGCATATATGGTTAAAATTGACACTATGCATAGCTTAATGATATACCAAACTGGGAAAAGGTAAGAGTTTATCTGAGGTCTTTCACAGAGTTTTAAGGTTCATTTTGTACACCTGGTTAGGTGCCTCGTGGTGAAAGATATCTGGCATTTCCCGCAGAGCAGAATTATCTGAGCCTGTACATTGGGTATGCTAGCAAGAGGTTCACAGTTTGAATCCCTCCAGAACTTGAGACCAAAGGTTGATTCAAACCCACAAAACAGACAGGAGGGTTACCCTGTTTCTGTTACCTGTTCACAAGACTGCGCTCGGAGGTTGGCACCGTGCGAGCAGAGGGCCTGACCTGCTGAGTAGGTTTGCAACAAGGTGGCTATCTTTTCCTCAGTTTGGGCCTTTGCTATTCTGACTGCCTTCCTCACTTGGCTGTTACTTCACTGCTGTGGCATCTGTCTAGCCATTCGGTAGTCCTCAGCCAAAGAAACAGCCTTTTCCCCACTGTCTGATCAGTGTTCCTTTACCTACAGCTGCACATCTGTAGGCAAGATTTTGATGAATTGCTCCATGGCAAATGTGTCAATGATCTGTGGGATGGTTTGGCTCTCTGGTTGGAGCCATTTTATCAGGAGTTCTCTGAGTTGGGTGAAAGCTTCTCAAGGATTGTTGACCGAGTTGTACCTCAGAGATTGAAATCTCTGCCTGTATGTCTCTCCGGAGATGTAATACCTTTTCAGGATTTTGCTTCTCACCAGGTAACAGTTTTCTGACTGTGCAGTGTCCATACTGCAGTAGGCAAGTTGGGCTTTCCCTGTCAGGTAGGGTACCAGTCTGATTGTCCATTGCTGCTTTGGCCTTTGGCAGGCTGTGGCAATTCTTTCAAAAGTTGTCAGGTATGTCTCAATATCATCTGAGGCACACAACTTTGTAAGTTTGATGGTTTTTAAGTTGCTTGCATTTTTTGCTCATCTTGGTCTGTGCTGGATCCTCTGCCTTTGATAGCTTGCAAGGCATCCAGCCATTGCTGCTCCTGTTTCTGCATCTCTTCTCTCATCTGCTGCTCCTTTCACTGCATCTCTTCTCTCCTCTGTGCTTCTAAACATTGCATCTCTTTTTCTTTCTGCTTCTCAGTCTCTTTTTGTTGTATAGCCCACCATTTGAAAAAGTCTATCAGGCTTTCAGGTTCTGTCACTGCCTGCTCTTTTTCCATAACATGTGCTGGCTGTACAATCTCAGACTGGACTTCTATCTCTGCTAGTATGGCTGCTATTCTCCTGGTAACCACTTCTGGACTTGCTGCTGCAGAATCCATACCTTCCTCTGTGCTTCCCTGGTACTAGGTCCAGTACCCACACACAGAACTCCTGTCTTAGGGTATGCATGGTATAAATCCCACTTAGGCTGACACCATCTGTCATTGAGGCACAGGTCAGGAAGCATAGAAAAACCAGGAGCAGTTGTAGAATTCACCAAAAATTATTTATTTACACTAGCAGTATCATAAAATAAACTTGTTCATACTAACTATGTACAAAGGCAACATAAAATAATATTTTTCTTCATTCTCTGTGTGTCCATCTCTGTTCTTCAAATCTCTTTTGCAGTTGTGGCTTAGTTCTTTTATAAGTCTTTTCAACCCTCATCCTTAGCAAGCACCCTGTTTTTGTAAATATCAGGCAGGGCTGCTAGAACACAGTATGCTTGAGCTGAGAGGCCCCCTTTTGCAAAAGGCTCAAAGATTTGCACTAAAGTAACCTCTAGAGTTTACAACAGCTTTCTGCAATCATCTCAAAATACAATTATATATATTTCAACAGTAACACTACATATTTTCCAAATAAAAGAGATCCCATTATCAGTTACATTTTCATACAATGATTTGCACAGATTTTTATGTTGCTTGCACGCATGTGCAAGAAACATAGTGCCATCATCCGAGTTTTCAGAGGTGTGGCAGCCCTCTTCCAATTCAGTCAGTGTGTTTGCAGGTGCAGCCGCAGTTCTCCAATTGCTGCTGAAGCTGTCTATGACAGCAGTCTAAAATGCAGTGGCGTACAGTTGAAAGGGGGAGCTACGCTTCAGTGAGCAGCAATAAGATATAGCCTGCTCAAGCACGCCCCCTACACACACACACACACACACACACACACACACACACACTGTGTGCTCGGCCACCCCTACACACTGTATATCCGACGGGGTGCCCAATCCACTGTTGGCTGTGCTGCGCTCCCCCCCAAAAAACTGAGTTGCACATGCCACGCTGGGTGCCTACCCCAGCATGGCAACAGATGGTATAGCCGATGGGGGTGCCCAGTCCCCCATCGGCTCCACTGTCCCCCCCCAAAGCTACAAGGTGCCACCCTGGGAGCACACCCCAGTGTGGCAACAGATGCTATCGCCGATGGGGGTGCCCAATCCCCCATCGACTCCACTGCCCCACAAATAGCATCCTTGTGCCATGCTGGGAGCCCACCCCAGTGTGGCAAATGTCCAGCATCGCCTCCTGTTTTAAAAAACCTGCAACGCAAAATGGTCCTCGCTGTCTGGGCCCCACCCGCGCCCACCCAGCGACCCGCATCCTCACACCCCGCCTCACCCCATACTTACCTCTGGACCTCAGCGCGATGATCTTCGGTGGACCAAGAAAATGTCTGCACTCTTCAAAGCCGACCGCGAACTGAGGAAATGCCGGTAAGCTGTATAATGTAATAAATAGGTTTTTTTCAACTTTGCTGCATATCTCAGGTATTTTTTGGAATTTTTGCACCAAATTTTCAACATGGGGTTTTTGGGACCCCTTCTCATGAATGCTCTCACTGTCATGGCGTTAATCGGGCCCGAAGGGTGATTTTGCAGTCACTGCGTGAAATCACCTTTCGGCACTGATTAACAAAATGACACTGCCAGCGTTCATAAGGTGGGCTCTCAAAAAGCCTACAGTATGTTGAAAATTTGGTGGAAGAATTCTTAAAAATGACTGTTTTATGAGTCTGCTGGTAATTTCTACGCACACCGTAAGTTTGCGACTTTTCATTTTTTCACCCAGATTTTCAACATTGTCTTTTACCACACCTCCTTAATAGCAGTACAGCTGTCATTTTCACATCTTGCCCAAAACATGTTTCCTCATGTAGCTACAATGGCATGGTCGGTGTGCAAATCACTGTATGGGACACATTAAAAATCACAGTGACACTGTTCATGAGAAAACGTCTTAAATGGCTATGTTGAAAATCTGGTGACAAACTTCCTAATAATGACTGTTCCACTGGCATCAGCAGTTCCTACGCACTGCCGTAAGTTTGCAAATTTTCAATATTTGCACTCACTGACTTCCAAATACCTACACAGCACATACAAGCAAGCAACATTCGGCATTGACAAATGCTTGTAATATCAGATCTAGATATGCAAGGAGAAAACAGACAGCAAGAGGGACTGAGATACAGGAGAGAGGCAAAAAGTGTGAGATTGTTAGGGTGATTAAGTCTGAGGTCTCACAGGAAAATATGGTTTCACAACTAGACAGACAAATAGACAGGAAAGAACAGATCCTTGCATTTAAACACTTTCTCCATAAGAATTGGAACAGGGTCCTATTCCACCCTGTCACAGAGCTCGGGGAGCTGAAAGCTGCTGCTGCATTTGGGGCTGCTGAAGTATGCCCCAAAGAACTAGACTGAATGTGTCATGGGGTGTTATTAAACAGGAGCGAGGGAGGGAGAGAGAGAGAGAGAGACTGTGTGTGTGCATGTGTGTGTGTGTGTGTGCACGTGTGTCTGTCTGTCTCTCTGTGTGCCACAGCACTTGGGCTCGAAAAAAATTGCTCACCAGCAATTATATAAAATAAAAGATGAGGAAGAGTACATATGAGAATTTAAAGCACACCCTCAGTGTGGGATGCTTTGATAGCATCCATCACCTCAGGCGTGCATTAAATTCTCATATGCACACTTCCTCGTCCTTTATTCTATATATTAAGGTATTAATAACACCTTAATATAGTGTGCGTGTGTGTATGCATGTAGCATATATAGTGCTTGTTAGATATTAATGTGTTATTAAGGTATTAATAATACATTAATACAGTGTAATTAGCTAATTGGCATCATAATACATTGATTGACTACCATCATATATGTGAAATACATAGTGCTGTTTAAGTTACCTCTAAAAAGTAATCAGTTACAGTTACTAGTTACTCTCAAAGAAATGTAATCAGTTACAGTTATTTATTACTCTGTGATAAAAAGTAATCTGTAACTGTAACTGTAACTCATATTACTTTATATTACTTTTGAAAAGTCAGTTATGTTTACTTATTAAATATATTTATGAGCTTAGCAAACTCCAAAAATTAATAAAAACCCATTCTGCTGGATGAACGAAGCTTATTCACAGCTGTTTGCTTTAACCTCTAGACTGTACTGCCTACTGATAATCAGAAACTACACATTTCAATGCTGGCCCCATGGATGCTGAAAAATAGTAGGTATGTAGCCACATTTGCATCTGTAGACCTGGAGTTCATGCCCAAAATTGTGAGAGAAAAGGCTGTAGAGAGAGAACAGAAAAGACAAAATTGGTGCTGTGGCAGTCCCAGAAATCTGTACTGGCATGAACAGAGCCATGGTTTAGAAATCCTGATATGGGGCCCAAATACCTGTTGGCACCACAGATCAAGCCTTGAGATGTGTAGTTTGTGATGATCAACTGGCAGTATAGCCTAGTGGTTAAAGCAATCCTGAAGATGGAATATTTTTGCTAACATTTTGAAATGTAAAGGTGATAACTCACTAGTTTCAATGCACATTTAATTATTATAAATGTAGAAAGTGTTGTAATAACACCTTATAACACACTTAATAAAACAGACAATTTCCTGTTTAGCCGGTTGGATTATCTACAGTGACAAGAGGGCCAAATCCCTTTGTGACATCATTTCCTGTCAGGAACCTAAAGCACATGGCTGCCATGAGCCCTTACTTACTAGCTGATTTACATCTGTATAACTCTGGACTGCAAAGATTTGCAGATAAATACAGTGACTCACTCAAATTAGCTTTTCATGGGCTTTAATCCATTAAGAAATCCTGTAGATGATAGTTCCCCTTTACAGTTTAAAAAAAGTGTTCAGCAGTGGTCAGGAGGAAAAAACAGCCCAGCCTGCTCTACCTACCCCTAAGCCATCTAACATACAGTTAGCTGCACCACCACAGACCACACACTCCCCAACATCAGACACTGCCCATCCAGGGGGTCACATTTTTGCCTACTCCAGGGTCCCACCCCAGTCCCAGTGGGGCATTCCAATTTGGAAAGAAAAAAAACAGGAGGGAGGAGGCATCCTGACACAGTACAGGGTTGAAAGCAATCCCAGTGGCAGAATGATCCAAAGAGAACCACTCTGCTCCAGCTCCATTTCAAATCTGTGAGTGTTTTAGGTAGTGTTGTGGGGTGGTGGGGCTTGGTAGTAAACTCTTCCCTCTCCACCCCTGGCTGTCCACCACAACAATTTAAGTGGAACTGGCATTCAGGATCTTCTTGGAACAGGTACATTCGTTAAGTGAGAAAAGAAGTGGTTGATGGCCTGGCAGGGGTGTGGGTCTAGAAAATCTGGTGCAGTGGCCTAGCAAAGGAAAGTGTGGGCCATAAGACAACAAATCACCAACACCAAGCAGATATAAAACCTAGGCTCTGTAGAAAAAAAACACATCAATTTTAATGCTAATAGTAGGGAACAAGTTCAACTAAGAAAACTAATTCACTGGCACTGTCAGGACTGTCATCTCAGTGGCATAGATATGTGGCAGTAAATATATATCATAAACATCATGACTAGTACTCGGCAGCAATAAATATTCATTTTGATGTCTGACCCGTCTCACCCACTTCTCATTCTCTCCTACTGTGCTGTGTCTGCCAGATGAAATGCATGATCTGGACGTCCAGTTCACCAACTTCAGTTCCAGTCATCTTCAGCTTCACACATCATCCTCATGCAACAAAATGGGAATGAACCAGATCCAGATTCCAGTGTTAAGAAAAAAAAGGAATTTAAAAATGATGTGAGCAACAGCTGCTACCTCCTTCCCAGAGACGATCAGTCACCGCCCCCAGCTGCTGCTCAGGCAGAGACCGCTCTGTCTGCTTCCCCCAACACCCGCCCCATTGTGGCACTGTAGCACAAAACCAATGTGTTATTTACTTCCCTGCACAATGCCGGAGTCCACAGTGGACACATTATTACAGATGGCTGTTTGCTGTGTGAGTGAATCAAGCCCAAACACACAGCGGGGCAGCACACAGACATACCGTCAGATCAGACCCAGACCAGCTCCAGCTCACTCCTCAGCACGCGGGATACAGAGCCCCCCTCCCACCCAGCTGATCACAGTCATGACATGACAGACTGTGACAGAAGGCAAGGTAGTATCACATAGACAGATAACAGCAGACTGGTAGGTGTTAGGAGGGAGTGAAGCAACAGCATGATACAGTAGCCCAGCTGGCATTTGCAATTACAAATGCAGCAGTGAAGCCTGACTGATGTTACTGCAGCACTGCTTGGCTCTCTTCTCTTTGCTGATGCTGACCCCATTCCTTCCTGGTCTCTCCAGGTTCACAGCTTTGGCCTCGTGATCACAGCAGGCCTTGCGCCAACTCCAGGTTCACAGCCTTTCCCCAAAGTGCCCACCCAACCCCAAAACAACACTGCAGGCCTTGGTTCGGCTCCAGGTTTATAGTTTTGCTACACTATCACAGCAGTGGAATTACCACCACTACAACACAGCAGGCCTCCACTCTGGCTCTATGTTCACAACTTCCCCCACACGCCATCATATCACAGGAGGCCTCTGCTCTGGCTCCAGTTTCACACAGCTTTGACAAATTGCCCCCCCATCCCCCCACAACAACACAGCAGGCCTCCACTCCGGCTCCAGATTCACAGCTTTGCCCCAACACACCATCAGATCACAGCAGGCTTCTGCTCCAGCCCCAGGTTCACAGCTTTACTCCCAACGGCGGATTGCCAACCTTGCCCCACTACAATACAGCAGGCCCTGCTCCAGCTCCAGGTTAACAACTTTGCCCCACACCCCATGAGATCACAACAGGCCTCCACTCCAGCTTCAGGTTCACACAGCTTTGCCAAATCCCCCCCACTCCACCCCCCCACAACAACACAGCAGGCCTCCACTCTAACTCCAGGTTCACAGCTTTGCCCCAACACACCATCAGATCACAGCAGGCCTCTGCTGCAGCCCCAGGGTCACAGTTTTCTCCCAACACAGTGGTGTGCCCACCCTGCCCCACAACAACACAGCAGGCCCTCATTCCATCTGCGGATTCACAGCTTTGCCCTCACACCCCTTCAGATCACAGAAGGCCTCCATTCCAGCTCCAGGTTCACACAGCTTTGCCACCCCCCCCATCACAGCAGGCCTCTGTTCTGGCTCCAGGTACTCAAAACATTGCCACCTCATCCAAACCCCATCACAGCAGGCCTCCACTCCAGCTTCAGAGTCACATAGCTATGCCAAACTACCCCCACCCCAGTCCCCCATGATACAGCAGACCTCAGTTCCAGCTCCAGGTTCATAGCTATGCCACCAGCCCACACCCCAACACAGCAGCAGGCCTCCTGTCTGGCCCTAAGTTCACACAGCTTTACAAAATTTCACCCACACCATCACAACAACACAGCAGATCACAACAGGCCTCCATTCTAGAGTGCGCACCCTGCCCACATGACAACACAGCAGGCCTCAGTTGGTTTGCACAGCTTTGCCACCACCCCTCTCCCAAGACAGCAGGCCTCTGTTCCAGGCCTGGATCGAGGCTCACAGCTCTGCCCAGCTGCCCCCCCACACACAATCATTTACAGCAGCAGGTTCACAGCTTTGCTTGCCCTAGTGCCCCCCCAACAACAAAAGCAAGGCTAGGCCACCCCAGCCTAGGAGTCCTCATCTGAGGATCTGGGACCTCCATGTTCAGAGATCTGACCCCCCAACCCAGTGGTGGTTGGGTGACTCACAAGTTACAACTGCCTGCCTGGCAGAGGCAAAACTGGCTCTCTCCCTTCCAGACCATTCAGCCAGTCTCAAAAATAAGAAATACTTAATAATTGTAACCCCATGTTGGGGGCTTTACCTGTATAGTCCCTGAATGGCTCCTGTCCCCCAGGGTTTTGGTTCACCCCATTTCTTTTTCCCAGTCCTGGTGCTTCTGTGTCCCAGTATAGTCCCTGAAGCCTCCCACTGGCTCCCACATTGTTTTGCTAAGGCAGCTGGGCTGAGGGAGCTGGAGTGTGGAGCTGCCACCCTTCTGTGACACTTCAGTGCTGGGAGACACTCACTCATGCATGAAAAGAGCATTTTGTTTCAGCCATTCGTGGCCATTTTAAAGAGTCTCACTGCCAGTCCTGGTCCCATTGGTAAAGAAAAGGGAGACTGGAGACTTGAGAGATACTGAAGGGCAGCCGGAAGGAGAAAAGTATTTTTGGGAGTGCCAATCTCGCGCTTATGGGGAGCTGCCTCATGAATATTAATGGGGTAGCTCATGAATAATGATGAGACAAACTTGTCTAGCTCTGGGGGAATAAGTTGCAGTGCTAGCGGCAGGCAGGAAAACTTAATAAAATGCTAAAGAGTGCACCTGTATGCAAGGCTAAAGGGGCTACTAAACAATTGGGTGAAAATGTTTAAATAAATATGTCTATGTGGGTTGCATTAAGGCAGTAAAGGGAGGACCTGTATGGACTGTATTGGGGCTATATGTGGCTGTCTAGGGGCAAGGTATAACGGCAGCGGTGAAAGCAAAAGGGTTAAGGGGAATGCCTGAATTTTACAGTCATTTACGAGGGCACGGGGTAGCCTCAAGTGTGTGGGGGAAAGGATTAAACAAAAGTGAATGGTTTGGTTGCAGGGATAGTTTGAAGATAGAACATTGTGGGACTGCAGTAGAATGTTTTACTTCAGCAGACATGTTCTACAGCCATGTGATGCCAGCCAACCTATCACCAAGCCAGGATTTCACAGGAGGATTATGGGGCTTGTGAAAGGACTGTTGGGGAAAAATACCGGGCAATATTCTGGTGCCTTTTTCTGCACCAGTGAAGCATTGAGAGATCCTCATACATATTAATTTTCTGAAAGGACAGTGGCTCCAGCCAATAGGGAGCACACAAGAAGCTTCAAAAAGCAAGGGAGTTTTGGATTTTCTGTCAGTCTTCAGACAGCCCCTCCACAGTGAGGGGGGCTCTTGCAACTGGTGAGGAGATGGGGCTGCAAGACTAGGAGAGGGCCTTGCTGGTGGGGGGCTGCCAGCAAATCTGTCCACCAGGGCTGGTCATGCCTTCCCCCACCAAGAAGAAAATGGATTGCAGAAAAAAGAAGTCAAGTAAGCAGCTTTGCTGGAAGAGATTAGAAAAAGCTGCAGGTCCCTGGGAGACTCTGCTGTGGCAGGAGAATGCACCACAGCGGTGAATGGAAGACAAGGTTGAAAATGCACCACAGTGGTGAAGATAAGGAAAAGGTTGTGTCTTGAGCCTGGAAAAATGACAAAGGTTACATCTGAGCATGGGAAAAGATGGGTACTTTCACCTGCACCTCATCGGTTAAGAAAGTGGAGGAAAGGAAAAGGAGAGAATGGTGAACAGGGAAAGCATCTTTAGACTGGAGAATCGCTATGCACCTACACGGTGAGAAAAGAGACTTCCTGCTGTGTGTATAAGAGAACAAGTTGCTAAAATTGTGTGTGAGCCAGAGCAAAAAAAGTTACTGCTGTGTTTAAAGTTGAGAGACTGTGAAAGCAGAAGGACAGAAGGTGCTTCTGGGGTTTGGTGCCTACCGTCTGTTCCTGTGATACAGCAAGGAATAGACTGTTGTGATGAACCTGTAGCTCGGACTTTGTACCCTGGGGTCTGGGAGACAGGAAAGGACAGAAACTGCTTTAGCTACACACTGTAACTAAGAGAAAGAGAAGAAGAGGAGAAATGTGCTGAATGTTCACGCTGACACCAGGGCCAGGTGGAGAACTTGCTAACCCCAAACAAGTGGGGTTTGCTGCCTGCAGGAGATCACAGGGTTTGTCCCTAAGTGCACACACACTCTGATCCATGGAGGAGCCTGTCTGAGGGGGCCACTCCTGGGTCTGGGTCCCTTGTGGGTGGCAGGCCTTGCACACGTCCCCTGCAACAGGCCTGTAATAGGCTGAAGGGGACAAGCTACAAGATCTCCAAGCAAGCTGAAGATACAAGCTGCAGCCTCTGTGCCCTTTCAGATTTCAAGTGTCGATCCCAGTTCTGCCCTTGGTGTTCCCAGCAACCCCAGAACTTCAGTGAATTGTGCCATCCAACGGCTGATTCTGCAGAACCATGAGTAAACAGTAGGAATTGCCCCACAACAACGTGGGGACTGTATATAGCTAATATTCAGATATGCCCTCTGGCATAGGAAGTCAGGACAGTAATCAAGCCAAATGTAAAAAAGGTTATTTAGTTCAGCAAAGCATGCCAACACCAGCCAACCAGCTTCACCCCAGGCCTGCAACTGTCAGATCTGGGTACCAAGGACAGAATTAGGGGCATCATTCTGGACTGGTATCAGTTGGGGGTTTTGGGTATGGTAGCACCAGCAGCAGTTAGCTAGGTAAATAGATACTGATGGCTGCACTGTTCTAAAAATGTGGGTTTTGAAATCATAGGGAAATGATTGTGGGGTAATGAAAATCCTAAATGCAAATTCAAATCCTTAAAATGTTTGCTTACCATCTACTCAATTTTCCCCTATCCTAACCCTCCCCATGTAAATAAACTATGCTGTTATTGATGCAGAAAGGAACTGACTCCAGAGCCTAATTTTTAGTGAGCATGTTATCATCTGAAATATGAAATGCAAATGTTCTGATGGTGGGGAGGTTCAGATCCTGGTAAGTCCATGTCTGGGGTTACTGACTGAGGACAAGAGTTGGCATGACATCCCAGGGGGTTCTACTGGTGAAGAGATCAGACCCACTAACTGTACTTTGGGTGGAGGCACTGCCATTTCACTTTATTCTTGAGAAAGGACCCTTGTATAACAGCTATAGGGAACCCAGGCCCACTCAACTTTGGTCAGGCCCATAAGGCAGGGGTAGTGGCCTTCTCCAGGATGGCAATGGACAGGGGCTACATAATATTAATAAACTTTTTTTAACAGTCGAGAATTAATTGTAATTGCACTTACTTATTCTTCTGGGATGGTGTGCAGTTTGGCTCCCGGTGGTGCTGCTGCTGGTTGTCTGCAGACTGAGAATGTTGACTTTGAGTCCTCCAACTGTTCTGATGGATCCTCCTCCATAAATGGAATGTGCAACACTGGGTGGAGCATGGGGGTCAGTGGATGGTGGTGGTCATCTCGGGTATGGCCTCAGGCCTGACCAGTGCCTGTTGCTGTCATTGTTACCTTGGCTGGCTGTGCAGTAGCCAACTAAGCAGTCATTTTTTTTTTTGTGATTCACCTGTTGGATGGACTCATGGAGTCTACCACCCTCCCCTGAAATCTCCGGCAGTGTGATGTGCCCAGCTCGGGCTGCAGCTGCCTGCCTTGGTGCCCTCCTTCATTCTTCTGCTGCCCGTGAACAGTTGGTCATCTGTTTTCACTGCCACTCACCATTGCTTAGCTGTTGCTCCCCAGGTTTTTGAGTTTGACTTTTCAGTCAAATTACTGCTACACACCCTATACGTCCAACCCTACCTTCCCTAGTGATATTTTGCTGTTTAACTTGTTGTCCTCCCACTGAAGTGGCTCTGGCCAGAGTTTTCTGTCCTGGCCTTACCTCCACACAGACAGAACAATGACACCAGCACACAGTCTGGGTTCAAAATGTCATCAAATTGACTATGCAAGTCACATGCTGTATGACCGACCAGCGCCCCTCCCTGGCCAGACTCCTCCTCTCTCAGCTGAGCAGGCAGGCACAAATACCAAAGCAGTAAATCAAAACATTAGCCTGTCATGTTGCAGTTACTGCTGACACCAAAATGAGCCAATCAAATCAAGAGGCTACCTAAACACATGCAGTAGATGTTTTGCTGAAAAATAAATGCAGTCCGTGTTTAAAAAAAAGGAAATTCTGTTCCTGTCCACAAAATAATGTTAATTAGAAGAAAACATGACTAGTAACCGCAACTAAATCACATTTTCTTATAAGTATTCAGAAAGTACTCATTACCATGAAATGTAATCTGATTACAATAACGTGTTACTTTTTTTTATAATAATTTTATTGAAGAAATACAAAACAACAACAAGAAAAAAACATAAATAGCAAGGAACAAATGTGTGAACAATCTCACCATTAGTATCAGGACACAAACTGCTATAAAGACACAATGTAAAGTGAGGTGCGAAAAAAAATATGATAATATGTCACAAGCAATAGACATAGGCTATTACATTAAAATGAGCAAAAAACACAAAGATCTGGAAAAAACACTAAAATACTGTCAATCATCAAACACAGAACAAGCTCAAAGGCAGGGCATGGTCTACAAAACAAAAGATCAAACACTGAAAGTACTGAACCCCAGGGCAAGCCGATGTCCCATAAAAGAAAAACACAAACTTCTTAGGAAAAATAAATAAGAAAGAAAGACTGAATCAAGGGATAGAAGTTGAATCTGATTGGACTTTATAATGAACCCACGGTATCCAGATCTCCTCAGAAATTGGCTTATGATTCAAATAGCCAAAACTACACCCTTCATGTCTATAAATAGTATCCACAGTAGCTATCCACTGTGTCACTTGGAGCTGGGGGCAGCGATTTGAGCCACACTCTAGTAATGATTTTTGGCACATGTCAAGAGGATCAATAACAACTTAGCTGTTGGCCCCTTATCAATACATCAGCAGGAGGATATGCAATAATATCAGTGATGGTGATAATGGAGAGATAAATCAAACAAAGAAGCAAACACTTGAGAAACAGATGAGCAATATGGGGACAGACATGGACATGACCAAACACATGCACATGGTCTGCCCTCAGCTCACCACAAGCCCTCCTCCGACAAGCACCAGCCTGGAAACCTAGCTAGAAAACAAAATGCACCCAGGTCTTAAAGAATCACATCCTGCATTTCCAAGTGAATTCTTTAAGATATGAGGCCATAGAAATCTTATATGTAGCTATGCAATATTTCTCTCACCCAGCAAAGTGTTTTGTTTGCTGTGATGTATTGCTGTCTTGACGAGGTGCCTTTGTAAATGAGTCTATGACTCAAAGGTCTGTAAATCGATGATCTAATAAATAAATAAAGAGAGTTGCATATCATTTGACCATTGGTTAAAAATAAAAAATGTAGACTCTGTAGAAAAATATCAAAGAGAAGAATAAAGAGTACTAATTAAATGATCCTGAGGTCCACCTTTTTGATGAAAAATAAGTAAAGAGGTAAGCGCTGATAAAGAATCAGGAAGGTGCCTGCCCAAAGTTGGTAGATATTTCAAATATGTTTGAAGTTGCAAATATCAATAATAATCCGATCTAGGTAGGCTATGAGTGGTTTGCAAAATGGCAAAGAAATGAATTCCCCTGGTATCTAACACATGATGTAGATAAAGAAGACCGGACCAAGCCCACCAACATAAGAAAGAATCAGAGGTGTTCAATAGATTTTGTTGATTGCATGCCAAAGCCAACAAGTACTGACTTTCATCCCACAGTAGGCTCCTCTGAATTTTATGCCAGGTCCTCAACACCTCAACAGTAAATTGGGTGAAACTGGAAAATGGTAAGTAGCCTGGAGGAGGAGAATAAAGAATGCAGTCAACATCATGAAGGTCATTTATGTAAACTCTACATCCTTCCAATGGGGCCTGGTATGATGCCACAGTCCAGACACAAAGTATGCTCAGCTAGCAAGCCATAGCATACCAACAAATATTTGGAAGATTAATCCCCCTTGAAGATGGGGAACATACAACAAAGAAGTTCAAAGTTAAGGTTTGTGCCCTTTCCAAATAAAATGTAGAATCAACCACTGCCATTCATGAAAATAGCATATAGAAGGAAGAAGAGGTGGTGTCTGAAGAAAAATAAAATGTGGGAAGAACATTAAGTCGAATAATGTCCACCTGCTGAAAACAAGAAAGAATAAAACATGACCAATGGTTGAGATCCGCTTATTATGTTAGCAGTTAGAGGCTCGTAATTTACAATAATATGTTACTTGTAACACATTACTACCCAATACAGGAAATAGATGATGGTAAGCTTGGAAGGAGGAAGATATAGAGGCAATGTGAGGGGGAAATTCTTCATGGAGAGGGTAGTGGAGGTCTGGAATAAACTACAAGAAGAGGTGGGGGGGCTAAAATGGTGGAGGGATTCAAGAGGGCATGGGGCAGACATATGGGGTTAGGAAGTGGGGGGAAGGGGAGGGCCTGTGAAAGTGGAGAAAAGTAGGGGTGGGAGAAGGGCCAGACTCGATGGGCCAATGAGGTCCTTTTCTACCACCAGATTTCTGTGATTCTGTGATTTTTCTATGTGGATGAAGGCCTAGCCATGTAGCGATGCAGTAGCGACCCTGTAGTTAGGGTAAAGTAGGCTGTTTAATGTTAAACCCCAATGTTTGCACCTTAATAACTTTGACGGCATTTGACAAAATAGCACACAATTTGGCATGCATGTTCTGACTGGCAGAGTCTCAAGACATGAAACATTTCGGGACAGCTACTCGTTAGTTTTTGAGATACAAAACACCAAAAAAATGCAAAGAAATGGTGTTTGGTTTTACTATACATAACGGCCCAGATATTCAAACTGCGCCATTCTGAGGCGCAAGCCCCTGCGCTGCTCAAAATAGTTGCGCAGGGGTGTGGCCGGGGCGATATTCAAAGGAGTTACGCTATTGAGCAACTCCTTTGAATATCACCCCCCCAGCCACAGCCACTGCAGATGGCGCAGTGGAACTTGCGCCACCGCAAGTTGCCAGAGTTGAGCATTAAACTTGCGGTGGCACAAGTACCATTGCGCCATGCGCAAATTTCCGATATGCAAAAGGTGACATGCAAATGGGGCCATAATTTATGCAAGGCGCAGGGAGGCCATTTGCATCTATTTATGGCCCCATTTGCATGCCATTAGCATGTAGGTGCGCCAATCCCCGAGGACTTGCGCCTGGCCGCCCTGCCAGGCAGCAGCCGTCGGGGACCGACGCACCCTACAGCCCCATCGCGGGCAGCATCAGTGTATACATTCCCCCCCGCCCACACATCTCCCAAAGCCCAATCGTGGGCATACAGTAACATGACCCCCACCCACACATCTCCGAAGCCCGATCGCGGGCATACGTAACATGACCCCCATACACATCTCCGAAGCCCGATCGCGGGCAGAATGTGTATCAACCCTCCCAGTGCCCGATCACGGGCAGAATGTAAAACCCCCAACCGAATATCTCCCTGGTGGTCCAGTGGACCGTAATGCCGATCGCGGGCAGAATGTCAAGTTACAACCCCCAAACATCTCCCTGGTGTCTAGTGTCCCCCACCCACCCACGAAGCCCCTCCACCGCTCCCCCCCGGCAGCGGGGTGGCAGCATCCACCCTCCTGCCACCCGCCGCCCGCCAACTGACTGTCGGTAGGGCTGCCGCCCATTGGTGCAGAGCTACAGCCAATGGGCATGCAGCCCTCTACCGTACAGACAGTCAGATTTGTGAATGAACATCATTCACAAATCTGAGACTGTCATGTGCAGTATGGGCTGTACGCCCATTGGCTGTAGCTCTGCACACAATGGGCGGCAGCCCTACCGGACAGTCAGTAGGCGGCAGCGGGCGGCAGGCGGGTGGATGCTGCCGCCCGCTGGCTGCCGGGGAAGCGGGTGGAGGGGCTTGGGTGGGTGGGGGGACACTAGACACCAGAGAGATGTTTGGGGGTTGTAATTGACATTCTGCCCGCGATCGGGCATTACGTCCACTGGACCACCAGGAATATTCGCTTGGGGTTTTTACATTCTGCCCATGATCGGGCACTGGGGGCTTGATACACGCTCTGCCCGTGATCGGGCTTCCGAGATGTGTGGGCGGGGGGTCATGTTACTGTATGCCCGCGATCGGGCTTTGGGAGATGTGTAGGGGGGTTGTTTTTACGTTCTGCCCACGATCGGGCTGGTGGGGGGGCACAGGGACCGAGTTGGGAGCCAGCCAGGGGTGGCAGCTGCTGTGTTGCACCCTGCAATACAGCAGCTCACCTGTGGGTGGCCCTCAACTTGATCCTTTTTTTTTTGGCTCAAGGTTGTGCAGGCGCAGGTTGGGGGTTACGCATGCACAACTCTGCACAACCCGACTGAATATCGGGTTGCGCAGTTTATGCATGGTTCCTCCCCTCCTGTTGAGCATGCATTCATTTGCATTGCGCTGTTGCACAACCTGTTGTCAGTGGCGTAACTGCCTCCTGAATATCGCGAGAATGGCGCATTTTTGGACTTGACGAGCACAAGAACCTTGTTGCGCATATAAACCCTTTTGGAATATCTAGGCTAAATATGTTTTCTTTTTCTTGCTTTCTCTACACACAGCCTGGATTGTGGCCAATTTTTTTCATGAAACTTGCAGGTTAGATTCAGCCTATACCAAGGGTAGTGCCATTTGAAGGTTCCTCAAACATATTATATGGTTCCAGAGTTAAAGGATTTAACGTTAATTTTTGGTTAACCCTCTAGCTTGGCCAGTAATTAAACACTGATCATGGGGCTTATTTTCATGATTTACTTGTCATGAGAAAGGATTTATTTGTGAGAAAAAAATACCAGTCATGACAGCCACCATCTTGTTTTTCTGATAGTAAAAATGTAAAATAGTTAAAATTATGTATTTTCAAAACAAGCACCTGAACCTAGGTAAATGGGGCCCTATTTAACTAGGCTGTGGTGTTAGTGTTTTTAAATATATCTGGAAGTTAGCGAGGAGGAACTATTCAACTGTGTTCTCTGCATGAGAATAGCAGGACTTGCTTGAGTTGTGAAGCCACCACTGGAGTCGTGCTGTTTGCTTCAGTTGGAGCAGTGGGCTGGCAATCCCATGATCTCTCTCTCTCTCTCTCTCTCTCTCAAACTGCTGTTGGTAACTACTATATCACTTAAAAAGTTTGAAACCTGCTGAAGTCTGAGCCAGTGGCCAAACAATCCCTCGTAATAAATGAGGAGATGAAAGAAATCATTGTGTCTATGAATCAATTCATAAGTAACCCACTTATATCTGAACAGCCATGTTTTGATGACTTATAGTATATGCAGAAACAAACTTTCCCACAGTGTGATTTTCTTCTCTGTCGTGATGCTTCTCTTTCTAAGCAGCCAGATGATTTTAAAAGATAAAAACACCAGAGATGATCAACCGCATTGCATAGCTAATCACTGGAATTTACCAATTCATAATCAGTTGCTCTTCTTGATGTATGCTTCTGTTTGAAGGAGTAAATACTCTGAAGAAGCCTAGCAGCATACTCGGAGAAATGTCAGTTTGTTTATTTATTTATTTGCCACATGGGCCAGTAATTGCACTTCTTCACTTTACATAAAGGACTTCATCAGCAACTAACTGTGGTCCTGTGTGTCTTTGTCCGGTGTTGTAGGTGCTATAGTTTTTTCTTGTTTAAAGGTGTAAATACAGTAGCTTTTTTCAGCAGTAAATCTTGCTGCATTAGCAGTGATTGATCTCACGCACAATTTGTCACAGAGTTCCATTTAGAAGGGAAACACAAGCATTTGAGATTAACTGAGGAATCAGTTCCATATTAATGAAGCTGGAAATATAATGAAGTTTCTGTAATTTAGTTGTGTTTATAGCTATCATTGCTATTTTCTGTGTTAGCCCTCGAGGTTGTTAAACATTGAATTAAATAGTGATTCTCAGCAACATTTTTCTAGTGGCAACTAAACTCTATCTAATGTAAACAACAAATGTTATCATCTCTCTCAAAGGAAGTTGGTTTAATGGCAAGATATCAGGGTCTTAAATGGTAGCATAGAGCTGTGTTAGTTTTTTTACCTGAAAGGCCTAATAATGAAATGACAATAACTTTATCTGAGCTGCTGTGCAGACATAATCACATTTAAAATAGTAGATGTGGTTACTCTGAGATGCATGGCTCTTTCAAATGTTGAAATTCACGGTGCACATACACACATCAAGTATTAACTTGTATAATTCTGTGAATAAAGGATGGAAAAGTGATTAAACTCAATGACTGTGTTCCCTTCCAATTCAAGCGTAGTAACCTAAAGATTAAGAAACCCAAATTTCAAAAGCACATACCAGTTTCTGTAATGACTCAGTTTTAACTTCATAAACATATTCCCAAAGGAAGTGTTAAATCACTTGCCTTGCATAAAATCCCGCCTTTTGCTCAAAGCTTCAGTTAGTAATGGAATCTTGTGGTGGTGACAATTGCTTGTACACACACACACACACACACACACACACACACACACAAGCTCACTCTGCCATTCTTTTAATGCTTATAGTTTTTGCATACATGAAAGAAAAATTTACTGGGTTTTTTTGTCTTCACTTAATTGAAATATGTGAAAAATTCACTCACATAAAAATCTGCATACTTTAAAAACATAAAATAGGGAAAAACATGTCCAGGTTTCATTAGTGACCTTAAAAGAAAGAACAGCATGTAGTCCCCAAAACATAGTGAGAAAATGGGCAGGGGTTAATGATCCAGTAGTTAGAGAGGGGGACAATGCCAGGTTCAGAGTGAGAGTGAGCAAGTGTTGAAAGAGGGGACACACTGCTGTTAGAATACAGAGACTCTTGTTTTTCTTCAAACATTGTGAAAATAAACAGCTGTAAAACTGAATGTGAGGTTGGATAGGAAGGTGATTACATACAGTACATGCTGCCATTGAACTAAAACCTGAGGCAGGAGACAATGAATAAGTCAGCTAACTACTGTAAATGCCAGTGTAAGGGTATCATGGTTTATCAGTGCAGCTGTCAGAGAGGTCGGGAAGGGGTGAGATATGGGGGGACAGTCATACCACAGATTCCCAGACAGCTGCTACTGTGGTGTTTCAAAGGGGTGCTGTCCCATTTGGGACTACCTGACAGCCGACACTGTGGTTTTGGGGAGTACTGTCACATTGCTGAGACCCTGACAGCTGGCACTGCGGGTTTGGGGGGGTGCAGTCATATTGCTGAGACCCCCTCTGATAACTGCCACTATGGGTTTGGATGGTTAAAAAATGTAGACAAGCAAATATCTGAAACCCTTTGGTGCAGCCCGGCTACTGTTTTCCTCTGTTCACCCCACTAAGCCTCCCATGGCGTTGCCATGTTGTCCCTAAAATCAAGTGAAATATCAGAATTCTCCTCCATCCCAAGCTACGTAATGTGACAAGTGATGAGTAAAGCATCTAGCTAAATGGCGGGGAGGTACCGTGTTACTAGGTCAGTGCAGCCCATCTGTGAGATCAGAAAAGAACAAGGTTGATATCATCCTACACTTGGGTAGCAAATGCTTTGATAAAATATGGTTAAACTTTGAATGGCTACTGTTTGGCAAGCCTTGCAAAGAGTCACATGTCGCTCAGAAAACCACTTCAGTGGAATTCTACACACAGACAATGCATTGCAATATTACAGAGACTGTCATGCATTAAACAGATGTGAAGAAATTGGAGAATGTACAGTAAGTATTCACATAAAAACAATATGAGAAACATGAAAAAAATAATTACTGTAAACCCTCAGGACACAAAAAGGTTTCCCAAATACTAACAAATTATATTCCTTTCATTAACTGGAAAACTGTCATTATATAAATGTGGTGACTGTATTTGTTTAAATATAGCATTTACATACCTACTGTAGGTAATGTGAAAACTATGCATTTCAAAAGCATACCATCTGCAATCCAAATACAGCAGCCTGCAACAATTTCAAATCAAGAAGCTTTTACACACTACGCATGCAGTATTTATGCATTTGCCAAATTATTTTCATAACTAAATACATAAAAAAGGCCATGCCCCTC
This sequence comes from Neoceratodus forsteri, assembly GCA_016271365.2. Lineage (NCBI taxonomy): Eukaryota > Metazoa > Chordata > Ceratodontiformes > Ceratodontidae > Neoceratodus > Neoceratodus forsteri. Next base: position 306,624,041 of record CM057451.1, on the reverse strand, counting down.
ACACACACATACATTTCGCCAAACCAGAGTGCTTCCATTAATGTCCAGATGGTGTCATCTGCAGTAGCTGTTCCAAGAATATATATATATATATATATATATATATATATATATATATTACTATTAATTATTTAAATAAAAGAATAAAAAAAGATCATATGATGACCTACCTCCCCCAAAACCGAATGCCTTCCTTCATATGAACCAGCTCCAGTATCAGATGTCCAGTAGGAAGACTGGCTAATTTTTTTTTTTTTTATAACAGCCTGTTTTAATTTTGTCTAGAGTTCTTAATATCGTCAAATTAATTATGTGCTAAGTGTCTTTAGAAATATTGGCAACTGCCCTATCCAAAGTATACAGAGCAACATTCAAAACCAAAAAGAGCTTCACTGAGTAATTAGCCTTTGTATAGGGTTTGTTTTGTGGGAAAAACATGGAGAGGATGACAGTGTGTTACATGGTGTAAAGGGTCACAAAACATAAAGTAATAGGTGCCATAACATTCCTAGTTATCACAATAATTTATTACTTGTCAATAATTGTTTTAGCTGTGCTGTGTAGCATTGCTTTCCATTCTTTTGCTGTTATTATGAATGATAGTGTGGATCATGTGAATGCATGGCATCTCCCTCCACCCTCCATGCACTACAGTTTGTAGTTGAGGATTTGGTATATTTATTTTCCAACCTCCCCTATCACTTTCTGATTGTTTCTAATAAATACTGCTTGTACGATACAATGATTTCCATTGATCATTGTGGCGTGCTCATATGGCAGACTTAAGTGAGGTTTATAAAATTGGTAGGGGAATCATGGCTTCTGATTGGTTGATTTCTGGGGAGGTCCCAAAAGAAATCATCATTCATCCTTGGTAGTAATGTACAATGTGGAGCAGACACAAATATTGTTTTTTCATAAGTCAATTTAGACTAATATCTGGCAACTACTCAAGTATAAAGTTAGAAAAAGCAATTAAACTTTAACAAATACCCTGTTTTAATCTATTGTAATAAGGAAATCAAGAAAAGTGGCTGATGATTGGTGGCGAACCACGGAAGCCAATGAGACAAGTTAATTGACAGGTAGCTTCTATTGTCACTATGTAATAAAGGTGGTTGGGCTGTATTAACCTATGAATATTTGTGAATTAATAACAGCTGAAACCAAGTATGAATATGGTATATTCAAAGTTGTCTAAATGAAGTATGTTTGAAAATGTCAACAATGAATTTAAGTTGTTTGTAAAAATAACACACACTATGAATACTAAATATGATTTATGTTTTAGCAGTCCCCCAGATGAAGCCTAACTATAGGCAACACATTGAGGCGTTACTACGAAAGTGAAAGAAAATCAAGTTTTTCTGAAAAGAATATTATGGATATTAGAAATCTTTTCTCTGAAAGAGCAACCACACTTTAACATTGACGTCTGATTGGCCAAGGCAGGATGGTGCTTATATATTTACCTTAGAATAATGCCAAGTATGAAAAAAGTAGTGGTGCCAGCCTGCCCCATAACAAAAACATCAATGTGCCACCACAGAATTTTCAACCTTGAAATGGACACCATTGTTTTTCACTGACATCCACCCACCCCTTATCTCCACTGCTGCTTACTTTGCTCAGTCACCTTCCTGCTTGTTTTTTTTTACTGGGCCAGTAACATTTCCATCCATCTAGTCTTTTTGTTGCAGCTTTAGTTACATGCCCCTGACTGCTTGATCGAATACCCCCACCCAAGTAAACACATGCTGCCAACTGCCAGATGAAACATCACTTTCAAAACAGCACTTCATCAGTCTTTCCCAGTCCTCTGAGCTGGCAGTGAGGATTGGGAAACATAGGACTTACAGTAAATTACTTGTTTCCTGGTGCTCAGATCAAGCAACAAGGATTGGGAATCACCAGAATGGCTGGAAGCTGCAACAAGGGACATTCGTTATTCAATAAAAAGAAACTGTTAAACAGCAGTTCATTACTCTAGTCCTCAAAGCATGCAATGAGGACGGAAACAACAGAAAATGTTTGGAAGCAGCAAAGAGGGACAAATTTGTTGAAAGAAGGGCAGAGGTAAAATAAAAATAAAAACAAAGTCTTTCACTCCTGTTGGAGCCAAGCATGAGAATAAATAGTGCCTCAGGCAGTGCGTGTGAGTATGCACCGGCACTTATTTATCCATATACCCATATCAGACATATGAGGACCATACTGTAATACATACAAAAATATATCACCCTGCCCTCCACCATGCTGACCTCTACACCCCTCAGTCCATATTGGTTTGGGATCTGATTTTGAACTGATTCTCAAGGGAAGCTGGGACACCCTTTCATTTGCAAAGCAGAGCTACTCTACAACAGTTATGCAGTGAACACACATTAGAGGACTGTTGGAGGCTGCACCAACCACTGGTCAGGGACTTTTCATATAGATCTCCAGGCATTACACTTGCAGCAAACCTGGTTATTTCTTGACTAGTACCCACTGCTTGCACAAAATTGTGGAGACATCAATTTATCAGATAATCTTACCGGACCATGTTCCAGTATCCACTATGCCACAGCAAATGGTGGCAAAAACTTCCAGATGGAAGTTTAACCCCTTCCTGCTGCATAGAAACATTGACTTTGATGGTAGATAAGGACCACTTGGCCCACCCAGTCTGCCCATTTCCCTACCTATAGGATAAGCTGCAGATCCTAGTTAACCAACAGCCTACTTCTTCCTATCCCTCACTAGAATTGCTTTATGTCTCTCCCATGCATTCATGAATTCCCCCACTGTTTTTGACCCCACGACCTCCTCAGAAAGGCCATTCCATGCATCCACCACCCTCTTCATGAAAAAATATTTCCTCACATTACCCCTGAGCCGTCCCCCCTCTATCTTCAATTGCAATCACAGAAATTTAAACAGTGGATAGGAGACAAGATAAAATTATACTTTGAAAATAATTCCTATCCAGATATTTCACCAAAACACCTGTGGGATGCCTTTAAAGCCTATATCCAGGAGCATCATCTCATATGCAGCATGAGAGAACAAAGAGAGAAGCAGAAGGTGACTGCTTTGCCTGCCCAACTAAAATAAGCAGAATAGTAGTTTTGCCAGAAACAGATCTGTTCTGACCAAGAAGTGCAGCAACTAAAGTCTTACAACATAAATTGAAAAAATATATCACCTGAAGGCAGAGAGAGCCTTTTTTCCTTAAAAAGAGCTATTGGGGAAAATGAGGAAAGAGCCAGCAGGCTGCTGGCATACCACCTGAAGAAAAATCATGCTGAGGTACAAAGTCCCAATATAAACAAATTCTAGCCAGAGCCAATAGGGCTGTGAAGAGCTACCAAATGACTAAAGCCATTTTCTTGTTGGTGCCATATAGTGCTGTTTAGTCACAATCATCACAGTGCTCCCAGATCCAAATAACCATTTTCCTGTAACAAGCCCTCATTTTTCCTGTATTTACCTGTAGATGCAGCATCAAATCCCTGTATAAATCCCTGTAGATTTTTCCATAAGCCACTAGTTCCTTATTTGTGACTGTGTTGTTTATTTAAATATAATAATTGGCTTTGCCTTTTTCCCACAGGGAAACCATGACATCATTTGCAGTTATAAAGGAGTGTTTATAATGACAAACACATTCACATTTCCCTCACTCTCTGCATGCCCGCTGCAGCTCTTCCCTCGGACCACTGGCCACATGTGTTTCCCTAGAGACTAAACCGCCATGCAGATACGTGATAACTGAATTAAGGAATTTTCAACTGCCAACGAAACAAAAGAAAGTTTTAAATAAATAGAAAATGGCACCGAGACAGCACACTGAAATGTAACTGGGCTGGAGCCTCACAGGAACCTCCATTAATTTTACATAATTGCTGTGGAGAAAAAGGCAAACCCAGTAATTATATGAAATAAAATATGGGTTGATGTGTGTAAACTCGAAATTTACACACACCCTCAGGGCTAGATGCTATTCATAATCCCGCTCTCGGGATTCATGTAGCATCTAACCCCTCGGGTATGTGTAAACTTCTCGTTACACACACCAACCCATACTTTATTCTGTATGTAATATATTGGCAGCCTTTTATCAGGAAAAGGGCTCTGATTTACTGTTAGGTATTACAATTATGTGCCAAGATGGCCTTTGAATGATTTGGAACTATACGGAATCCATAAAGCATAATGTGAGAATTTATTTAGCCATTGAATTTTGTTAACTGGGTAGGCCCACTAAGACTAGAAGTCACTTTTTTTTGGGGGGGGGGTTAAGATGGTAACTAACTGAAATTGTAACAGGGCATAAATCCTTACTTGAACCAGATTAAGCTGTTGGTGGTATTTTTAGTGAATGGGGGAAATTTGGCCAGGACACTATGGAAATTCCCCTACTCTTTTTGAGAAGTGCCATAGGATCTTTAACATCCACCTGAACAGGCAGACAGAAAAAACAGGAGCACTCCCCCCACCCCCATGCTGCAGTACAGTGTCAGTATTGGGATTTAAAGAGCTAGTGGTGCCAAACCAGGCAGACAGGAAAATAATATACATTTTAAGAAATAATTAGTTATAAAATTTTATTTCTGAAGTACCTTTCTTTTACCTTTTGCCCATCAGAGAATCTTCTATGTCATAATGTTGTGGTGGATGTGTGAAACAGCTCTTAGCATAGCAGCTGACATATCCAGCTTTACTGCCCCCCCACTACATTATCAGCATTGTGATTTCACTGACAGTAAAATCACATGTGAATGACCTGGCAGTCACTGAATTGCTGTTCCTAAGTAGCAGTGATGTCACAGTCAGTGAGGTCATGATGCTGGTGATGTAGTGGGGGCAGTATACCTAGCTATGTCAGCTCAGCTGCCACACAGAGTGCTGTTCCACACATCACACATATTAACATCAGGTAAACAATATTCTAATTAAACAACGGGAAAAGATAAAGGACCTCAAATATAAAAGGTAATAGCTGACTGCTTTTAAAATCTAATATTAGTTTTAGGCAGTACACAAGCTCTTTAACCCACATGCCTAGTGTGGGGATAGAACCCATAGCCTTCTGATCTTCCAGTCTCAGAGACCAGTGTGCATGCTAGTTTTTGCATCTTTCATTTGTTACTTTTTGTACAAATTTCCTCAGACATTTTTCTGACCACCTGATGGAATCTTGAATTAGTTACATAAGTGTTATTATTTTCTTCAAGTCCCTGACCCTGCAACTAAACACACATTCAGTACATCATACTCTAAAATGAGAAAAACAAGTCTTCTATTTCCACTCCTTGCCTGCAATCTGTGCTGTGAAAAGGAATGTCAGGCAGCTAGCAATCTGCATCCCACAGTATGTAATCTAACACTGAGTCTACAGATGATATTTGTTTTCACAAAAACCAAGAAGAAATGAGTCCCTATGTGTTAGACTGAGCTGGACAGATAATAGAAACAGCAGTTTAAAACCTTTTTGTTAATATCCTGAGAAGTTCTGAGGTACAATACAGTAGCATCCCCTCCCCTTCAGATGTCTTTAACATAGAGCAGCATATAGCAAATATCGGGGGCACTACTTTGCAGCTGTGGAGGAATACATACAAATGTCTAAAATGGAAGTTCTAAGAAAAGCCGTTTTAGAGCTACAGATGACAGAAGGGCTGTAGACTCTGCCTACAGCTGTAAAAATACAGGGGGGGATAGTCCCCATGAATCAGAAAGGGATTAATGAGGCCTTCAGTGACTTTTATATGAAGTTATATAAGTCAGAGGGTATCACCAATCAGGTATTACTTACTAAACCAGTTTTTCCTCTAGGATAACCCTACCACAGATACTGGTCGACCTGTTTAGATACTGAAAGCAGAGCTTATACAGGAGGACATCTCAAAAGCAGTTCACAGACTAGCCAAGAGAAAAGCACCAGGCCTGGAAGGCTTGTACGCTGATTTTTAATCAGCTGTTTGAACCCATCATTGCACCACACATGTATCACATATGATGCAAATGTTCAAGGCAGCCCAATGCAGTGGTGAACTGCCATCTACATTCCAGGAGGCCACTGTAACTGTCCTTCCCAAACCTAATAAGGATAGGTCTCAGTGTTCCAGTTACCAGCCCATATCCCTGCTGAACATCAATGCCAAACTTCTAGCAGATATTATGGTCTCTCTACCAGAAAAGGTACTACCATATGTGGTTCATGAATCCCAAGTGGGATTTATGAAAGGACGGCAGAGAGTGGACAATCTATGTCTGGTGCTTAATTTTCTGGATCATGTAAATCAGCTCCAAACCTCATCAGCTTTGGTAGCAATGGATGCAGAGAAGGCCTTCAACTAGATGGAATGGGATTACTTCTGATACACTCTTAAAACTGTGGGATTGGGACCAACCTTTACCTCATAGGTGCAGACATCATACTCATTTCCAAAGGCCAAGGTTCTAACAAATTGTTATCTGTCCACTGAGTTCCCACTCCGCGGAGGCATGAGGCAGGGGTGGCATGCTCAGCCCTCTCTTATTTGTTCTGGCCATGGAACCACTTAATATGACACAAAAACAGGACCAGGAAAACAAAGGGGACCTACTCATGCATCACTTTTATATGCAGATGAGATATTGCTTGCTTTAACTGACAGAATGACCAGGCTGGGACAATATGAGCTAACATGTGCCATGGAGGGCATCCCCTACTTGAGTATAACCTTTATCCTTGTGCACAAGAAATGGTCCAAAGAACCCCCCCACCGCATTAGACTTAATTGTCAAAGATTTAAACAGGTTACAATCATTGAATTTATCCCTCATCAGAAAAATTGCTGCCTTCAAAATGATGGCTCTTCCAAAACTAGAATATAATCTACCACTGGTGATTCCACCAAAAATGTGGGAACACATAGATAGAAGAATATCAACCTTTGTCTGGGATAAGCAGTGCCCTAAGTCTAGTGTAAAGATCCTAAATGCTGTGGTGCAGGAAGGGGTCTGGAACCTGCTGTGACTACAGTCATATCACACTGCCAACGGCATCAAACAGTCTCTGCAATGGATTGGGGAGCAGGCACACAGGTCCCGGAACAGGCATGTTACAGCCAACCTCCCATTCATTTGTACAATCAGGGAACTGTGGATGCACTATCCATAGCCTGGAGCGTACACTGCAAATGGCATTGCAGGATACCACACCCCATGGCACCGAGGATATTTCAGCAGTATAGAGGGTGGCATGTTACACAGGGGAACTGGAGACAGTGTGGGCCTGCAGCAGTGTATGACAGCAGGAAGATACAGTATTGGTAAGGCATGCATTGTAGGTATGTCAATTCTCTCTTACAGTTCACCAGGGACATACACATAGCTGCATACACTGGTGGGTCCACAGCTTGCATAGTGTCCCAATGCATGGTACAGCCACTTGGGTCATTCCAGAGTGCAGGTCCACAGCCCGGGTCCAGTGCAGTCAGCAGCTGGCCATGGCAGGGTGTGGAGGGTGGTGCCCATCCCCACAACAGGTCGGGTATGGGGGAGCGAGGGTCTCTACATACCAAGGTGGTGGGTGGGGGTCTTCTATGCTATGGATATGGACCATGGTTTCCTCTGGTGTGATTAGGTCAAGGGGGGCCCCTACACTATGGAGCTCATCAGGGATGGAGTTGGATCGACTGGGGATGGGAGGGGGTGAAATCCTTTGCCCAACTGCAGGATGAGTTCTCACTTCCCAAGGCAGATCAATAGAATTTCCTCCAGCTATGGCAAGCTATCCAAAAATAGGGGGGACCAGACCATGCACTGAAACAGTCTGAACTAACCATTAGAATGGCCAAGTGAATGACAATTCCAAAAGGTAGGGGAGGGGGTCCTATACAAACACATCCAGAAACATCACATCCTAGACAGAGCCCACAAAGGAACAGGTAGGAGCAAGACTTGAACATTCAGATCACTGTAGAGTGCTGGTCTAGATACTGGAGAACACTGCACAAGTGCACTTCAGACAGCAGAGGGCAACTCATTCAAAAAAATATCCTGAGCCACTGGCACAGAACCCCATCAAGTCCCAGATGAATGCTGAAGGTGTAAGGACGTCTCTGCAACAATAGCCCATATTTTAGGGACTTGTCTTCAGCTGCAGCAGTATTAAACAAACACTGGTCAGAACCAGTATGGCTGTGGAGAGCTTCTGGGATGTTTTTACCCATTATTTCTAATAAATTTGCACAATGTAGATCTGCTGAGAGGCAGTTTCCATGTGGTCTTCCTTTTACACATTTTACAATGTACTTTCCTAGAATATGCCTGCTGATTGCTATATAGTTAGCCTGGATAGTTCACAGAAGAAATGGCATCTTATTTTCGGGTGGCGGAGCACTGGCAGTAAGATGCTGGAATGTATCATAGATAGGCATGAGCTGCGTGCAGGCAATAACACCCAGTGGTGATACATGGCACAGGGACAATGGATCCACAGTCCGGGTAGTTCACTGACGACCTGGCATATGTTTGAGACAGTTCTTATCTGATAGCATCTTTAGAGGTTAAAAAAACAGTGTAAATTATAGATTTGCTGGGAAAAGGATGACATTTATGAGGTATGAATCTTTCTTTAAAGACAATACATTCCCAAGTGAAACTAGTAGGAAGAAGCTGTTTAAGTGCTAAGCATTTAAATGTGCAAGTTGCTGCATTCTGAAAGGGGTAAACAAATCTCCAATTTAATAGGTAACCAATATTTAACAAATATTTAACAAGCTGTTTCAGTTTCCTAATGGCATCCGATAAGCAGCTTGGAGTTATGTCTCCAACATTCTTAACAGAAAGAAGGGGTATTTTATTTCAGTTGGCATGGAAGGTTACATTGAAAAGTCCAAAAGCGTGTTCCACAATACTTCATCTTCCAGTTACAGATAGCAAGATGGCTGTAGGCTCTGCCCACAGCCATAAAAATGATGGGTTGTATTTTCAAAGCCATTGAGAATGCCACAGCCCCTGGTGCACCGATCATATGGTGCACAGGGATTGCAGCATTTCACTGACGGCAATTGGGATCTTCACTCCTGTGCACCAAGTGCCACAAGTTAGACCAGCTCCTCGGACCGTTTTACAACGCTTGAGTCAAAGATGTAGTGCAAGCTGCCGTAAAGTGAGGTCTATTTCCCTAGCAACTGGAAACCACCACCGTCAAAACATTGCTCAAGTCTAGGTCAAGGAATGAAGTAGGGAATTACTGACCTAACTCCCTCCTTGCTCCCCTCTCCAAAATCATTGAAAAAGTTGTTCATACCCAGCTCACCGCCTTCCTTGACCATCGTAACTTGCTCTCTTTTGCCCAACATGGTTTCATATCTGGACATAGCACCAAAATTGCCCTGGTCAGGTTCACCAGTTATATCCTCAAGGCAAGTGTTAAGGGCCAGTGTGCAGGCTCTGTCTTCATGGACCTGACCACGGCATTCGACCTGGTCGACCATGGCCTTCTCCTGGACACCATTAAGGGCTTGCACATATCTGAAAATGTTGCCAAATGGGTTGGAAGCTACCTCTCTGGCAGATCGCAGAAAACTAATGTTAATGCACAATTCTCTGCTGAATATCTGATTAAATATGGGGTACCACAGGGCTCCATCCTGGGTCCGCGTCTGTTCTCGCTTTTCATCAATAACCTCCTTTCCATATGACATACTACCCAATTAGTCCTTTATGCTGATCATGCAGCCCTGTACTGCAGTGACACTAACCTGAATATAATGTTCAATAACTTGCAGGCTGACTGCAGCAAGCTACACACTTGGTTCGCTGCCAAAGGCAAGCTTCTCAACTCCAAGAAGACCAAGTTTATGATCTTCTCTGGTCCAAGAAAAGCCCCAGTCATGGGCAGATCCCTCTCAGACAATCTTAGTAGCATCATAGAACAAGTCTACAAATTCAAATACTTTGGACTGTACTTAGACCCTCATCTGACCTACAATATCCATATTACCAACCTGATCAAGAAAATCCATTTGAGGCTAGGTGTCTTTATATAGAATCAAAAGTTCCTTATCCCTGTCTACAGACTATGCCTCGCCAGCTCCTTCTCCTGCCCCTCCTTGATTATGGCTCTGTTGTCTACTGCCCCTAACATCCCCCCCTTTCTCAAACTCAAGACTACATACAATAATATTGCACACTTGTAACTGACCTCTCCTGGATGACCCATCACTGTACCTCTGTGCCTCCCTCAACTGGCTCACCCTTGAAGGCAGGTTCCAGCTTAAAATGCTCTCTTTCCTACACAAATTTCACTGTAACCTGCTGCCACTCCACATTAACTCTCTTTCCCCTTATCAGTTCCCAAGCGCAGTACAAGAGAGTTTTGCCTGTCATACCTTTGACACCCTTTTACTGCACCAACCATGCAGAACTCCATCACCTATAAGGGCCCTAAGTTTTACAATAAACTTCCCTTGAACTTCAAGCCTGTAGTTCAATCAGCTCATTCACCTCTCCTCAGGACCACCTCCTCCAATTCTCCACTTGTGTCTGCCCCGGTAGGCAACTGCCCCTGAATGTCCACCAACCCTTGAGTTACCTTAGAGTTTATTTGTATCTGTTTATTGACTCTTTTGTCGTGTGCTCTGTATTTTTTTTCTGGATGATCCTGTCACATACACTGTTTCTATTGTAAATACCGTAAAATTTTGCAAATTTTGTTTTACCTTTTTCTCTGTATCATCAATTTTCTGTACCACTGAATGTTTGCGAAAATGGGCATTTTTGCTCATATACTTTCCAGTATAAAAATAAAATTGAATTGAATTGAACTGTTGCAACTGCGCTCAAGAATGGAAAATCAGGTGCAATTGCCTCAAAGCTGTTCAGCACAGCTGCACCAAAAACGAGTGTGATGCAGGGCTTGATGCAAGTCCCACATCCACCTTTGAAAATCCAGTTCCATATTTCAACATCTAGAACATATAATACCAGGCGATTACCCTGATCACCCCTTTTCTGGGTATTGGGAGATTTAGCACCGGGTCAGTGAGACCCTACAAGTGGTTCATTGACTAGCTTTTAAACTAGTCAAAGGGAGGCACTGACAAGCAGCAGGAAAATCCCAGCCTCCCTACAAAACAGGGTACTAAATGAGAAAAGACAGAGGTAGAATGGTCAGTGGGGATGCTGCACTGGAAGGTAAAGCCATCAAAAATGGAGAGCAATGAGTACTAATGCCCGTAGTCTGGGTAACAAGCTTCCTGAATTAGTGGCCTTGATGGAGGAAGAACATCTGGATATCGTGACAGTCACAGAAACATGGTACACACAAAACCATGACTGGGACATAAACATACCAGGATACACTGTGTACAGGAGGGACAGGAGGGTAAAAGAGGAGGAGGAGGAGTTCTTTACATAAGGGAAGGAATAAAAGCAACAGAACAAAAGGTACACAGGGAGGAGAAGAAGCACTGTGGGTAAATTTGGAGACAGGCAATGGCACCACAATACGTAGGGGTTGTATACAGACTTCTTCTCAGGGGAGGAAATGGACAGGGAAATGATAGAAAGTATACTTAGAATGGCAGAAAAAGCGAGATATTGCTGATGGGTGATCTGAATATGCAGATGTTAACTGGAGTGCAGTTGGTGCCACTGAAGAGTGCAGTTATTCTAGATGCCCTACAGGGGCATGCCTTAGACAACTAGTACTGGAGCCCACTCGAGAGGGAGCAATATTAGACTTGATTCTCTCAAATGGAGATGGTGAGAGGATTACAGATGTAGAAGTGGGTAGCCATCTGGGAACTAGCGACCATCGAACAGTATGGTTCACAAAAACATAGCAATAGAGTCAAGCCATACAAAGACAAAAGTACTGGACTTTAGGAGGCTGACTTTGCCAAAATAGGTGAGTGCCTAAAGGCAGCACTAGCAAATGGGCAGGAAGGAGGGATGGAAGAACAATGGGGAATAATAAAAACTGCCATCACAGAGGTAACGAGCCTTTGTGTGAAGCAAATAAACAAAACAAGACGATGTAAGAAACCACTATGGTTCTCAAAGGAAGTGGCAGTGAAGGTTCAAGAGAAAAAGAAAGCATTCAGGAAGTACAAGGAATCGCAGAGGAGCAGGACAGAGAACTGTATCAGTTAAAGCAAAAGGAGGCTGGGAAGGCAGTCAGAACAGCAAAGGCCCAAACCGAGGAAAAGATAGCCAACTCAGTTAAGAAGGGATAAAACCCTTTATAGGTACATCAGAGCGAAGGAAGACCAAGGGAGGGATAGTGAGGCTTAATAAAGGGAGGGAGGGTGGGCAGAGGGAGACTGTGAAAAGGCAGAGATACTAAACAAATATTTTGCTCAGTATTTACAAAGGAAGAGGGGAGGTACATAAAACAAACAGTAGTAACACTCTGGATACAGAAGTTGATACGGCCCATTTACAGAACAAAGGGTTCTGAAAGAACTCTTAAAACTGAAGGTGGACAAAGCAATGGGGTCTGATGGGATTCATCCCAGAATTCTAAAGAACTAAGGTAGAACTAGTGACACCACTGACTACCCTTTTAACAAATCATGGGAGGATGGGGTGGTACCCGAGGACTGGAGGAGGGCAGATGTGATTCCCCTTCACAAAAGTGGGAGCAAGGCAGAAGCAGGAAACTATAGACCTGTTAGTTTAACCTCAGTGATAGGGAAAATGATGGAATCACTTCTAAAGGAAAGAATTGTCGAGTATCTAGAGGCCAGAGGGGCACAGGACCCTAGGCAGCATGGATTCACAGGGAAGGTCATGCCAGACGAATCTGGTAGATTTCTTTGACTGGGTGACCAAAGTAGTAGATCAGGGAGGGGCTGTGGACATGGCCTACCTAGACTTTAGCAAGGCATTTGACACAGTCCCACACAAAAGATTAATATACAAGTTAGCCAGCCTGGGAGTGGGTCCCAAGATGACAGCCTGGGTAAAGAATTGGCTGGAGAATAGTACACAGAGAGTAATAGTAAATGGAGTCCACTCAGAAGAAAGGAGGGTTACTAGTGGGTTCAGTATTAGGACCGGTCCTCTTCAATGTCTTTATAAGCGACATTGCAGAAGGACTGGAAGGAAAAGTATGTCTCTTTGCAGATGACACTAAGATCTGCAACAGAGTTGATGCACAGGGTGGGGTGGAAAGGATGAGAAGGGACTTGGCAAGGTTAGAGGAATGGTCAAATGTATGGCAGCTTAGATTCAATGCTAAGAAGTGCAAGGTAATGCACCTGGGAAACAAAATCCAAGGGGAAGAGTACACAATGGGGGGTGAGATACTAACAACAACAAAAATGGAAAGGGACCTGGGGGTAGTCGTATCAGATGATCTAAAGACGGGCAAGCAATGTGAGAGGGCAGCAAGGAGGGCTGAGGGGATACTGGTGTAACCCCCCTGCAAATGGGGGTTCCCAAAAGACTTCCAGGAGCTTGCTTGAATGCTCCAAGCCTGAATGGTGTTTGGCGTTTAAGCCATTTATCAGTGAGTGTTTTTAGAACCTCTGGTACTGTCTCTTTAAGAGCTGTCTGCTTGCAGACATAATTAGTTTGTATGGGGACTGTGTGCTTCTCTGTTTGAGTACCACTTGAGCTGCTGCCAATTCACTCCATTTTTGCAGTCACTAGGAACCTATCTGAAAGATGTAACTGTTTGCCAGAAATCATTTACAGTAATAATGAAATTACAGTTTGTCTAACCTGCTTTCTTTGCAGTCAGAACTGTGTCTGCCTAGTTCCCCATTCTGGTTTTGAACTGCTGAACTGGACCAATCAGTGTGGGGTAAGCTAGCTCTAAAATGGTGCCTTGGACGAATCAGAACTTGGACTCATAATCTGAGCCAGCCACAAGAGGATTGTATGGGCAGTGACTCTGGGAGATGTAGTTTAGACTTGGCACCTTTTGGACCAACAGCAGCAGTCTATTGTGAGTGACAGCCAATCCAGTCAAGAACTGGGAGGAACTCAAAGGAAGTGCCCGGTTTTGTCTGTTGGAGTTTCAGTTGAGCTTTGGCAGTGAAGGGGAAAGGAACCCTGTGCTCCTTCAGTGCTCAGTTTTAGTCAAAAAACATGTGCAAGGTCCAGAGTTCCGGTCTGCAGCTTGTTAGGACTGAATCCGTCCTGTGAAGAGAATCAAAGGATATCTGAAGAGTAGAAACCAGGCTCACCCTGTAGAAGACTGGAGGAATTGCTGAAAATTGCACTCGGTCTGTCAGGAACTGAATCTGCTGTGTGTTCTCCCAGGTATTGTGCAGTAATTGCGATCGGGATACAGATGCAGCCTGCCTGGTATAGTGCTTTCTTTTTACCATATAAATGTGTGAAGAGGTTTGTGTACCTCAAGTGAATCCTGCTGCCATTAAGTGACTTTGCCTGTGACTGTTTACCATATAAATGTGTGAGGAGTCTCTTGGAGCTCAAGAGTAGCCCTGCTGACATTGAAGGACCCTATCTTATTTGGAGGTCGTGAGTACTAATTCAGGGTCACTCCCTGTTGAATTGCCACATTAAATCCAAATGGAATTACTGTACTGCTGACTGTTTAATTCTCCTTTTCTCTTGTGTGAAAGGGCCCCTACCAGCTGCCACGGTTTGACTAGCCACTAGGGCTTGGGTACCCAGGGACAGTAACTGATAGGGATAGGCCTGTGCACAGAGCCATAGGAAGATGAGTAGAGTGATAAGCTAATTAACCTGATTTCCCCCTGTCCTTGTTATATCCCCCTAAATAAATCAGATCTGCTTGTTTCAGCAAAGTTATACTGCCTGAGGTATTTGTCTATGTTAAAGTACTGTACTGTGATTGTTGCACTGTATCTTATTACACAGGAGGTCCCAGTGCCAGAACCAGTCCTGGGGTAAGTGTATACTGTAAAGGTAATTTGATATATTGTGTGGGCCACTAGTGGGAAGAAAGGGGTTGCAGTGTCCCAGAGGGCTGTGACCAAGTTAGTTTAACTATTGTAAACCCTGACCTCTGGGTGGAGGCACCGCCATTGGATCCAGGCCCTCAACCTGTTAGTGGCAAATCAGGCAGGGGTAGTAGCCCTGGGATAGCGCCATCTAGGGGTTACATCTTGGAGGCTCACCGCTGGGATTGTGTGTCCTCTAGTGGCCATATTTACGAACCACTGTTAAGAAAAAAATGGGTACCCCGACAGAAGTGGCTGTGCACCGGCTGGTGGAGTGGTGTACTGGGAGAGATCGACCCCAAAATGCTATGCTTATCCTGGACATCCCCTGGGTATCAATACAGACACTGTGCAGGGAGTACTTTCCAAGGTGGAAGGTTTACAAACCCTGTGGTGGTGGGTCGGCATGCTAATCTGCTCACCCACACTTTCCTGGCCCTAGTAGAGTTTAAGGATCCCATAGATAGCTCCAAAGTGCCACAGACCATTACCCCAGAGGAGCCTCACTGCTTGGAGTGATAACTAGGACAGTAAAGACCGAGGGAATGAGCCCCACCACTATCCGAAACATTTGAGGCGAAATTTGCTAAATGGTTGCTGGGGGAAGGGAAAACTGTGGAGGACTTGAAGAAACTATTCTTGCCACCTGGGGGTGTTCCTCCCCCAACACCTTCTCCCGCTCCAGTACCCGTAATGGTGGCTGAACCAATGCAGACTCCAATTTCTGCACCTGCCATTAGTCACGACTCTTACCGAAGGTTGAGGATCTTCTCTGACACCCTCCCAACCCCCCAAGGGGAGGATGACTGGGAGACCTGGATAGACTATGTTGCCCCCCAAGTGCTAGAATGGCAATGCTCGGAAGCCGAAAAGCGAAAGAGGGTTAGTGAGAGCCTCTGAGGTCCTGCCCTGGCTACCATTCGTGCTAAACGGGCCAGTAACCCTGAAGTGACTGCACAGGCCTATCTTGAGGCCCTGGAGAATGTGTATGGGAGCCCAGATTCTGATGAGGACCTATGGTGGAGAGTAAGAGATGCACAACAGTACCAAGAGTTGTTGTCTGTGTATGTATCTCAGCTGGAAAAATTGTTGCAAGAATGCCTCAGAAAAGGTAGTTTGCCAGCGATTGAACTGGACCGAACCAGGCTGGACAGGATCCTTAAGTCTGCCCCTTCTCAGAACTGCTGTTGCTTCAGTTACGCCTGGCAGATCGACTGGAATCCCCACCTCCTATGATGAGTTAATGAGAGAAATTGGAGGAGTTGAGAGAAAGACGACTGGAGGACCTGCACCAATAGCTGCGGCTACGACCCGAGTGACTGAGGGTGACCCATCAAGTGAAGTTCAGGGCAGAGGTTGGCAGTAAATGAGTGCTCTGGCAAGGAAAAAGATATGCCACAATGGGGCGAACTGTTGAGAGAGATCCGGGAATTCAAAAACAGTCCCTTTATGAAGGCCACGGCTGCAAGTACAGGCCCTGACCTATATCTGACTGCATCTGCTATGGGGGTGGGGGTACCCACCCATGTATCTCCTGCTGATAACAGCTCCAAACTCAATTCCTTGACCATGGAAGTGGAGAAACTGACGAGATGTCTCCAAATGCTTATCACGCCGCAGACAGAGATGGCACCAAGGTTTCCAGTTAGTAATACCCCCGCCCTGGCTCCCAGTGTGGTGCCTTGGCCAGCTCAAACTCCAGAAAGTATGTTTTGCTGTAATTGTGGGAAGGACGGGCACATGAAAAGAGAATGCCGGTCCCCAAAAGACACTGACAAAGTTGCACATAGGCTACAAGGAGAGCTTCGGAGAACAAATCAGTGGTTAAGAGGTGCACAAAATGATCCCAGTGAGGGCACCAAAAATGCTAATTCACGTCCTTTTGTAGCAGTCAGTTGCCCAGGCCCCCACTACCGCCTCCAGATTGGTCCAGAATAGTGGGTCCTCCATGGAGACCACTGTAAAGGTGAATGGAGTGTCTACAAGAGTTGTATTAGACAGTGGCTCCCAAGTGACAATTATGTTCCAAGATTGGTATCAGAAGCATTTGTCAGATGTACCCTTACAACCATTAGAAGGACTGCATGTATGGGGGTTAAGTGAGAAGGCCTACCCTATTCCGGTATATCCGAATTTGGCTGTCTTTCCCCACCTCCGTGGCTGGAGTGGCCGAACAAGTAGAGACCCTAGCCTTAGTGTGTCCCCCACTGGACTGTATGATGGTGTCCTTTGTTGATTGGAACAAATGCTCATATGTTCGGAAGGCTGGCACAGTTGTGTTATGAAAACAGGGTCAAAGACTAGTAGAGCTTTAAGAGTTCCGGCTTTAATTAAGAAGGCCTAGAAGGCACAGAGAGATGCTGAAAAACAGAACCAGAGGAACGGCGGAATTGTATGGAAGAAGGATCCTGAGCTCTCTGATCCTGGCGCCAAATGCCCAGTGTACCTTACAGGGAGAGGTCCGTATCAGAAAGGATGTTAAGAATAAAATATTAATGTTGGATGCACCAGGCGATGGAAAATTGCCAGAGGGACTGCTGGTCAAGCCTAGTATTTTGCCCGCTAGAGCCCATGCTTATGCCAGAAGGGTAATGGTCCAAGTTCATAATGTGTCTGAAAGAGACATTCGAGTAAATAGAGGTTGCATCCTGGCTAATGTGCATTGTGCAGATACTGCAGTGCTACCCAGCAGCAAGAGTTCAAGGAAGAATGACAGAGTAACGCCTGACTTGTTTGATTTCGGCGACTCCCCGCTGCCAGCTGAATGGAAAGTGAGGATCAGTGAGAAGCTTGCCCAGAGAGACCAGGTGTTTTCTTTAAAGGAATGGGATGTAGGATGTTGAGGAGCTGAGCACAATATCCAGCTGCACGATAAAGACCATTTCGTGAGAGGTCTCGACGCCTGGCACCTGCTGACATAGATGATGTGAGACGGCATCTGCAAAGATGTTAGCTGCTGGTGTAATACAAGAATCCAGAAGCCTTATGCTTCCCCATTGTGGTAGTGAGGAAAAGAATGGAACAGTAAGGATGTGTGGATTATCGCACCTAAACCGGGCGGACTATCCCTGATCAGTACACAATGCCCCGCATTCAGGATGCTTTGGACTGCCTAAACGGGAGCAAGTGGTTCTCTGTGCTGGATCTCCGCAGTGGGTACTACCAGATCCCGATGGCCCCAGAGGACCGTGAAAAGACAGCCTTTATCTGTCCGCTTGGCTTCTATGAATTCATGAGGATGCCTCAAGGGATTTCAGGTGCCCCAGCCACTTTTCAACGATTGATGGAGCGTGCAGTGGGGGACATGAACTTACTAGAGTGCCTGGTATACCTAGATGATGTTATTGTGTTTGGCAGCTCACTGGAGGAACATGAGAGCAGATTATTTAAGGTATTGGACCGACTGGAGGACTTTGGCCTTAAACTGTCCATTGATAAGTGTCAATTCTTTCAAACATCAGTAAAGTATGTGGGACACATAGTATCCACCGAGGGAATAGAGACCGACCCAAGTAAAGTTGAGGCCTTGACCACCTGGCCACAGCCCAAAATCTAAAAGAACTGCAAAGATTCCTGGGATTCTGTGGTTATTATCGGCGCTTCATCAAGGACTATTCAAGAGTGATCCGCCTTTACTTAACCTTACTCAAGGGTATCCCCAACCCACAAAAATACCAAAAGTCAGCGTCCCTCAAGACTGAAAGAGTGTATTTTCATCTGAGTGAAGTTTTGGGGCCCGCTGGACTCCTGATTGTGAGACTGCTTTTCATGAGATCATTTATCAACTTACCCATGCTCCAGTGCTGGCCATACCGATCCAAGAAAACCTTATGTCCTGCACACTGATGCTAGCTTGCAAGGCTTGGGGGCTGTGTTGTACCAAGAGCACGAGAATGGCCTGAGACCAGTGGCCTTTGCCAGTAGAAGTCTGACCCATCCGAAAAGAACTATCCTGTACATAAGTTAGAGTTCCTTAGCTTTGAAGTGGGCAATTGTTGACCAATTCCATGAGTACTTATATGGGGCTAAAATACTAGTAAAACTGACAATAATCCTTTAACCTATGTGCAGACCTCAGCTAAGTTGGATGCCACTGGCCATAGGTGGCTTTCTGCATTATCTACATACGACTATGCTCTCGAATACAGGTCTGAACCACATAGATGCTGATGCTCTCTCCAGGAGGCCTGCTCCCCAGAATGATTGGGTCCGATTGGCAGAACCTGACATTCGGCACTCTGCCGGAAGTTTGACAGGGAGGAACAAATGTCCACCGGACGCAGGGACTGCATGGTGGATTGCTTGGGACCCTCTGAGAATTGCATACCTGCTGCTTATTGCCACTTTTCTGCAATAGACATTGGTGCACTGCCTCAGCTGGACAATGACAGTATTGCGGGCTCAATCCACGATCCCATGATCAAAGCAACTTTAGAAGCCCTCTATGCAGGAAAAGATGTGTCCAAATTACGCTCCACTGATTTGAGAACTGCACTGTTATACAAAGAAGGTCCTAAATTGAAACTGATCAATAAACTGTTATACAGAGAAACAGTAGACAGAGGGGACAAGTAGACAAACAACAACTAGTGCTGCCCACTGCCTTCGAGACTCAGTATTGAGGTCCTTGCACAACCACATGGGGCACCTTGTATAGACAGAACACTTGACTTGGTGAGATCCAGATTCTATTGGCCTAAGATGGGGGCTGATGTGGAGCAACACATTCGAACTTGTAATCGCTGCTTACAGAGGAAAGCTTTGCCAGAGGGCTGCCCCCTTGTTAACATAACCACCAGTGCACCCATGGAGCTGGTCTGTATTGATTTTCTAAGTTTGGAGTCAGATCAAAGAAATATCAGTAATGTGCTGGTGGTCACCGACCATTTCACGAGATATGCCCAAGCTTTCCCCACCAAAGACCAGAAAGCATCCACTGTAGCCAAAGTACTTGTAGAAAACTTTTTTGTTCACTATGGGGCTCCACAAAGAATCCATTCTGATCAAGGGAGAGACTTTGAGAGTCGTCTGATCAAAGAGATGCTTTCTCTGTGGGGAGTGCGAAAGTCCAGAACCACTCCTTACCACCCCAGTGGGGACCCACAGCCTGAACGTTTCAACCGCGACTTTGCTAGATATGCTAGGCACCCTGCACCAAAGGACAAGCCTAGATGGAGCCAACAAATTAGCACCCTGGTACATGCTTACAACTGCACCAAAGTGATGCCACTGGGTTCTCACCCTACCGCCTGATGTTTGGAAGAGAAGCTCGACTACCAGTAGATGTGTGTTTTGGGTCTCTCCTGATGGGGTTCAAGCTGACAACTATTTACAGTATGTGCAAAGTTAAAGGCCCAGCTAACTCATGCGCACCAACTGGCTCAAACCATGGCTGCCAAAAGAAATCTGGCCAACAAAGAAAGGTATGATAAAAGGTGAAAGCACAGGAACCCAGGAGGAGATCGGTATTACTAAGAAATCTGGGACTGCATGGCAAGCACAAGATTGTGACAGATGGCACCATCTCCTCACATTGTAGTGGGCAAACTAGATGATCTGCCAGTGTACAAAGTAAGGCCTGAGAATAATTCAAAAGATGTAAAACAATGCATAGAAATCATTTACTGCCCATTGGACAAATCTTAATTGAGTCTGAGCCCCAAGAAGATGCCCCTCTGGACCAGTGACTAGAGCTGCTGCTAAGAAAAGATCAAGAAAGTCTGCACCTACAGAAGCAAAGTTAAAGTGTTCCCTCCACAAGTCCCAGTTGAGCATGACTGTCAGTCCATATCGGAAGAAAGTGAGAGTGACTTTGAATACTATCCTTCTACGAACTGAGTCAATTGTTTGGGGCAATCCCTAGTCAATACTGGAGATGAAGCTGGGCCTTCTGGACTGTCTAAGCCCCTAGCTTCATCCTGGAGCCAATGCTCCCAGAAAGTGAAGTGCAAAGCATCAGATCAGATGAAATGGAATCATTGTGCGTGGTTGAACTGTTTGAGCTTTCAGGGAGGAAAATGATAGATTGGGGGCAGACTGGTGATACACCGAACAAGAAGAGTATTTTGAGTGCCCTGACAGTCCACTGCCAGTGTCCGAAAGCTCTCCATGCGAGCCAAATGTTGTGGACTCAGAAACTGTAACTCCTGGAGCTGAAAGTGCCCCAAGTTCTAGCCTCTCTACCCCATGGAGACTCCCTGACAAGTGAGGACAATGCTGAAAATGAGGCTCAGAGTGCAGAGACTGTAACAGTTCCCCTAGAAAGACTGGTCGAGCTGTAAAGCCTGTGGTGCACCTCAGTTATGATTCCCTGGGCCGCCAGTGGATCTGCCTCTCAATGCTGTCCATAAAGGAGTGTATGTGTCCCAGAGCTCATTGCCCAAACTGAGTGCAGTGCTAATTCAAGTTACTTGTGTTGCCCTCTAAGATGGTGCCCTTGCCCGTCCAGCCCCAAGGTAACTGATAGGAAGGGCCCCTCTCAGGTTTCATGTACAAGAGGTAATAACTTGAGTTATGGTACAATGTGTGTGTAATACTGTGTAAAGAGTGACGTACTGCAATGTTTCAGAAATGTGTTCTTGGTAAAATGATGTATTGACTGATGATTACATGTGTGAGCCTAATGCAAATGTATATGGTTGCAGTTAAACTTATGGGTACTTGCTAGTGGACGTCAAGCTTTCCCAGGCTAGGAAGGTGTAACCCCCTGCAAATGGGGTTCCCAAAAGACTTCCAGGAGCTTGCTTGAATGCTCCAAGCCTGAATGGTGTTTAGGCGTTTAAGCCATTTATCAGTGAGTGTTTTAGAACCTCTGGTACTGTCTCTTTAAGAGCTGTCTGCTTGCAGACATAATTAGTTTGTATGGGGGACTGTGTGCTTCTCTGTTTGAGTACCACTGAGCTGCTACCAATTCACTCCATTTTTGCAGTCACTAGGAGTGCAAAGGAACCTATCTGAAAGATGTAACTGTTTGCCAGAAATCATTTACAGTAATAATGAAATTACAGTTTGTCTAACCTGCTTTCTTTGCAGTCAGAACTGTGTCTGCCTAGTCCCATTCTGGTTTTGAACTGCTGAACTGGACCAATCAGTGTGTGGGGTAAGCTAGCTCTAAAGTGGTGCCTTGACGAATCAGAACTTGGACTCATAATCTGAGCCAGCCACAAGAGGATTGTATGGGCAGTGACTCTGGGAGATGTAGTTTAGACTTGCGCCTTTTTGGACCAACAGCAGCAGTCTATTGTGGTGACAGCCAATCCAGTCAAGAACTGGGAGGAACTCAAAGGAAGTGCCCGGTTTTGTCTGTTGGAGTTTCAGTTGAGCTTTGGCAGTGAAGGGGAAAGGAACCCTGTGCTCCTTCAGTGCTCAGTTTTAGTCAAAAAACATGTGTAAGGTCCAGAGTTCCGGTCTGCAGCTTGTTAGGACTGAATCCGTCCTGTGAAGAGAATCAAAGGATATCTGAAGAGTAGAAACCAGGCTCACCCTGTAGAAGACTGGAGGAATTGCTGAAAATTGCACTCGGTCTGTCAGGAACTGAATCTGCTGTGTGTTCTCCCGGGTATTGTGCAGTAATTGCGATCGGGATACAGATGCAGCCTGCCTGGTATAGTGCTTTCTTTTTACCATATAAATGTGTGAAGAGGTTTGTGTACCTCAAGTGAATCCTGCTGCCATTAAGTGACTTTTGCCTGTGACTGTTTACCATATAAATGTGTGAGGAGTCTCTTGGAGCTCAAGAGTAGCCCTGCTGACATTGAAGGACCCTATCTTATTTGGAGGTCATGAGTACTAATTCAGGGTCGCTCCCTGTTGAATTGCCACATTAAATCCAAATGGAATTACTGTACTGCTGACTGTTTAATTCTCCTTTTCTCTGTGTGAAAGGGCCCCTACCAGCTGCCACGGTTTGGACTAGCCACTAGGGCTTGGGTACCCAGGGACAGTAACTGATAGGGATAGGCCTGTGCACAGAGCCAGGTAGATGAGAGTGATAAGCTAATTAACCTGATTTCCCCTGTCCTTGTTATATCCCCTAAATAAACTCAGATCTGCTTGTTTCAGCAAAGTTATACTGCCTGAGGTATTTGTCTATGTTAAAGTACTGTACTGTGATTGTTGCACTGTATCTTATTACACAGGAGGTCCCAGTGCCAGAACCAGTCCTGGGGGTAAGTGTATACTGTAAAGGTAATTCTGATATATTGTGTGGGCCACTAGTGGGAAGAAAGGGGGGTTGCAGTGTCCCAGAGGGCTGTGACCAAGTTAGTTTAACTATTGTAAACCCTGACCTCTGGGTGGAGGCACCCGCCATTGGATCCAGGCCCCTCAACCTGTTAGTGGCAAATCAGGCAGGGGTAGTAGCCCCTGGGATAGCGCCATCTAGGGGTTACACTGGGATGCATAGGGAGAGGCATCACCAGTAGAAAACAGGAAGTTATTATCCCTCTGTACAGACAGCTGGTGAGACCCCATCTGGAGTATTGTGTGCAGTTCTGGAGACCCAATCTCCACAAAGACATAGACAGGATGGAAGCTGTCCAGAGGAGGGCAACTAAAATGGTGCAGGGTCTGCACCGGAAGACATATGAAGAGAGACTTAAGGAGCTTAATATGTATAGCCTCGAGGAAAGAAGGGAGGGGGACATGATAGAAACGTTCAAGTACCTCAGGGAATCAACAAAGTCCAAGAGGGTAGCATCTTTCAAAAAGAGGTGTGCAAAAACAAGAGGGCACAATTTGAAAATAGAGTGGCTCAGAGGTAATTTAAAGTATTTTTACAGAGAGGGTTGTGGATGCATGGAACGGCCTTCGAAGAGGGTTGTGGAGTCAAAATCAGTGGTGGAATTCAAGCATGCATGGGATAGTCATAAGGCAGTTCTGGGTGGGGTAGGAAGAAGTAGGCTGCTGGTTAACTAGGATCTGCAGCTTATCCAGTAGGTAGGAAATGGGCAGACTGGGTGGGGCAAGCGGTCCTTATCTGTCATCAAATTCTATGTTTCTATGTTTCTATGGTTTCTATTCTCAGCCGCATATCAGGCCATGCACCAAACCTTACAGGAAGGTCCCTCAACCTATTTTCTGTACACCTGTGTAGTTTGTAGGCATGAACAATGATTCCTTTCTTGCATTCCCTAATTTCATCCTAAATTAAATAGCCTGTAGCCTACTCTCCTTAATGGCTATACTTGGTGGTTACATTAATTGTTCTGTCTGAGAACCTATCTAAGCTCCATAGCTGCATTCTGGGAATTCTCATACTTGTACATGTTGAAATCTGCACTTTATTTGCTTAATCTGTTATGGGACTATTTTCCTCTGTATTATGTAATTAAGTGATGGCTTTTAAATGCATTCTGTCTCTCCCCATCCTTCTACTTGTAATGCTGTATAGCCTATTCAATGATGTGTAATTAACAATGCCTAAACTGCTTCTGTTTTCTCCACTGTCCATGTACTTGATGTTCCCCACCCTCTGTTCGACGAGGATCCATTGTAAATGAGCTTTTAGCTCAAAGGTTGTAATTCGATTTTACAATAAATAAATGAGGTTGTTCACTCTGATCTGCCCTGGTGTGAAAGGTCAGAGGAATCTTTGAGATAACCAGGACACAGTCTGTGTGTGCTTTGTAGGTTAACAAATCAATCTTGAAGGTGTCACACCATCATGCAGGCAACCAGGCAGCTCACAGAGGACTGGCATGACATACTCTGAAGGGCATGTTCCAGATATCAGCTAGGCTGCCACATTCTGCACCTGCTGCAGGCAGCACATCAACCCTCCAGATAGCCCTAGGAACAGAATGTTACAGTTTTGTCCAGGGTATGCACCCTACATGCTATAGTTTGGATCCAGGACCAACTACCCTGATTATAGATTGTAGTGATATCATTGACCCAGTCCTAGCACGGATAGTCTGGTGCTCCTTGGAGACAGGTGAGTTTCCTAGCTCCCTGAAAGAGGCGGTGGTGACACCCCTCCTGAAGAAAGCTTCTTTGGACCCAGACTGCCCTGCTATCTACAGACCAATCTCTAACCTTCCCTTTACAGGGAAGGTGATTGAGAAAGTAGTGGCCATACAACTGGAGAACCATTTGACCATCCATGATATCTATGAACCTCTCCAATCTGGTTTTCGAAGAGGTACAGTACCGAGACTGCACTGGTTCGCTGCGTGCTCAATGATCTCCGATGGCGAGGGATCGGAAAACGCTCCATCTTGGTTCTTCTAGATCTCTCACCAGCATTTAACACTGTGGACCTTGGGGTTCTTCTTGATTGCCTGAGGTTCATCTGTGGCCTGTCAGTACAGTCTTCAGGTGGTTTACATCTTTCCTCACTGGCAGAACTCAGAGGGTGGAGTCAGGGATTCATTCCTCTGATTCAGTCTCTGTCATGTGGGGTTCCTCAGGGGTCGATGGTGTCCCCCATGTTGTTTGCAATGTACATGCTACCCCTTGGAGACATTGTAAGAAGGTATGGGCTGAGGTTTCACTGCTATACTGATGATACCCAGCTCTTCCTTCCTTTGGCACCTGACCAGGATAGAGCTCTCTCGATATTTAACAACTGCCTCACTGAAATCTAGGATTGGATGAACTAGAGCTGGCTGAGGTTGAACTCGGAAAAGACTGAGGTATTGATTCGTGGACCCAGGGCACTGGATAGAGAGTTGGGGCAAGTTCTTCTTCAGGACTTTTTCTTGGGGGCTTACGGCTCCTTACCTCTGAATGGGTGTGAAACCTGGGGTGATTTTTGTTGAAGGGCTGACACTGTGTTCGCAGGTGTCGGCAGTCATCAAATCCTCTTTTTAACATCTGAGGAACATCTCCAGGGTTAAGCACCTTGTTCTGTCTGGCAACCTCCCTATGTTGGTCCATGCCTTTGTGACCTTGCACCTTGATTACTGCAATTCCCTTTACCAAGGGCTACCCAGGGTGGATATCCACTGCCTGCAGCTGGTGCAAGCGCTGCAGCCCGGTTACTGGCGTGGACTCCTCAGTCTTGTCACATCTCTCCGGTGCTGCGAGAACTGCATTGTTGCGTGCAGTGGCGGATCACCTAAAGTCAGACTTCTGACATAAAGCCCTACATAGACAGGGCCCAGACTACCTGAAAGAGCTTCTGGTTCCTTACTGCCCCAGGCGATCACTCTACTTGGCTGACTAGGGGTTGCTAGAGATTCCAAGGTTTTCCTTAAATCTTCTGGGCCCAGGCCTTTATGTACACAGCCCCAGCCCTTTGGAATTCTCTACTCCACCAGTTACAGGAGTGCACAACCGTGGAGGAGTTTAAACAGGCCCTTAAAACACATTTATGGCATCAAGCCTATTCTGTATGATTTTATTCTGTTTTCTACCTGGATTTTATAAGTATTCATAAGTGTTTGTATTTATTGTTTTTATGTGTAGTTTTAACTTATTGTTAGGCACCTTGGTTTGTTGAAAGGCATATTACAAATAAAGTATTATTATTATTATTATGATTATTATTATTATTCCTGCCTAGTAGTGAAAAAGGCATGCAACAGAGAAGCTAGACACTAAATCAAGAAAGCCAGTCCAGACTACTGCTGATACTATTTAAACAATAATGTCATAAAACAGACCTCTTAACACCTGTTCTTCCTTTGGAATGACATTAAAAGTAATAACTGAAGGGCTAAAGCCCATGGTTTGATGATGACCCCCCCATGCTTCCCATAGAGTGGACTTTTTTATTCAAACAAGATTTCCCCAGCTAGTTAATCATAGATCTGCTTGGTGTCTGTCTTATCTGATTATATTTTAAACTGTTGATATATGTTGTAGCCAGTTTTGCATTTTCTGACTTGTTTTATGTAAAATCCTCAGAGCGTTAGGGATTGGGTGTTCTATAAATAAAGATTACCTTGCCTTGCCTTGCACCACTCGTGCACAAGCATCCTCTCAGTGCTCATTTCATTGCTTGGCATAATGGCTTCTCCTTCCTTTCTCAGCTGCCGCTGCCATGGCTGCAACTTCAGACATCCTGCTCACGGCCTTCTGGGTGCTTGGTGAAGCCATCCCACTCCATTCCCTGACAGGGGCTCTCTCTCTCAGGCTGCCTTACTAGCTGTGCCCCATGTAGTGAAGTTCTCCCAGCTCTTCTAGATCAGCATCCTCCAGGCTGACGCCCTCTACCTTTGTCTGCCACAGTTCTTCTGGTCACTGGGATTTCCTGTGGCAGCTCTCTCGCTCTGGGCCACTTGGTTCCATTGTGTGGGACTCTGCTTATTGTGCACTCCCTGTACAGCCTCTCGCGGGAAAGTCTTCCATCATTTACTGGTGCTCATAACTCCTGCTATCTCTGGGCATTCATGCTGTTTTCTCCTCCTCCCCCTGCTCCACTTGTCTTCCCCTTCTCTCATTCAGCTTTATTTCAGCCCTTCTAATCATGTTTCATGTAATCACATTTTATTGCCTGCATTTGTACCACCCTTTATGTATTCAGGATCTCTTTGTGAATGAGCCTGCTCAAAGGAGTTTTCCTGTAATAAACTTAAACTTGAACTTCTGGTGACTCCCTTGTTTTGCCCACTTACTGACTGCCCCACTCTGTCCCATGGCTGCCATCATGCCAATTCCCTTCTTGTTCTCACTGTTGCCATCTGCCTCATTTGCCTTCTCCCCAGCAGCTTGTTATTTGCCATGCTTCCCATTGCCCTATGCTGCTTCAGTCCCTCCTGTTGACCTTCTACTCCCATATCTGGTTCCCTGGCCCTTGACTGCTTCAACATCCTGTGCTACCCCCACACACACACACTTTCCTGGTCTTGCTTTTCCCAGGTCAGTCACTTAGTCATGCTTCACTCTTACTGTTTAGGGGGTTTGGCTTCCCTTCCCTGCACTGGCCACATCGTGGCCACATGCTACCCTCTATGCTTTGTCTCTTCTGCCTGGAGTGGGCCTTCTGCTTACTACTTCATCCCTCTACTATAGTATGCCCACCAGCCTGCTAGGTAGTAATCCAGTCATGTTCCTTAGAGCTCTACACTTGCTTCTGAAACCCATACCAGTCCAGACCACATTCCTTATCGTGCTGCCTACCTGAGAATTCCCCCTCCTCATCACACTTGTCATACTACCTACCAGAGCAACTGCACTCTTCCTCATTCTAACTATCCAGACTTGACTCTCCCATCATTTCCTCAACTCCTAGGCAAACGCTCTGCTCTACCTTCATACTCAGTATCCATCATCTGCTTTTTTCCAAGAACAGGTGGTTCTCTCACAACTCTCTCCATTTCTTGACTCTTCTTCCTTCCTCACCCATTTCCAGGTTTCCGCAAATCCCACTCCACATCCACCTCCCTCCTCGGGCTGACAGATGCCATTCTGAATGGCATGGATCAGATCTGATCACCTTTGCTATCTTTGTCGACCTGGCCAAAGCCTTCACACAGTAGCTCCTCCCTCCTCCTAGCTAAGCTATCTGCTGCTGGACCTCTTCCCAAGTCACAGACTGGTTCCGTTCTTACCTCCTGGACAGAACACAAACTGTTAAAATTGGCAACTCTCTGTCCCCCCGTCCACACTGGTGTCCCCAAGGCTCAGTGCTTGGACCCATACTCTTCTCCATCTTTCTAAATAGCCTCCCCTCTGCATGTTCATCTGCATCCATTCATATGTATACTGATGAAACTGTTATATTTGCCTCCTGCTCCTCTCTCATTGATCTGACAAACAGACTTCAGTTGGACTTCACCAATATCTAGCACTGGTTCCACTCTAATCAGCTTTCTTTAAATGCAAAAAAACAGACTCTATGACATTTGTACTAAGCAATAACTTTCTAGACTCTTAGCCTTATCCACCTACCACACCCAGGATGGGTCTATATTGAAGATGATACATCTTTCAAGTACCTAGGGGTGTGGCTCGACTGTCACCTAGACTTCTCTGCTCATGTGGAAGCTATGCACAAAAAACTCCACCCTAAACTTGGTACACTGTATAGGAACCATGCGTGCATCCCCCTGCCGGCACACAGAGCCATTGTACAGAGAATGATTCTTCCCCCTCTTTGACTACAGTGACACTATCTATGGTACTGGTACCAAGTCTTCCCTGGCAAGACTGGACCCCCTCTTCCACTCCTTCTGTAGGTTTGCCCTGGATTGCACTCCCCGACCCACCACTACCACCTCTACATCTCTATCTCTCTCTTCCCTCTATTGAAGCCAGACAGCTTTCCCATGGCTCCTCCCTTATTGTTAAGCACTGGCTGAGCTCCCTCTTATCCTACCTCTCTTCTCTCCGCTCCTTCTAACTCATCCTACTCTGTCCTTAGCTCTAACCTCCGCACTCTAACTCTCCCACCTAGGCAGACCTCGGCTGGTCAAGCTGCTTTCTCCTTCCGTCTTCACAAACTCTGGAATTCCCTCCCTGTCCCTATTTGCTCTGCAAACTCCATCTGCCTCTTCTCCAGTCTTCTACATGAATATACCTCACCCTCCTGTAACTGCCCCAGAGCACTCTCCCTCTTTTCTATGCTCTACCTCTCTCCCTCTTCCTCCTGTTTCTCATTCTCGCATCTCCCTGTTCTCCTTTCCCCCTCCTTCCTCCACCCTCACATCCCTCTGCCTCTTCCTCCTCCATTTCCTTTACCTTATCCCACGCATCCTGGCCTCCTCCTGACACTGCCTCTCCTCCTGCTCTACATCTTCTTTTCTCCTCCTCCTCTCTAACTCTTCTCCCCTTATGGTTGACCCTTTTGACTGCTATGTCCCCACTTGAGTCCTCTCTCCCCCATTCTTGAGCCTTTGAGTGTATATTATCAATGTTTACTTTATGGCATAATGTATGTGATTGTGTTTTTATTATACTCTGTAAATATTTTGTACTTAGAATGCACATGTATAAATTCTCTTCTACCCTCTCCCCCAGGATGCATCTGGAAATGAGTTGTTTACAGCTCAGTATTTCTCTCCTAGTGTAACTTTTGAAATAAATACATTCTCACTCCTATTGGCCCCATAGTTTCTGACCCTTTGCTCACATTTACCCCTGTAATGCTACCCGTTACTCTTGTTTGCCCCTGTAGCTTTTGTCCAACATCATGCCCTTTAGATTCTGCCACTTCACTACCATTAGCCTCTATAAATTCTGCCCCATCAAGCCTGTTAGCCACTGTAGCTTCTGCCCATTGATCCTGTTAGCCTGCGTATTTTATTTTATTTATTTATTTGTTTATTGAAATGTTTCACCGGGAAGGCACACCGAGCGACAAGTCGGTCATCTCCCGGTGCAACTTGGGAGGAAGGGATACAACTGGAATGAGACATTAAACATTCAAGTTACAAGATCAACATTAACATGCAGTTGTAATGCAGGTGTTACAAAGAGTGTTACAACAGTGTTACGCATAATATGTAGAAAGAGTGGACAATAGTAAGTGCTGGTTTAATAAGTAAACAAGTGCTTACTTGAAAGAAAAGGGAGAAAGGGGAGGGAGGGGTGAAGTGAGGGAAAGGGAAGAGACGTTTCCCTGGAGACCCCCTCAGGATGTGAGAAACCCTGCAAGGGGACTGGGGGGACCAGAGAGAATGGGATAAGGCAGTGTCCCAGACAGACCCCTTTAAGATGGTGGGGAAAGGGAGTAGATGAGAGATACAAGCCCCTTAGGGGGTAGGAGAGGGACCCATGGAGAGCATTCAGGGCCCTTAACATTCTATGAGAGATCAAGGGAGGCCAGTTAGGGTGAGCAATTTGGGGGAAGGGGAGGAGAGCTAGAAATTTTGGGGGTGGGTGTGCACCGGGTAAAATGAAGGTGACAGTAGAGGGGTAGGGTTTGTCCAGGGCTTAGAAGAGGGAATTAGGGAGGGACATGGCAGGAGCAGCTAGGTGCAAGGTAATTATTGAGGGCAGAGCTGATGGAGTAGGTGGAGGATGAGTGCCGGATTTGAGGGGGAAGGGAATTTCAAATTTTTGAGAGGTGGTGAGAGTAACTGGATTGGCTGATTTGGGTGGATCTGCGGGGGACAACCAGGATATGGGAGTCAGTTGATCTAAGGGAATGGGAAGGTTGAGGGGTGTTTTAAAAGGGGGGGGTGAGTTAGGAAGGGTGCTCAGTCAGCCAGTGCTTGGAGATGAATTTAGCACAGTGGGAGAGTCACCTATTTGTAAGAGAGGGGAAGAATAGGGCACGATAAAGATCACAGTAATGGGTGTGAAGGGGGACATACAGGGCAAAGCGGTAAAAGGAATTGAAGAGGGTGTCCAGTCTGGCCAGGGAGAACTTTGTGGCAGCACCATAGACTATGTCACAATAGTCAAAAATGGGCAGTATCATCTTCTGAACAAGTTCATGCCTAGCTGTAAGAGGGAGGCAACTATGGTTCCTGAACAGGGCATCAAGCTTGGGGCACAGTTTTTTCTGGATGGTGTCAATGTGTCCAGAGAAGTTTAGGTGTTGGTCCAACCAAACACCTAAGTACCTGAATGAGGATGTGTCCTCAAGTAAAGTCCCATCAAGGGTGTGGAAAGTGGGTAGGGAGGGAAGCCTAGTGAGACCTGCCTCATGCCAGAGGTCATGGAGACAGTCTTCTTGGTGCTGAGGAGAAGTTGACGGTTAGCAAACCAGAGCTGAACCTTGTTGAAGTCTTGCTGTAAGCTGGTTGTAACCTCATCAGGACAGGAGCCAGATGCATACAGGATTGTATCATTGGCATACATATGTATAGCAGAGGATGGGGAGCAAACAGAAGGAAGGTCATTTAAGAAGATGGAGAATATGAGGGGCCTTAATACAGAGCCCTGGGGGCACCAATACTAATCAGGAGGGAAGGGGAAGTGGCATCCAATATCTTAACTGATTGGGTCCTGCCAAAAAGGGAGGGCTGGAACCACTTTGTGGCGGAGGGAGATATGCCAGCTGCCGGGAGTGAGTTGAGGAGAAGGGAGTGAGAGACGGTGTTGAAGGCCTTGGCCAGGTCGACAAAAATGGCAGAGGTCATTTGGCCATTGTCCATCCTGGTTAGGATGGAGTCTGTGAGCCATAGGAGAGAGGTGGTGGTTGGGTAGCCTGTGACTTTGGTGACCACGATTGGGTGCTTTCAAAAAGGGTGATTCAATTGCAGTGCCTGTCGAGAGGGCTACAGAGCAGGGAGGGTGACCGGATAGGGCGGTCCGTGAATATAGCGACAGGATGTCGCTATATGTACACGCACATGGGGGGAGAGAGCAAACCGAGTGACGGGTGGAAGGGAAGGGAGGATTTGTGAGGTGTGGTGCTGTGGTGCGCTGTCGAGCTGGCACCATGGTATGGTGGGTGGGTGGCATGCTATGGTTGCGAGGGTGCCAGGTTCGGATGTGGGCCACATACATTTTGTTGCACCTGGCATAAATATTTTTTTCCCTGTTTTGCACCCCCCACCCCGACATGAACCCCCTGGATCTGAGAATCCTTTAGTGGACGTGTGTGGGGGGCACAGCCACCCCACAGAAAAAAAAAAAAAAACAAGTCCCCAGCATCCTTTGCTGTGTGCCAGGATGTACACAATATGATTTTCATGGCGTGCACTTGCCCTAACAGCGTATCACCTTTCCACAATGCTGTCACATGGAACTGGTGGTTGTGTGGTTTTTCCTGAAACCAGACTGGAAAGGGGTGAAAAAGGAGGAGTCACATAGAAAAGAAGTGAGTTGGGAGAGGACAATGTGTTCTTGAAGCTTGGCAATGGTAGGGAGGAGAGAAATGAGGCAATAGTTGCCAGGGGATGAGGGGTCAGCCCCTTTGGGTAGAGTGAGGACCATAGCATGTTTCCATGAAGAGGGTACCAAGGCAGTAGAAAATAAGAGATTTAGGATTATTGAGAGGGGGTAGGTAATGGCTGAAGCAGAGAGGGGGAGGAGTTTTAGGTCAAAGCCGTCAGGGGAGGCACCTTGAGAGGGGCAGTTGATGGTGAGGAGGGCACTTAGGGCATTATTTGGGGTTACAGTAGCGAAAGAGAAGGGAAGGTGGGAGGGTGGTGTAGGGGGCACACTGGTAGAGGGTGGGAAGGGGGATTGGGTAGGAGGGGAGGGATTTCAGTAGTTCAGTGATGCAGGAGGTATAGTAGGAGTTAAATTCTGCAGCTACAGTGGTGGGTCGGACACAAGTGAGCTATTTACTTTAAGTACCGGGGAGGCGAGATGAGGGGGTAAATAGGGCATGGACCACCTTCCAGAACTTTGAAGGGGAATTTATGTTGGAGATGAAGGCAGATTTGAAATATTCGAACTTGGCTAACCTTGTAACCCTGGTGCAAGCATTTCAGAGCATGCGGTAGTTCATGAGGTCACTAGGATGCTGGGTAGCTTTATGACCATTCCAGGCTCAATCTCTAGCCCTGAGGCAGGCTAGAAGTTCAGTGGTTATCCAAGGTGAGTGGTTACCTCTGACTCTGGTTTGTTTGAGTGGGGTAAAGGTGTTCCAGTTTACAAGAAATATTTTTTTATCCATCTATCCTGTTAGCCCTGGTAGTTTCTGCCCATTGATCCTTTTAGCCCTTGTAGTGTCTACCCTTTAACTTATATTAGCCCCAATAGTTCTGCCCATCAATCCAACCTACCCCAGTACCAATGTGCTCAGTCTCTGCCATCTCTTCTTACCCCACTATGACTGTATTCAGTCCCTGCCTTCTTACTCCGCTCCTGTACTGATGCATCTCATTCTACCCCAGTACAATGGTATTCAGTACCTGCCATCTCTGCCTACTCCAGTACAATCATTCTCAGTATCTGCCATCTCAACCTACTTCAGTACAACATCCTTTGTACCCACCATCTACACATACAGTACTTCAGAATGAACCCCCTGACATTGTCTTCAACCTTTGGCCCCCAACCCCAGCAGCATTCCGTGCAAGTGGCATTCTTCCCCAGGCGCTGTTTAGCCCTGCACTATTCTGACCGCGCTGTTGTACAGTCGCTATTAGGGATACACTATTGTGACCGGGTTGGGAATCCTTCCATGTGAAGATTGCATCAGTTGTCTGGCTAGCCCTGTAACACCTTTAGGAGGATGGAAGTCTCCAGACAGATGGAGAGACTCTTTATACTGTTTAGTGCAGCAGCATGTTTGGGATCTACTCTGGACATGGTATTGTACTTATTTCTAGTC